>JAPXFY010000028.1:24785177-24792677 GCA_030674185.1 Monoplex corrugatus
ATGCAAGATCGTGTCTATTTTTAGCCTGACGGGGAATGCCCCATACTTAATAACTTGTCAGTTGCTTAGTGTCAGGGGACGAGAAGAGACGGGACAAGGAGAGATAGGCCGTGGCCCCTTTGTGTCAATTTCTCACGAGGGCAAACTATGCGACCATTTCTTGAAGCTTTTCGCTCGGCGTGTTAAGTCTGAGGCCCTCTCAGGGATGAAGGAATTTGATTTTTTTTTTTTTTTTTTTCATATTTTGTTTCACAATAAACGGACATCTATCACACAATGTGGCAACGAAAAATGACAACAACAACAAAATTTTATACATATATAAAAAGACAGTGTTGACACATGAACTCCACATAGTATACAGAATATTGAGGATGAAGGAATTTGATTTTGTTGTGGTTGTTTGTTGTTGTTGTTTTTTGTATACAGGCAGCGGAGTTATTGTTGAAGTCTTTTTTTATTATTATTATTATTCTTTTTGTTGCTTAAAGCCCAGCCGACTGCGTAAAGCCATATCAGGGATATAACCGTATCAATACACATACAATACTTCAACAAGAAAAAATTAAAAGGAGCAGAAAATTAATTTAAGTACACATATCAATGCATTCACGAACATAATCTAAGGACATGCCCCCTGGCGTTGACCACTCCGTCCAATTTATCGCACAGGGGATTTAAAATACATGCCTGAATACAAATTTAAACATAACTAAGGACACTAAAACATACATAAAACTAGGCCTTAATTACATAATATCGCTTTCACATGTCTCATTCCCCTGGATCCAAAAACGTACGTAATATATATATATACCCAATTATCAATCCTAAGAGAAAGTACGTAAGACTCTATCGAACACATACAGGTAAATGGACCAGCAAGGCAGTTTAAACGATAGGAAGAAATGACAAAAAGGAAAGAAGGAACAAGGCAGAAACAAAGAGAGTGACAGAAAACAGGAAATTTCTAGCACACAATTTCCAGAAGGTGGGGATACTACTTATACCGAAAAAGCCCCCGGTATCCCCACGGCGGTTGGGGTGGGGGTGGGGGTGGGGTGGGGGGTTGTTGAAAAGAAAAACAAACAGATAAAACGGGGCGTGGTGGTCAAGAGGGTAAGCTGTCAGACTTCCGGAGGGTACATATTTCGAATCTGGCTGGGTACCTCCCTCCTGGTGGGTTGAGGGTGGATTTTTGTCCCCGATCTCGAACACCGTGCTAATTGCAGAAAATGAAAGGGACCTACAAAACCTTGTGAATATACTAGAAACAGAAACCAAAGGTAAGGGGTTGGAACTAAACAGCAGGAGACTGAAGTCATGGTGATCAGTAAAAAACATGAAATCCCCTCATGCAAAATAACAGCAAATGGCACAACCTTGACACAGGTTAATAAGTTCAAATACCTGGGAACGGTCATTTCATCAGACGGCAGATGCACATCGGAAATAGCCGGCAGAATCGGCCAAGCCAAAACAGCATTCAAGAAGATGACAAGCATTCTTACCAACAAATGCCTACCAATTAACATCAGAAAGAGAGTCCTTGAATGTTATATAGAACCAATACTGTTGTACGGATGCGAGGCGTGGACAGTCAGCAAGCAAAGCCAGAGCAGGATCGAGGCAGCCGAGATGTGGTTTCTGAGAAGAATGTTGAGAGTTCCATGGACAGCAAAGAAAACAAACGAGACAGTCTTGATGGAGGCAGACACAAGTCGATCACTGATAAGGAAGATTAGGAAAAGACAAGCAACATTTATAGGCCATTTTATGAGGAAGGGGGATTTGGAGCACCTGGTCACAACGGGAAAGCTGGAGGGAAAGAGAGCACCGGGTAGACCCAGGGAGAGAATGTTGGACGGACTTGCAGAGTGGCTGGGGATGAAGAGGGTGGGGGAGATGCTGGGGGCAACGAGAGATAGAGATGGTTGGAAGTCCATGGTCGCCAACGCCATGCGGCAGGGCACCTGTGATGATGATGATGATGATCTCGATCCCGGTCGACTGACATGTGCCCAGACCTGTTAGTGTAGCAGCGTACCCCCCCCCCCCCCCACCTTCGACTGCATACGCACACGGAAGAACATCATTAAAGCACGTTAAAGATCATGTAAGTCATGTCAGTGTCTGGTGGGCTTAATATGCAAACATGAAAAAAAGTTAAACCAGCATTCACGCCCACTACAGAAGACAGAATATGCAGCATACTGCCTACACAGTGTGGGCAAAACATATTATAACTATATGTGTGTATCAGAGAACAATCGGAACGCTTTAGAGAGAAAGACAGAGACAGGGAGGAAGGGAGGGAGGGAGAGAGAGGGAGGAGTGAGAGAGAGTGAAAGAGAGGGAGGGGGATATATATATATATATATATATATATATAGAGAGAGAGAGAGAGAGAGAGAGGAGAGAGACAGAGACAGAGACATACAGACAGATGAGAGTGAAAGACGGAGACAGAGAGAGAGAAACACGAGACAGAAACAGAGAGAGAGAGAGAGAGACAGCACGAGAGAGAGAGAGAGAGAGAGCACGAGAGAGACAGACAGATAGAGACACAGACAGACAGACAGAGAGAATGAGAACGAGAGAGAGAAATAGAGTCAGAGAATGAGAACGAGAGAGAGAAATAGAGTCAGAGAATGAGACAGAGAGAGAGCAAGATAGATAGACAGACAAATAGACAGAGACAGAGAGCGAGAGAGAGAGAGAGAGAGAGAGATAAGAGAGAAATAAGAGAGAGAGGGAGATAGAGAGACACAGACAGACTGAGACAGACAAACAGAGAGACAGAGAAGAAGGTTGTGTGGGGTGTGGAGCGACAGTAATAGAGAAATAAAAATCAGAACGACAGAGAGAGCGAGTGAGCGAGCAAATGCAAGCATTAGAGAGAGAGCCAGACAGAGAGGCAGACAGACTGAAAGAGAGAGACAGAGAGAGACAAAAAGAAACAGACAGAGCGACAGAGAGAAAGACAGAATTAGACAAGTCTCTCTTCTCCCACTTCCCTGGGATGGTTATCCCCGTCGGCCATGTCACCTGAGGTGGGTGCTGACGAAAAAACTAAACCAAATCAATCAAATTAATCAGTCACCCTGCTGTTAGTGGTTAGCGCAACAGACTACCGACTGAAAGATTATGGGTTCGAATCCACATACGTCCTTTCTAA
This sequence comes from Monoplex corrugatus, assembly GCA_030674185.1. Classification (NCBI taxonomy): domain Eukaryota; kingdom Metazoa; phylum Mollusca; class Gastropoda; order Littorinimorpha; family Ranellidae; genus Monoplex; species Monoplex corrugatus. The sequence goes on from JAPXFY010000028.1 coordinate 24,788,356, forward strand.
ATCATTGTGGGATATTTCGGCCCAGACCGGCTCTCACAAAAATTGAGCGTGCTATGGGCTCAGTGGGAAGACTGGGACCACAGGGTTAAATTGCGTCGTTGAGGATATTGCTCAAATGTCCTGACCAACATTGCAGGTGTCTGTATCTCTCGGGCCTGGTTGATGCCAGGATGTGTTATGACAGTAAGCGTAGAGTACAGCCCTGTCACGCAGGCTCAGTCTTAGATGAATTTCCATCATTGTATCATCAGCTTCATCGTCATCATCATAATCGTCATCATGATGGTCATCATCATCATCGGCATCGTCATCACAATCGACGTCATCGTCATCGTCATCATCATCGTCATCACCATCACTAGCGTTGTAACTATTTAGGTGGTGTGTTTTGTTGTTGTTGTTGTTGTTGTTGTTGTTGTTGTTGTTGGGTTTTTAAATTTTATTTTGGTCCCATTTTATATACGCCATCTTAATGGTCAAAGATTAGCTACTGGAACAGTTTATACAGTGCTATGATGATGATGATGATGATGATGATGATGATGATGATGATGACGATGACGGCGGCGGCGGTGGCGGCGACTACGACGACGATGATGATGATGATGATGACGACGACGACGACGACGGTGGCGATGACGGTGATGGTGATAATGATAGTGTTGACCATGGTGATGATGATAATGATGATGATAATAACGATAACGACGACGACGACGACGACAACGATGACGATGATAATGATGATGATGATAATGATGATGATGATAATGATGATAAATAAACAAATGAATAAAGGACAAACGACGTCGATTCTTGCACGTAGCGGAAATCGTAAAACTGACTGAACGAAGGAGGCACGCCAAAGGAAGAGAATGTTATGTGTCATGCCGTGAGAACCAGGCGGACGTAGCGCCAGTCACCAAGTCGTCACGCTGCCAGGTAGCGCAGTAGTCAAGCCCTTACTCGCATCCAGTCTTTTAATAACCCTTCTCTCATTCTCCACAGTCTGTCAGAAGGCACAGGGGGTCCGACTCGTTTTTTTAATTTTTTTTTTATCCCCTTCCGAAGGACAAGACGTTCAGTTCGATTTTCCTGTCAAACTGAGGAGAGAAATCGAGGTCTGTACAGGGGTGGAGCGAACCCTGGAACCTCGAGTTTATTAGTTATTGGCAGGCGAACGTCTGAACCATTCTGCCACTCCTCTAGCTCAGTACATGGCGATGAATGTGTCTGCGATGGCCGACCACCATTGTCATCTGATGTAGATCCCCGTGGCATTTTTTGTTTTTATGTTGTTGTTTTTTTTTTGTTTTTGTTTTTTCTAGTTTAACCCTTTGACTCCCACACCCTCTCCTTGAGCATCCTGCGTTGCCAACCATGCTTATCAAGTACGCAGTCTTAATGATTAAAGTTGTCCCCCCAAGGGAGATGGTTGAAACTTCAACTGTTCTCAGGGTCAGCATTGTTATGACGGTGACGCCCATCTCTTCGTTCTCGCCGCAACGTTTTTCCTAACACTGAATAGTGCCAGGGCAACAGAGTCCGCTACATTATTATTATTATTATTATCATTATTGTTTTTGTTATCATCATCATCATCATCATCAATCATCATCATCATCATCATCATTTATCATTGTTATTATTATTATATTGTTATCACTGTTGTTGTTATTATCATAATTATTATTGTTATTATTATCATTATTATTATTATTATATTATTATTTTTATTACTATTGTTGTTGTCATTGTTATCATTATTATTGTCATTACTATTGTTGTTGTTGTTGTTGTTTTATTGTTATGTATTTATATACTTTTTTCTCGCATTGCTGTGATGATGACGAATGAGGTAGATAAATCCCTTGTAAAGACCCAGGCTTTGGCACACAACTGACAGGGCTGGAAGAATCTGGTTAGCAAGTTCTTTAGTGTAGCATCCCAATCGGGTTAAGGAAGAAGAAGAAAGAAAGAAAGAAAGAAAGAAAGAAGAAAGAAAAGAAAAAAGAAGAGAGAGAAAGAAAGAAAGAAAGAGAGAAAGAAAGAAAGAAAGAAAGAAAAGAAAGAAATAGAGAAAGAAAGAAAGAAAAGAAAGAAAACAAGAAAGAAAGAAAGAGAGAGAGAAATAAAGAAAGAAAGAGAGAAAGAAAGAAAAGAAGAGAAAGAAAGAGACAAAAGAGAGAGAGAGAGAGAGAGAGAGAGAGAGAGAGAGAGAGAGAGAGAGAGAGAGAGAAAGAAAGAAAGAAAGAAAGAAAGACCCAAAAAAAACGAAAGAAAGGAAGAAATGAAGAAGAAGAAGAAGAAGGTGATGATGATGAAGACGATGATGATGACGACGACGATGACGACGACGACGACGACGGTGATAATGATGATGATGATGATGATGATGATGATGATGATGATGATGATAGCGATGATGGCGATGATGGCGATGATGGAGACGAGAACCATGATGCTTTGGAACTCGATTCTGAATTCAGACTGCGTGACAGGACTGTGCTCGATGTCTTATTTTCCTGACTTCAGCCAGGCGCGATAGAGACAGGCACCTGCGGTGTTTAAGTCAGAAAATTTGAGCAACACCCCATTGACGCTTCCGTAAATTTGAATGCGACTCTGACTGTGTAGCTCCAGTCGTCCTGATGAGCCCCAAACACATTCAACTCTGGTTAGGACCCTGGTATCAGATGAAGTTTGATGTGACATTTGACTTCTTTATGAGGTGCTGCTCAAATTTTCTGACTTACACCGCAGGTGCCTGTCTCTATCGCGCCTGGCTGAAGCCAGGAAAATAGACATCGAGTACAGTCCTGTCACTCAGTCCGAATTCAGAATTGAGTTCCGTAGCATGGACAGCAAAGAAAACAAACGAGACAGTCTTGATGGAGGCAGACACAAGTAGATCACTCGTAAGGAAGATTTAGGAAAAGACAGGCAACATTTATAGGCCATTTTATGAGGAAGGGGGATTTGGAGCACCTGGTCACAACGGGAAAGCTGGAGGGAAAGAGAGCACCGGGTAGACCCAGGGAGAAAATGCTGGACGGACTTGCAGAGTGGCTGGGGACGAGGAGGGTGGGGAAGATGCTAGGGGCAACGAAAGATAGAGACAGATGGAAGTCCATGATCGCCAACGCCATGCGGCAGGGCACCTGATGATGATGATGATGAGATGTATGCGTGATTTCTGTATGACCTGCCTGTTTATATTTGAATGTTTGTCTTACATATACTTGTAAATGACTGTAAATTCATACACATAGAACCTTTGATGAAGATGTAGCGTTTTGCATGTGTTTTGAATTTTGAGTCTCATGCGTATAATCTTGCTTTGCTAATGTGTTTATCGTTGACCTTTTTCTGAGAGAGAATACAAATAAAATACAAACAAACAAACAAATAAACAAACAAACAAACAAACAAGCAAACACCAACACCAACAGCTAAAATCTAAAACTGTATAAATTAAACGACCTTATATTGTTTAAGAAAACATAACAGACTAATAGATATGGCGTATCTGCATGATTTTTGCTCAATCCATTGTATACACATCTTGTTCATTTTTTCAATGATATTGTAATAATGTTCAGCAAACAAACACACACACAAAACAAACAAAACAAACAAACAAACAAACAAAAAACTCTGGTAAGGAGCTGGTTCGGAACGACTGTCTCGTTTGTTTTCTTTACTGTCCGTGGAACTCTTTAAATTTCTTCTTAGAAACGATAGTTCAGCTGCCTCAATCTTGTTCTGACTTTGCGTGTTGACTATCCACGTTTCGCATCCGTAGGTCTATAATTCAGCGATTACATCGATTCTACGTAACTGCACAATAACATTCAAAGCGTGTGGTCGGCTGGATAAACCTTCCAGCTTGGATGTCCGAAACGCGGGTTCGATTCTCGATCAGACAGAGATTTTTCTCCTTCTACAGAACATCATTGATAAAGAAGATTAGGAAAAGACAAGCAACATTTATAAGCCTTTTTTGTGTGTGAAGAAATGGGAATTAGAGAGCCTGGTCACAACAGGAAAGCTGGAGGGAAAGAGAACACCGTGTAGACGCAGGGAGAAAATATTGGACGGATTTGCAGGGTGGCTGAGGACAGAGAAGGTGGGAGATGTACTTGCAGCGACAAGGGATAGATGCATATGGAGGGCCATGATCGCCAACGCCATGCGGCAGGGCACATGATGATGATGATGATGATGATGCCTCCCTTCCCCCCCCCCTCCCCCTCGTTCCTCTCTCCTCCACTAGATTTTGAGTGGTGATCTTTGTTTGTTTGTTTGTTTGTCTGTTTGTT
>JAPXFY010000028.1:24797677-24802677 GCA_030674185.1 Monoplex corrugatus
GTCTCTTCTGTCTTCTTCTGTCTTCTTCTTCTTCTGTCTCTTCTTCTGTCTTCTTCTGTCTTCTTCTTCTGTTCTTCTTCTTCTTCTGTCTTCTTCTTCTTCTGTCTTCTTCTGTCTTCTCTTCTTCTTCTGTCTTTCTTCTGTCTTTCTTCTTCTTCTGTCTTCTTCTGTCTTCTTCTTCTTCTTCTGTCTTCTTCTTCTTCTTCTTCTGTCTTCTTCTTCTTCTTCTTCTTCTTTCTGTCTTCTCTTCTTGTCTTTCTTCTGTCTTCTTCTTCTTCTGTCTTCTTCTGTCTTCTTCTTCCTTCTTCTTCTTCTTCTTCTTCTTCTTCTGTCTTCTTCTGTCTTCTTGTCTTCTTCTGTCTTCTTCTGTCTTCTTCTGTCTTCCTTCTGTCCTTCTTCTGTCTTCTTCTGTCTTCTTCTTCTTCTTCTGCTCTTCTTCTGTCTTCTTCTGTCTTCTTCTGTCTTCTTCTGTCTTCTTCTTCTTCTTCTTCTTCTTCTTCTGTCTTTCTTCTGTCTTCTTCTTCTTCTGTCTTCTTCTGTTTCTCTTCTTCTTCTTCTGTCTTCTTTCTTCTTCTTCTGTCTTCTTCTGTCTTTCTTCTTCTTCTGTCTTCTTCTGTCTTCTTTCTTCTTCTTCTTCTGTCTTCTTCTTCTTCTTCTGTCTTCTTCTGTCCTCTTCTTCTTCTTCTGTCTTTCTTCTGTCTTCTTCTTCTTCTTCTCTTCTGTCTTCTTCTGTCTTCTTCTTTCTTCTGTCTTCTTCTGTCTTCTTCTTCTCTCTTCTTCTTCTTCTCTGTCTTCTTCTTCTGTCTTCTTCTGTCTTCTTCTTCTTCTGTCTTCTTCTTCTTCTTCTGTCTTCTTCTGTCTTCTTCTTCTTCTTCTGTCTTCTCTTCTTCTGTCTTCTTCTTCTTCTTCTTCTTCTTCTTCTGTCTTCTTCTGTCTTCTTGCTTCTTCTGTCTTCTTCTGTCTTCTGTCTCTTCTGTCTTCTTCTGTCTTCTTCTGTCTTCTTCTTCTTCTGTCTTCTTCTGTCTTCTGTCTTCTTCTTCTGTCTTCTTCTGTCTTCTTCTTCTTCTGTCTTCTTCTTCTTCTGTCCTTCTTCTTCTGTCTTCTTCTTTCTGATCTTCTTCTGTCTTCTTCTGTCTTCTTCTGTTTCTTCTTCTTCTGTCTTCTTCTGTCTTCTTCTTCTTCTGTCTTCTTCTTCTTCTTCTGTCTTCTTCTGTCTTCTTCTTCTTCTGTCTTCTTCTGTCTTCTTCTGTCTTCTTCTTCTTCTTCTGTCTTCTTTCTTCTTCTTCTTCTTTCTTCTGTCTTCTTCTTCTGTCTTCTGTCTTCTTCTTCTTCTCTTCTGTCTCTTCTTCTTCTTCTTCTGTCTTCTTCTTCTTCTTCTTCTTCTTCTTCTTCTTCTTCTGTCTGTCTTCTCTTCTTCTTCTGTCTTCTTCTGTCTTCTTCTGTCTTCTTCTGTCTTCTTCTTCTTCTTCTGTCTTCTCTTCTTCTTCTTCTTCTTCTTCTTCTTCTGTCTTCTTCTGTCTTCTTTTTGTCTTCTTCTTCTTCTTCTGTCTTCTTCTTCTTCTTCTTCTTCTCTGTCTTCTTCTCTCTCTTCCTTCTGTCTTCTTCTGTCTTCTCTCTTCTTCTGTCTTCTTCTTCTGTCTTCTTCTTCTCTTCTTCTTCTTCTTCTTCGTCTTCTTCTCTTCTTCTCCTTCTTCTTCTTCTTCTTCTCTTTCCTTCTTCTTCTGTCTTCTTCTCTGTCTTCTTTCTGTCTTCTTCTGTCTTCTTCCTTCGTCTTCTTCTTCTTCTTCTGTCTTCCTTCTTTCTTCTTCTTCTGTCCTTCTTCTTCTTCTTCTCTTCTTCTCTTCTGTCTCTGTCTTTCTGTCTTCTTCTTCTTCTTCTCTTCTGTTCTTCTCTGTCTTCTGTCTTTCTTCTTCTTCTTCTTTCTTCTTTCTTCTTTCTGTCTTCTTCTTCTTCTGTCTTCTTCGTTCTTCTTCTGTCTTCTTCTGTCTTCTTCTGTCTTCTTCTTCTCTTCTTCTGTCTCTTCTTCTTCTTCTTCTTCTGCTCTTCTTCTTCTTCTTCTTCTTCTTCTGTCTTCTTCTGTCTTCTTCTGTCTTCTTCTGTCTTCTTCTGTCTTCTTCTTCTTCTTCTGTCTTCTTCTTCTTCTTCTTCTGTCTTCTTCTTCTTCTCGTCATTTCCTTCTTCTTCTTCTTTCTGTCTTCTTCTTCTTCTGTCTTCTTCTTCTTCTTCTTCTTCTTCTTCTTCTGTCTTCTTCTGTCTTCTTCTTCTTCTCTGTCTCTCTTCTGTCTTCTTCTTCTTCTGTCTTCCTTCTGTCTTCTTCTGTCTTCTTCTGTCTTCTTCTTCTTCTGTCTTCTTCTGTCTTCTTTTCTTCTTCTGTCTTCTTCTTCTTCTGTCTTCTTCTGTCTTCTTCTGTCTTCTTCTTCTTCTGTCTTCTTCTGTCTTCTTCTGTCTTCTTCTTCTTCTTCTGTCTTCTTCTGCTTCTTCTTCTTCTGTCTTCTTCTTCGTCTTCTTCTCTTCTTCTTCTTCTTCTGTCTTGTTCTTCTGTCTTCTTCTGTTCTTCTTCTGTCTTTCTCTTCTTCTTCTTCTTCTTCTTCTTCTTCTTTTGTCTTCTTTGTTCTTCTGTCTTCTTCTTCTGTCTTCTTCTTCTTCTTCTGTCTTCTTCTTTCTTCTTCTGTCTTCTTCTTCTTTCTTCTGTCTTTTCTTCTGTCTTCTTCTTCTTCTTCTGTCTTCTTCTTCTTCTTCTGTCTTCTTCTTCTTCTTCTGTCTTCTTCTGTCTTCTTCTTCTTCTGTCTTCTTCTTCTTCTTCTGTCTTCTTCTGTCTTCTTCTTCTTCTGTCTTCTTCTTCTTCGTCGTCGTCTTTTCTTCTTCTTCTTCTGTCTTCATCTTCTTCATTTTTTTTTCTCTTTTTGTTTTAACCTGGGGTGTCGTTTTTAACGTGGTGTTAGCCCTGACTTGGCTCTTCAAGACGCTGGTGGATAGGGTGAGGGAATCAAAGGGTTAAGTTCTCGCTTTGCTAGCATGGTTGACTATGCAAGATGATGGTGGGGACAGGGTGCGGGGGTCAAAGGGTTAAGGCCTGGTACTCAGCTAGTGAGAGTAGTACCGAGTAGTAGCAGTAATCCTCCTTGGGTCAATGTCGACTATGGAAGATTCATCGCAGATGTCGGTTTCATTATTGACCTCTCCAGGGCGCAATCCTGGGCAGGATGACATGGAGGACCAGCTGTTGCCCAGTTTCAGCCAGGCGCGAGAGAGACAGATACCTGCAGTGTAAATCAGAAAATTTGAGCAGGTTGATCAGTTTAAATATCTGGGAACGGTCATCTCACCAGACGGCAGATGCACATCAGAAATAGCCAGCAGAATTGGCCAAGCCAAAACAGCATTCAAGAAGACGAAAAGCATTCTTACCAACAAATGTCTATCAATTAACATCAGGAAGAGAGTTCTTGAATGTTATGTAGAACCGATAATGTTATACGGTTGTAAGGCGTGGACAGTCATCACGCAAAGCCAGAACAAGATTGAGGCAGCCGAGATGTAGTTTCTAAGAAGAATGTTGAGAGTTCCATGGACAGCAAAGAAAACAAACGAGTCAGTCTTGATGGGGCAGACACAAGAAGATCATTGATAAGGAAGATTAGGATGGTTAGGATAAGACAAGCAACATTTACAGGCCATTCTATGAGGAAAGAGGAATTAGAACACCTGGTCACATCAGGAAAGCTGGAGGGGAAGAGGACACCAGGTAGACCCATGGAGAAAAATATTGGACGGTCTTGCAGGGTGGCTGTGGACAGAGAGCGTGGAAGATATGCTTGCAGCGACAAGAGATAGATGCATATGGAGGGCCGTGATCGCCAACGCCATACGGCAAGGCACTTGATGATGATGACGAACTCGCCAAATATCTGAAACATTTTAGTACTGTGTGGATTTCAGAAGCCACAATTCGTCATTTTTGTACAGAAGCATGAAAAGAAGAAGATGACACAATGACCTAATTAAATGTGCGACCACGCCCATCACAGGTCACGCCCAATGTGTTTCCATCTCTAAAATCATTCAGAAAAGTTTTAAATATCTTCATACCAAACGGCATGCTTCTACCATGAAGTACACGATTCACTGATATATGCCATCTTAACATCCGTACTGAAAAACACAAGCAACATTTACGGTCCATTCTATGAGGAAAGAGAAATTAGGGCACCTGGTCACAACAAGAAAACTGGAGGGCATAAACACCAGGTAGACCCAGGGAGAAAAATTAATATTGGACGGACTTGCAGGGTGGCTGAAGACAGAGAGGGTGAGAGATGTACTTGCTGAAGTTTTGTATGTTTTGAAGCAGTTAATAGCCCTGATGCGGGTCTACGCAGACGGCGGGGCTTTTAATAACAATATACAACAACGACAACTTGCGGAGACATGGGATAGATTCGAATGGAGGGCCATGATCACCAACGCCATGCAGCAGGGCACATGGTGATGATGATGATGAGAGGGGCCACACTGCCAGGTTGACGAACTCCCCTCCACCCCCTCACCCCTCCCCATGCCGCCAGCGAAAAACCGTGCAATGATTGAATTCCGTGTTTTTCTTTGCACGTGAAAATCACTGAATGAGCTGAGTCCACGCTGACGAAATTGGCGGTGCGATTTGTCAACTGGTGCAGTTTGTGCCAATACCTTCACTTCACTGTTTGTTGCTGGGATAAAAAAAAAAAAAACAAAAAAAAAACGCGTATTTAATACAAGACAAGACAGCGCAGAGCAGCTCGATTCGTCTTGAGGCGCTATCGCAACACCTCCAGCGTATCAGACATGATTGACGAACTGCGATGACCCTCGCTCCAAGACAGACGTCAGACTGCCCGCCTCACCATGCTATACAAAATCCGGAACATATGGTGTGCATGAACAACATGAAGTAAAGGATGGAGCCTGCCATAGCCCGCCAGAGGAGAGGCCACGACATTCAAAATTTTATTTAAAAAAAT
>JAPXFY010000028.1:24807677-24812677 GCA_030674185.1 Monoplex corrugatus
GACAGTCAGCAAGCAAAGCCAGAGCAAGATTGAGGCAGCCGAGATGTGGTTTCTCAGAAGAATGTTGAGAGTTACATGGACAGCAAAGAAAACAAACGAGACAGTCTTGATGGAGGCAGACACAAGTAGATCACTCATAAGGAAGATTAGGAAAAGACGAGCAACATTTATAGGCCATTTTATGAGGAAGGGGGATTTGGAGCACCTGGTCACAATGGGAAAGCTGGAGGGAAAGAGAGCACCAGGTAGACCCAGGGAGAGAATGTTGGACGGATTTGCAGAGTGGCTGGGGATGAGGAGGGTGGTGGAGATGCTGGGGGCAACGAGAGATAGAGATGGTTTGAAGTCCGTGGTCGCCAACGCCATGCGGCAGGGCACCTGATGATGATGATGGGTTGGCGAATGTGGATTTTGGAAAGGCTCTTGTGTCTGATGAAAAACCAAAACTTAGGGCTGCAACATCATGAGACAGAAGACCCCACTCCCAACAGCTCAACCGCTTACAGTGTGTGTTCGGGACTATCGACAGAACTCATTCCTGTCACGCACCATCCAGGAGTGGAACGAAAACTTGACAGAGGCTGCTGTGTCATCAAAAACTTTAGACCTATTCAGGGCAAGAGTTTGCAGCCTCCTACAATAACATTTTTTGTTTTTTTTTGCGTCTGCCCCCCACAAGTCTCAGAATAATTAACTGGATGATTGTGAACACTCAACGGATGAAGATGAAGCTTGTGGAACTGTCGAGGTAGTTAAAATAAATGTGTAATGTTTCGAACACTATCAGTTTTCTGCCTCTCTTCGTTTTCATTTCTTGTCCAGTACTCACCAGTACATTCAGAGTTAATCTTCCTTCACAATACCAGATAACTTGTGACTACTGGACAAGAAAGGAAAGTGTAGAGAAGCAGAAACTGAGCGTTCGAATTAGTGCATATTTATTCTAACTACCTCGACAGTCAAAATATGTCAAAATCAATTTTCATTGCACTTCCAAAGAAGACAGGGGCTATAGAATGCGAACTCCATCGCACAATCAGTTTGATGAGTCATGCAACAAAAATCCTGTTAAGAATAATCATGATGAGGACAAGGAATAGAATCAAAAGAGAAATAGCAGATGAACAGTGTGGATTTGTGGAAGGGAAAGGAACTATTAATGCCATATACATCCATCATAGAGAGATCAATCGAGATGAATAAAGATTTGTATTCATGCTTTGTTGATTATACCAAGGCTTTCGATCGAGTAAGACATGAAGAATTGATAACCAACTGGAGAGACTCAATATTGATGGAAAAGATCTACGAATAATCGGAAATATATACTGGGAACAAACAGCTGCAATGAGAATAGAAAACGATATAAGCTCTTTCCAAAGCATCAAAAGAGGAGTCAGACAGGGTTGTGTTTTGTCACCTGATCTGTTTTCACTTTACAGTGAAACATGAGAAACCTAGAGGATGACTCTGGGTTAAAGGTTGGAGGAAAAATGATAACATTCGATATGCAGATGACACCGTGCTAATTGCAGAAAATGAAAGGGACCTACAAAACCTTGTGAATATACTAGAAATAGAAAGCAAAGGTAAGGGGTTGGAACAAAACAGCAGGAAGACTGAAGTCATGGTGATCAGTAAAAAACATGAAATCCCCTCATGCAAAATAACAGCAAATGGCACAACCTTGAGACAGGTTGATAAGTTTTAAATACCTGGGAACGATCATTTCACCAGACGGCAGATGCACATCAGAAATAGCCAGCAGAATCGGCCGAGCCAAAACAGCATTCAAGAAGACGAAACGCATTCTTACTAACAAATGCCTATCAATTAACATCAGGAAGAGAGTTCTTGAATGTTATATAGAACCGATAATGTTGTACGGTTGCGAGGCGTGAACAGTCAACAAGCAAAGCCAGAACAAGATTGAGGCAGCCGAGATGTGGTTTCTAAGAAGAATGTTGAGAGTTCCATGGACAGCAAAGAAAACAAACGAGACAGTCTTGGTGGAGGCAGACACAATTGGGTCATTCATAAGGAAGATTAGGAAAAGACAGGCAACATTTATAGGCCATTTTATGAGGAAAGGGGAATGGAGCACCTGGTCACAACAGGGAAACTGGAGGGAAAGAGAGCACCGGGTAGACCCAGGGAGAAAATGCTAGACGGACTTGCAGAGTGGCTGAAGACAAAGAGGGTGGAAGAGGTGCTTGAGGCAACAGGTGAAAGAGACAGATGGAAGTCCATGATTGCCAACGCCATGCGGCAGGGCACCTGATGATGATGATGATGACCTCGACAGTTCCCACAAGATTTGTTCTAAAGTCGTACCGACAAACACCGACGTCATACGTTCTGACAATTTATTGTAGTTACGTCTTCAGCTGATGTAACATAGATATGACGACACGATTTCTGAGTGTAGTGCAGGATTAAGTTTGTGGAATGATCGATGCATCATACTTTATTGCAGAGGCTGTAAAGTTATGATATGAAATGTAGTTGTGACATTCTCTCTCTCTCTCTCTCTCTCTCTCTCTCTCTCTCTCTCTCTCTCTCTTCTCTCTCTCTCTCCGTCTGTCTGTCTTGTCTGTCTCTGTCTGTCTGTCTGACTCTCTGTCTTTGTCTCTCTGTCTCTGTTGTCTATCTCTGTCTCGCTGTCTCTGCCTTTTTGTCTGTCTGTCTCGCTGTCTCTCTCTCCGTCCCTTCCTCCCTCTCTCTCTGACCGACTTCGAAGGATATATAACTTCCATGTCAAGTTACAACATTTTTATATGACCAAGCCAACAACAAGAAGTACGGAAAATCCAGGGTTTGTAGTGGTACTTTCAAGTCTTTCTGACGTCTGTCTCTGTCTGTCTGTCTGTCTGTCTCTCTCCTGCCCTCTGTATATCCCCCCCCCCCCCCATTCTCTTCTCTTCTCTTCTCTTCTCTGTCTGTCTGACTCTCTGTCTTTGTCTCTCTGTCTCTGTCTCTGTTGTCTATCTCTGTCTCGCTGTCTCTGCCTTTTTGTCTGTCTCTTTTTGTTTTTACTGTTTTGTTTGTTTGGTTTGTGTTCTGTTCTTGTTGTTGTTGTTGTTGTCGTAAATCTCCTTTCTTCTGTATTATTGTTATTGTTGATATTGTTGCTATTGTTGTTTATATGTAAACGACACTGTGATATTTTAAATTACGTCGTTTACTACAATGCTGATGTTTGTTATCTATTTCATATCCAAAGTAATGTGAACCAGGTTTATAATAAACGTCTTTCATGACTGTTCTGCTTTAAATAAAATTCTTTGACCATTTTAACATCGGTTTTGGGTGATATATTTGGACACACGCACACGCACACACACACACACACACACGCACGCACGCACACACACACACACACGCACGCACGCACACACACACACACACACACACACACACACACACACACACACACACACACACACAACACACACACACACACACACACACACACACACACCTCGCATCGAACCCCAACACTTTCTCATAAAAGGGAAAAGATCTAAAAAAATGCATTATACAATCAGTGCACGAAAAGCAGTCTGCAGTCGTGCACGAAGAAGACTTATCTCACTTAAGTAATGTGTAAGAAAGCTTACAGAAATGTGATTCATCTGCAGGTGAGTGTGTGCAGAGTCGTTGTATTGTGTGATTACTCTCACAGTATTGATCTTCATTGTCTGCTGTTTGTTCTGTCGACAGTGTAGCGTTAATGTGATTCACTTCGTTTGTGCCGTCCTGCCCTTCGTCTTCATAAGTCTCTGTCTGTTCTGTCTGTCCTGTGTGGTCTCATCTGCATCTCTCATCGTCTCCTTCTCCTCCTCTCTGCCTCTCTCTCTCGTCTGTCTTGTCTGTCTCTTCTCTGTCTCTCTCCGTCTCCTCTCCTCTTCTCTCCTCTGCCCTCTCCTCTCTCTGTCTCTCTTTCGTCTGCTCTCTCTCTCGTCTCTCTCTGCCGTCTCTCTCTCTCCTCCTCTCTCTCCCCCTCTCCTCTCTCTCTCTTCTCCCTCTGCCGTCTCTCTCTCTCTCTCTCTGCCTCTCTCCTCTCTCTCTCTCTCTCTCTCTCTCCTCTCTCTCTCTCTCTCTCCTCTCTCTCTCTCTTTCTCACTCCTCTCTCTCTCTCTCTCTCTCCTCTCTCTCTCTCTCTCTGCCGTCTCTCTCTCTCTCTCTCTCTCGCTCGTCTCTCTCTCTCTCTCTCTCTCTCTCTCTTCTCTCTCTCCTCCTCTCTCTCTCTCTCTCTGCCGTCTCTCTCCTCTGCCGTCTCTCTCTCTGCCGTCTCTCTCTCTCTCTCCCTCTTCTCTCTTGCCGTCTCTTCTCTCTCCTCCCCCTCCCTACCCCTCCCTGTCTCTTTTTGTGTGGTTCTCTCTCTCTTTTCTCTCTTCTCCTCTCCTCTCTCTCTCTCTCTCTCTCTCCTCTTCCCCTCTCTCTCCACCCACCCCTCTCTGTCTATTTTTGTGGTTCTCTATCAGTATCTGTTTCTCTGTCTCTCTCCTCTCTCTCTCTCTTTCTCCCTCACTCTCCACCTCCCCCTCTCTCTCTCTCTCTGTTTGCCGTTTCAGTCTGTCTCTCGGCCGTCCTTGTAACACACACTCTGTCTCTGTCTCTCTCTCCCCCCTCCCTACCCCTCACTCTTTTTTTTGGTTCTGTCTGTCTCTCTCTCTCTCTCTGTCTCTCTCTGTCAGTCCGTCTATCTCTGTCTCTGCCTCTCTTTCTCTGTCTGTCTGTCTGAGGAGAAAAATAAAGAACTTATAAATGAATAAAAAAAAAAAAAAAGGAATTTAAAACATTGGAATGAATGGGAAAGTATACAGAAGACACTAGATAGAAGAAGAAAAAGAGAAAGAAGAAAACGAAGAATCAAGAAGAAAGCTACAGATAAGAAAAAAGAAGAAGAAGAAAAAAAAAAAGAAGAAGAAACAGGAAGAGAAAATGAAAAAGAGGAGGGAGATGAAGAAGATGAATAAGAAAAGAAAAAGAGAAAA
>JAPXFY010000028.1:24817677-24820177 GCA_030674185.1 Monoplex corrugatus
TCTTGTATGCCTTTTCTCTTTTATAAAGAAGGTGCATAAACAACATTTGCTTAGGAACTTGCCACAATACTTACATTCTGTTTTCACTTTCGCGTTAATTTACCATTACTATCGCTCCACGTCACGCTCTATCTCCCCCCCCCCCCCCCCCCCACCGCCCGTTGGGTTGCCGGGGGTTCTTTCAGTATAAATAGTATCCCCATCTTCTGGAAATTCTGTGCTAGAAATTTCCTCTTTTCTGTCACTCTCTTCACTCTCTTTGTTTCTGCCTTGTTGCCTTGCTTTCTGTCATTTCTACCTATCATTTTCTGCCTTAATGGTCCATTCACCTGTATTTTTTCGATAAAAGTCTTACGTGTTTTTCTTCGGATTGATAATTGGGTACATGTATTAAGTGCATTTTTGGCTCTAAGGAGATGAGATATGCGGAAGCAATTTTAGGTAATTTATGCCCGTCCTTATGTATATGCTTATATTTGTATTCAGGTGTGTTTTTTAAATCTGCCCTGTGCGATAAATCGGACGGAATGGTCCTACGCCTGGGGCATGTCCTTAGATTATGCGCGAATGCATGCGAATGCATTGATATGTGTACTTAATTTACTTTTCTTTTCTTTTTTTCCTTGTTGAAGTTTTGTGTGTTTTGAAGCGGTTATAGCCCTGATATGGCTCTGCGCAGTCGACTGGGCTTTAAACAACAATAAAAATGAAGTAAAGGTTCTATCCCATCTGATGCTTTTTCGAGGTCACGGTGACCTAGAGTTTTAACAACCTGATTCTTCACAGTGACATGAAAAGTACAAAAATAGATTGTTACGATTTTTCTGTAAAAGGGAGATTCCGAATGGCTTAACCATGTTTTGTTTGTAAAATGGAGATTGTCAGAATGGCTTAACCCATCCTTGTTTCTTATTTTGTTTGTTCGTTTGTATGTATATATGTTTGTGTTTTTGAACGTGTTATGGATCACGTTCGAGTGAAAGAATCTGTGCTTCTCGCCTTGCTCTTTAAACAATCACCCTGGGGAAATGTCCTTAGCATGTTGTGTGATTTTTTTTGTTCTCCCTCATGTGTGTGTGTGTGTGTGTGTGTGTGTGTGTGTATGTGTGTGTATTCGTGTGTGTGTATGTATATGTGTGTTGTGTGTGTGTGGCGTGTGTCTTGCGTCACGTTGTGCGTACTGTTTGTACGTGCTGTTCTTCTGTCTCGTCTCTCTTCTGTCTCCTGTCTCTCTCTCTGTCTGTCTGTCTGTCTGTCTGTCTTCTTCTCTCTCTCTCTCTTTGTGTATGTGTGTTGTGTTTGTGTGAGTGCGTGAATTTTGTGATGTGCGTGTATCTCTTGTGTCTGTCTGTCTGTAGCTGTCTGTCTGTTTTCTCTCTGTGTATGTTTGTGATGTGTGTGTATCTGTGTGTGTGTGTGTGTGTGTGTGTGGTGCGTGCGTGCGCTCATTTGCAGTCAACTGCATCAACAAGCCTTTCTCTGAATTCACGAAAAAAAAAAAAAAGCTTTTGCAATGGACAAAACGTTCATTCATTCGTTTTTGCGTCCTAACAGTTATGTATTTGAGGCGATGGTTGCAATGTTTTGGTAAATGTGTCGTCGAAATCGTTTTGTGTGTCAAATACTGACCAAATTGTTAGTGGATTTTTTCCCTTGTTTTCCTTTTTTGTCTGTCTCTGTCTCTCATCTGTCTGTCTCTGTCTGTCTCTGTTTTTGTGTCTGTCCCTGTCTGTCCTCTCTTCTCTCTCTCTCTCTCTCTTTCTGTCTTTCTCTATCTCTGTCTTTGTGCTTGCGGCAACAAAGGATAGAAACAGAGGAAGGCCGTGATCGCCAACGCCATGTGGCAAGGCACCTGATGATGATGATCTTCTTCTATCTCTCTCTCTCTCTCTCTCTCCTCTAATATATATGTATATATCTCTCTCTTTCTGTCTTTCTCTTTCTATCGTCTCTGCTATTCTCTTCTCTTTCTGTCTTTCTCTTTCTATCTGTCTCTGCTATTTTCTCTTCTCTCTCTCTCTCTCTCCTCTAATATATATGTATATATCTCTCTCTTTCTGCCTTTCTCTTTCTCTTTCTGTCTGCTATTCTCTCTCTCCCTCTCCTCTAATATATATGTATATATCTCTCTTTCTGTCTTTCTCTTTCTCTTTCTGTCTGCTATTCTCTCTCTCTCTCCTCTAATATATATGTATATATTCTCTCTTTCTGTCTTTCTCTTTTCTATCTGTTTCTGCTATTCTCTCTCTTCTCTCTTACTCTCTCTGTCTCTGTTCTCCTCTTCTCTTCTCTTTCTTTCTTCTTTCTCTTCTCTTCTCTCTCTGCTCTTCTCTCTCTCTCTCTCTGTCCTCTTCTCTTCTCTCTTTCTCTCTTTCTTTCTCTCTCTCTCGTCCTCTTCTCTTCTCTCTCTCTCTGTCCTCTTCTCTCTCTCTCTCTTTCTCTTTCTCGTGTTTGGTAGTGGTGGGGGTTACAGAAATGAAGATACAGGTGGGTGGGTAAG
>JAPXFY010000028.1:24825177-24827677 GCA_030674185.1 Monoplex corrugatus
AAGCGTTCTTACCAACATATGCCTATCAATTAATTAACATCAGGAAGAGAGAGTGTTCTTTAGTGTTGTATAGAACCGATACTGTTGTACGGATGTGAAGTGTGGACAATCAACACGCGAAGTCAGAACAAGATTGAGGCAGCTGAAATATTGTTTCCCCCCCCCCCCACCCACCCCCAAAATGTTAAGAGTTCCACAGAAACAGTTATAACCCTGATATGGCTCTACGCAGTCAGCTGGGCTTAATGTAAAATAATTCAGGAATAACAGCAACTTTGCTGTTTTGACTGGTGAAAAGAACAGTTCTTCTGTACAAGCGTAACCTTGTCCAAATACGAACACTGTGTTGTTTCGACAAAACAACGTGTCTTCTTCCTTCGGAAGAGAGGAGGGGTTAACAAATAATAATAATAATAATTACGATATTTATATAGCGCAAAATCTTGATAGAAATCAAATCTAAGCGCTGAACAGACACATACGCACGCACACACACATACGCACGCACACACACACACGCACACACACACACACGCGCGCACACACACACACACACACACACACACACACACACACACACACACACACACACATGGCTATAAATGGGGAAAAAGAAGAAAAGCAATGCAAAATTATAGAGAGCATATTATATACAAATATATATTACAATGTGATTCCACTCCGAGCGGAGACAGGCTGCAGAGGGGGTTGAGTGAGGTCAGGATTTTATGAACAAGAGAAAAGGTTTTTTTGAGAGCGGACTTGAAGTAGACAAAAGTAGGTTGCTGACGGACTGAGAGAGGAAGTTTGTTCCAGGAGAGTGGACCAGAAACAGAGAAGGCTCGTGGACCATAGGTATTGAGCTTAGTGCGTGGAAAGCGAAAAGTCAGAGGATCGGAGGCAGAGCGGAGGGTATGTGAGGGAACATAGATCTCAAGTACGCTTGACGGGTAATCGGGGGCTGCGTTATTGAGGCTTTTGTAGCACATGGTGTCTAGTTTGTACTGTATGCGCTTTGATACAGGGAGCCAGTGAAGTTGTGCCAGGAGAGGAGATATGTGGTCAGCTTTTTTCTTTTTGAGAACAAGGCGTGCAGCATTGTTTTGAATGCGCTGTAGGATGTGAATGGTGGAGGCATATAAGAACCTAAAGCTGACACTATCAGAATAATGGAAACCTGTAAAATGGGCAGCGAACAGGCCAGTTGTTATTGTTGCAGGCTGGAATTGAACTCCAGATATATGTTGAGTACAGGTACAAAACACACACACACACACACACACACACACACACACACACACACACACACACACACACACACACACACACACACACTCAAGCAAACAAGCAAGCAAGCACACATGCGCACACACACACACACACTCAAGCAAACAAGCAAGCAAGCACACATGCGCGCACACACACACACACACACACACTCAAGCAAACAAGCAAGCAAGCACACACATGCGCACACACACATACACACACACATACACACACACACACTCAAGCAAACAAGCAAGTAAGCACACACATGCACACACACACACACACACACACACACACACACACACACACACACACACACACACACACACTCTCTCTCTCAAGCAAAGCAAGCAAGTAAGCAAGCACACACATGCCAACATACGTACACACACGCGCGCGCGCGGCGTGCGTGCGCGCAAGCTATAGGTAGGCACACGCACAGAGAGAGGGAGAGAGAGAGAGAGAGGTACACACACACACGCGGTCGCGCGCGCGCGCAAGTTATAGGTAGGCACACGCACACACTCACACACAAACAGAGAAGGGGGAGAGAGAGAGAGGGGTACAAGCACAACACACACACACACACACACACACACACACACACACACACACACACACACACACACACACACACACACACACACACACAAGCAAGCAAGCAAGCACGCACGCAAGCGCTGACATGCGCACATACGTACACGCACGCACACACGCACATACACACGCACATACACACACACGCTATAGGTAGATACAAAGCAGCACACTCACCGCACACACAGACACAGACACACTCACCACACACACACACACGCACGCACACACACACACAGACACACACACACACACACACACACACACGCACGCACACACACACAGACACACACACACACACACACACACACAAGCAAGCAAGCACGCACGCAAGCGCTGACATGCACACATACGTACACGCACGCACACACGCACATACACACACACGCTATAGGTAGATACAAAGCAGCACACTCACCGCACACACAGACACACACAGACACAGACACACCACACACACACACACACACACACGCACACACACACACACACACGCACACACACACACACACACACTCACCACACACACACACACACACACACACACACACACACACACACACACACACACACACACAGATATGGGGACAAGATGCATCAACACTTGTTCATCTCTGTAAATCGCTTATTA
>JAPXFY010000028.1:24845177-24847677 GCA_030674185.1 Monoplex corrugatus
TAACAGCATGTCAATAAAACAGTGAATCATGACTGTCCACTATAGGGAAGAAAGGAAGGACAGATTTGAACCTAAAGATAACCACTACACCACCATTGTCGTTTATAGGGGATTCAGAGTTTTTCTTCCCCATTTAAATTGCCATAGGATCAGTGACTGACATGGGAGTAATATTTTCATTATCTACTATTTAATCTTTCTGTCTTTTGTCTTTTTCTGTGAGCGTGGTTTGTCTGTCTTTTATCTTAAGGGGTTATTTCTTTCTTCTTCTTCTGTTTTTGTTTTGTTTTTTGTTTTGTTTTTTTTTTTTTTGTTTTGTTTTTTGACGTGTTAGCCCTGATATGGCTCTAGTAGTCGGCTGGGCTATAAGCAATATGAACTGAGCTGAACTGAATTGTTTTTTCTTTTTCTTCTTTTTTTTTATTTTGACATAAGAGATCGGCAGTGTAGTTCGCATGTGATATAGCTATGATTTGTTATGTGTAAAAGTCGCTGTGAAATAACCATTGTTGTTGACAGAGATCACCAGTGTGTCCACATGTGATGTAGCTCTGTGTTAACATGTACAAAAGTCGTTATGAAATAACCATTGTTGTTGACAGAGATCAACAGTGTGTCCACATGTGATGTAGCTCTGTGTTACCATGTACAAAAGTCGCTATGAAATAACCATTGTTGTTGACAGAGATCACCAGTGTGTTTCACATGTGATGTAGCTCTGTGTTACCATGTACAAAAGTCGTTATGAATACATGTTGTTCAGAATCACATGTGCACATGTGTTGTTTAGTTGATAACATTGTTGTTGACAGAGATCACAGTGTGTTCACATGTGATGTAGCTCTGTGTTAACATGTACAAAAGTCGCTATGAAATAACCATTGTTGTTGACAGAGATCAACAGTGTGTCACATGTGATGTAGCTCTGTGTTACCATGTACAAAAGTCGCTATGAAATAACCATTGTTGTTGACAGAGATCACCAGTGTGTTCACATGTGATGTAGCTCTGTGTTACCATGTACAAAAGTCGTATGAAATAACCATTGTGTTGTCTTGTCACATTTGTAGATGAAACCAGTGTGTTCACACATGTGTAATGTGTAGCTCTGTGTTACCATGTACAAAAGTCGCTATGAAATAACCATTGTTGTTGACAGAGATCAACAGTGTGTCCACATGTGATGTACTCTGTGTTATGTACAAAAGTCGCTATGAAATAACCATTGTTGTTGACAGAGATCAACAGTGTGTCCACATGTGATGTAGCTCTGTTTACATGTACAAAAGTCGCTATGAAATAACCATTGTTGTTGACAGAGATCAACAGTGTGTCCACATGTGATGTAGCTCTGTGTTTCCATGTACAAAAGTCGCTATGAAATAACCATTGTTGTTGACAGAGATCAACAGTGTGTCCACATGTGATGTAGCTCTGTGTTATATGTACAAAAGTCGCTGTGAAATAACCATTGTTGTTGACAGAGATCAACAGTGTGTCCACATGTGATGTAGCTCTGTGTTACATGTACAAAAGTCGCTGTGAAAAAACCATTGTTGTTGACAGAGATCAACAGTGTGTCCACATGTGATGTAGCTCTGTGTTACCATGTACAAAGTCGCTATGAAATAACCATTTGTTGACAGAGATCAACAGTGTGTCCACATGTGATGTAGCTCTGTGTACCATGTACAAAGTCGTATGAAAAACATGTTGTTGACAGAGATCACAGTGTGTCCACATGTGATGTAGCCTGTGTTACATGTACAAAAGTCGTTGAAATAACCATTGTTGTTGACAGAGATCACATGTGTCCACATGTGATGTAGCTCTGTGTTACCATGTACAAAATCGTATGAAATAACCATTTTGTTGACAGAGATCACAGTGTGTCCACATGTGATGTACTCTGTGTTACCATTACAAAAGTCGCTATGAATAACCATTGTTGTTGACAGAGATCACAGTGTCCACAGTGATGTAGCCGTACATGTACAAAAGTCGCTTGAAATAACCATTGTTGTTGACAGAGATCACCAGTGTGTCCACATGTGAGTAGCTTGTGTTACATGTACAAAAGTCGCTGAAAAACCATGTTGTTGACAGAGATCACAGTGTGTCCACATGTGATGTACTCTGTTTACCAGTACAAAAGTCGCTATGAAATAACCATTGTGTGACAGAGATCACCGTGTGTCCACATGTGATGTACTCTGTGTTACCATGTACAAAGTCGCTATGAAATAACCATTGTTTTGACAGAGATCACCAGTGTGTCCACATGTGATGTAGCTCTGTGTTCATGACAAAGTCGCTATGAAATAACCATTTGTTGACAGAGATCACAGTGTGTCACAGTGATGTACTCTGTGTTACATGTACAAAAGTCGTTGAAATAACCATGTTTTTGACAGAGATCACAGTGTGTCCACATGTGATGTAGCTCTGTGTTACAGTACAAAGTCGTAGAAATAACCATTGTTGTTGACAGAGATCAACA
>JAPXFY010000028.1:24852677-24877677 GCA_030674185.1 Monoplex corrugatus
GTATTTATCAGCCAGCCTGTGGAGTAGTCTTGGTTACATGTAAATGACATGTATATACGGGACGGTTCCATACGGACGGACGCCGTGGGATTGGCCATGGTAGGGTTACCCATGTCGGGCAGGTCAAGGGGGAGGAATGAGACGAAGCGTGGTCCCACCTACATTCACATTTTCATCCTCTCCGTCTACATAACCACGAGTGGTTGCCATAAGCAGCCCGTAATCCCGAGCTCGAGTGACTTCGCCATGGGATGGGTGGCTGTACGTTAGTCAGTCGTGAAAGTACATTGTTTGGATTCATGCAGGACGGTTCCAGGCTGACGGACCCCGTGAAATTGGCCATCCGTTGTCCCTTCCCCGGCACGGCAGCTCTCCTGGAGTGACCGACTAAGTTCTGCCGTCGTTGGGCCTACGCTCATGAGTTAATCAAACCTCCTTAAAGAACCTCTCCCGAGACGTCCCTCCTGATGCAATTTTGCAAGTTTTTACGAGAGATCAATATATTTCATCTGATACGATTTTACGTCAAGTTTTGTTTTTCTTTAACTGCATTTTAGACTTGCTAGGTTAACGATGAGCATGGTTTTTAATTGTTGTCTTTTATCTTAACCTGGTTGTTGTTTTTGACGTGGTGTTAGCCCTGATATGGTTCTAGTAGTCGGCTGGGCTATAAGCAATATGAACTTGGTTTTTTAGACTTGCAAGGTTAGAAGTGAGCATGTTTATTTTGTTAACTGTTGTCTTTTATCTTAATCTGGTTGCCGTTTTGGACGCCCTGATATGGCTCTAGTAGTCGGTTGGGCTATAAGCGATATGAACTCGATTTTAAACTTAAAGGGTTAACGGTGAGCGTGGTTTTTTTAACTGTTGTCTTTTATCTTAATCTGGTTGCCGTTTTTGACGCGGTGTTAGCCCTGATATGGCTCTAGTAGTCGGCTGGGCTATAAGCGATATGAACCTGAACTTGAGTACATTAAACGAAATGGAAAAGAGATGATTATGATGATGGTGAATCAGATTCTGACGCTGAGGATTTGCAGGAGACGGGCTTGTAGGTAGCTTGGCTGATAGTGGAAGGAACCAGTCAGGAAAAAACAGTCATCGCTCAGTCCATTGACAATACAGAATAGATTTCAGGGCCTCAATGGCAACTTTAAAACGATAAAAAAAAGAAAAAAAAAGAAAACAAAAGTGCAGGAACGGAGACTGCCTGATCGAATGTAAATCATAAAACATAAACATTGCCATGTTAATACAGTAATGCAATACAAACACAGAGATATACACCAATACATCAGTACAGTTTAGACACAGATGAATACACCAATATATAAATACAGCATAATCATTACCATGTTAATACATGATACAGTACAAACAGATACACATCAATACATCAATACAGCATAATCATTACCATGTTACTACATGAATACAGTACAAACACAGATGAATACACCAATACATAAATACAACATAATCATTACCATGTTAATACATGAATACAGTACAAACACAGATAAATACACCAATACATAAATACAGCATAATCATTGCCATGTTAATACATGAATACAGTACAAACACAGATACACACCAATACATAAGTACAACAGAAACACTGCCATGTTAATACATGAATACAGTACAAACACAGATACACACCAATACATCAATACAACAGAAACACTGCCATGTTAATACATGAATACAGTACAAACACAGATACACACCAATACATAAATACAGCATAATCATTGCCATGTTAATACATGAATACAGTACAAACACAGATACACACCAATACATCAATACAACAGAAACACTGTCATATTAACCCTTTGACTCTCCGCACCCTGTCCACCAGCGTCCTGAATTGTCAACCACGCTAACAAAGCGAACACTTAACCCTTTGACTCCCCCACCCTATCCAGCTTCCTGGAGGAAGCTGGTGGATAGAGTGAGGGAGTCAGAGGGTTAAGATTTTTGCAATTGTGGATAGGGTGCAGGAATCAAAAGGTTAATGTAGTACAGATACATACACTAATACACCAATCAGCATAAACTTTTCCATTTAACCCCTTGACTCCCGCACCCTGTCCCACCAGCGTCCTGAATTGTCGACCGTACTAACAAAGCAAAAACTTAACCCTTTGACTCCCGCAACTTGTCCAGCTTCCTGCAGGAAGCTGGTGGATAAGGTGAGGGAGTCAAAGGGTTAAATTTTTGCAGTTGTGGATAGGGTGTGGGAGTCAAAGGGTTTTATAACATTAATGTAATACGAACACACATACATACATTGATACACCAATGCAGCATAAACTCTGCCATGTTAACCCTTTGACTCCCGCACCCTGTCTACCAGCGTCCTGCATTGTCAACCATGCTAACAAAGCAAAAACTTCACCCTTTGACTCCCTCAACCCATCCAGCTTCCTGCACCCCCGTTGGGTTGCCGGGGGCTCCTTCAGTTCATTTCTACTTATTTTCTGCCTTAATGGTCCATTCACCTGTATTTTTTCGATAAAGTCTTACGTACTTTTTCTTCAGATTGATAATTGGGTGCATGTATTAAGTGCATTTTTGGCTCTAAGGAGGTGAGATATGCGGAAGCAATTTTCGGTAATTTATGCCCGTTTTTATGTATGTTTTGGTGTCCTTATGTATGCTTATATTTGTATTCAGGTGTGTTTTTTAAATCTCCCCTGTGCGATAAATCGGACGGAATGGTCCTACGCCAGGGGCATGTCCTTAGATTATGTGCGCGAATGCATTGATATGTGTACTTAATTTTCTTTTCCTGTTGAAGTTTTGTGTGTTTTGAAGCAGTTATAGCCCTGATATGGCTCTGCGCAGTCGGCTGGACTTTAAATAACAATAAAAGAAAGAAAACTTCCCGCAGGAAGATGGTGGGTAGATTAAGGGAGTCAAAGGGTTAAAGTTTTTGCATTTGGTGGATAGGGTGCAGGAGTCAAAGGGTTAATGCAGTGTAAGTACAGATACATACACGAATACATCAATACAACGTAAACATTGCATGTTAATACATCAACAAAGTACAAACACAATCTGATATATACACTAATACATAAATGCAGCATAAACACTGCCATGTTAATCCTCTGAACCCCGCACCCTGTCCACCAACTGCAAAAACCTAACCCTTTGACTCCCTCACCCTATCCACCAACTGCAGGAAGCTGGTGAACAGGGCTAGAGAATCACAGGGTCAAGGTTTTGCTCTGCTGTAGTGGTTGACAATGCAGAATGCGGGTGTACAGGGTGCGGGAGTCAAAGGGTTAATGTAGTGCGAACACATACATACATACATACATTAAGGGGGCAGACCTACCCAGATTTGGGTTCCAAGATTGTGATGTTCAGTGTTTCAGTTCTAATTAACCAATCACCATGATATTTGGCAAGAAGATACCCCAGACAGTATTCTTTGGATTGAATATCTTTGTTGGAGTCTGAGTAGGAAATTGAGTTTATTTTTAGTCCATGAAAGTTTGCGATTGCATACATCAGACATAATATGTTCAAAAGTTTTCATCCGATTTCCTTGATATTTGGCACACATATAGCAGAGACAGGTACCTATAGCCGGTAGTAAAATCTTGCAGTTCTGCTGGAAAGAAACATTTTTATCAAAAGTTGTATAATAATTTTTTTTATTAAAATTATTCTAAAAATTGGTGTGATGATTGTACAGAAAATAATGATAGTAGAGCTAAGATTTTACTACATGCCATACATAGTATACAGATGTGTTTACTCACTAAATATCAAATTCCTAACATGAATACATGTGAAGTTATAAATGTCAGAGTATGTACTATATTTTTTTCATTTTCGCGAGAACGTTTTTAAATTAATTTTTGTCAACTTTTCATAACTCACAGACCCCAACAAAGATATTCAATCCAAAGAATACTGTCTGAAGTATCTTCTTGCCAAATATCATGGTGATTGGTTAATTAGAACTGAAACACTGAACATCACAATCTTGGTACCCAAATCTGGGTAGGTCTGCCCCCTTAATACATCAACACAGCATTTAACACAACACAGTAAAGTCTTACGTACTTTTTCTTAGGATTGTTAATTGGGTACATGTACTTAATGCATTTTTGGCTCTAGGGAAATGAGATGCGCGGAAGCTATTTTAGATAAGTTTGTTATGTGTCCTTAGTTGTGTGTAAGTCAGCAAGCAAAGCCAGAGCAAGATTGAGGCAGCCGAGATGTGGTTTCTAAGAAGAATGTTGAGAGTTCCATGGACAGCAAAGAAAACAAACGAGACAGTCTTGATGGAGGCAGACACAAGTAGATCACTCATAAGGAAGATTAGGAAAAGACAAGCAACATTTATAGGCCATTTTATGAGGAAGGAGGATTTGGAGCACCTGGTCACAACGGGAAAGCTGGAGGGAAAGAGAGCGCCGGGTAGGCCCAGGGAGAGAATGCTGGACGGACTTGCAGAGTGGCTGGGGATGAGGAGGGTGGGGGAGATGCTAGGAGCAACGAGAGATAGAGATGGTTGGAAGTCCATGGTCGCCAACGCCATGCGGCAGGGCACCTGATGATGATGATGATGATGAGTTGTGTGTAAATTATGTGTCCTTAGTTATGTGTAAATTATGTCCTTAGTTTGTGTGTAAATTATGTGTCCTTAGTTGAGTGTAAATTAGTCCTTATTGTGTGTAAATTAGTCCTTAGTTGTGTGTAAATTAAGTCCTTAGTTTGGTAAATTATGTTCCTTATTGTGTGTAAATTACTGTCCTTAGTTTGTGTGTAAATTACGTCCTTAGTTGTGTGTAAATTATGTCTATTGTGTTGTAATTATGTCCTTAGTTGTGTGTTAAATATGTCCATGTGAGAAATTATGTCCTTAGTTTTTGTAAATATATCGTTATGGTGTATATGGTCTATTAGTGTAAACACTGAACGTCCTTGATTGGTAGGTGCACAATAGTCCATTAGTTTAGTGAAAAACTAGCTATAGATTTAGTTACAATTTATAGGATTAGTTGGTACTGTACAATTAAATGCTTATTTGGCTGGGTAGCAGAAGTATGTCCTTAGATGTTGTGTAATATGTCCTTAGTTGTGTGTAAGTCATGTCGCCATACAGATTGTAGTGTGAAATGAGATGTAAGTTGTGGTAAATCAGTCCTTAGTTATGTGGTAAATATATTCCTAGATTGGTAGTAAATTATGGTCCTTAGTTTGTGTAAAATGTGTCCTTAGATTGTGGTAAATAGTACCTTAGTTGTGGTAAATTAGTGCCTAGTATGTGTGTAAATGTATGTCCTTAGTTGTGTGTAATCATGTCGCAGCAGGGAGCAATTGATGGTCCTTAGTTGTGTGTAAATTAGTGTCCTTAGTTGTAGTGTAAATTATGTCCTTAGTTGTGTGTAAATATGTCCTTAGTTGTGTGTAAATTATGTCCTTAGTTGTGTGTAAATTATGTCCTTAGTTGTGTGTAAATTATGTGCCTTAGTTTGTGTAAATTATGTCCTTAGTTGTGTGTAAATATGTGTCCTTAGTTGTGTGTAAATTAGTGTCCTTAGTTGTGTGTAAATTATGTGTCCTTAGTTGTGTGTAAATTATGTCCTTAGTTGTGTGTAAATTATGTCCTTAGTTGTGTGTAAATTAGGTCCTTAGTTGTGTGTAAATTATGTCCTTAGTTGTGTGTAAATTATGTCCTTAGTTGTGTGTAAATTATGTCCTTAGTTGTGTGTAAATTATGTGTCCTTAGTTGTGTGTAAATTATGTCCTTAGTTGTGTGTAAATTATGTCCTTAGTTGTGTGTAAATTATGTGTCCTTAGTTGTGTGTAAATTATGTCCTTAGTTGTGTGTAAATTATGTGTCCTTAGTTGTGTGTAAATTATGTTCCTTAGTTGTGTGTAAATTATGTCCTTAGTTGTGTGTAAATTATGTCCTTAGTTGTGTGTAAATTATGTCCTTAGTTGTGTGTAAATTATGTCCTTAGTTGTGTGTAAATTATGTCCTTAGTTGTGTGTAAATTATGTTCCTTAGTTGTGTGTAAATTATGTCCTTAGTTGTGTGTAAATTATGTCCTTAGTTGTGTGTAAATTATGTCCTTAGTTGTGTGTAAATTATGTCCTTAGTTGTGTGTAAATCATTGTATGTCCTTAGTTTGTGTAAATTATGTCCTTAGTTGTGTGTAAATTATGTCCTTAGTTGTGTGTAAATTATGTCCTTAGTTGTGTGTAAATTATGTCCTTAGTTGTGTGTAAATTATGTCCTTAGTTGTGTGTAAATTATGTCCTTAGTTGTGTGTAAATTATGTCCTTAGTTGTGTGTAAATTATGTCCTTAGTTGTGTGTAAATTATGTCCTTAGTTGTGTGTAAATTATGTCCTTAGTTGTGTGTAAATTATGTCCTTAGTTGTGTGTAAATTATGTCCTTAGTTGTGTGTAAATTATGTCCTTAGTTGTGTGTAAATTATTGTCCTTAGTTGTGTGTAAATTATGTCCTTAGTTCTGTGTGTAAATTATGTCCTTAGTTGTGTGTAAATTATGTCCTTAGTTGTGTGTAAATTATGTCCTTAGTTGTGGTAAATTATGGTCCTTAGTTGTGTGTAAATTATGTCCTTAGTTGTTGTGTAAATTATGTCCTTAGTTGTGTGTAAATTATGTGTCCTTAGTTGTGTGTAAATTATGGTCCTTAGTTGTGTGTAAATTATGTGTCCTTAGTTGTGTGTAAATTATGTGTCCTTAGTTGTGTGTAAATATGTGTCCTTAGTTGTGTGTAAATTATGTGTCCTTAGTTGTGTGTAAATTATGTCCTTAGTTGTGTGTAAATTATGTCCTTAGTTGTGTGTAAATTATGTGTCCTTAGTTTGTGTAAATTATGTGTCCTTAGTTGTGTGTAAATATATGTCCTTAGTTTTTAAATATCCTTAGTTGTGTTAAATTATGTCCTTAGTTTGTTAAATTGTTCCTTTTGTGTAATTTGGTCCTAGTTGTGTAAATTAGTGTCCTTATTTGTGTGTAAATTGTCCTTAGTTGTGTTAATTATGTGTCCTTAGTGTGTGTAAATATGTGTCCTTAGTTGTGTGTAAATTTGCCTATTGGTGTAAATAGTCCTAGTTGTGTGAAATTGTCCTTAGTTGGTGTAAATTATTGTCCTTAGTTGTGTGTAAATAGTCCTAGTGTGTGTAAATTGTCCTTAGTGTGTGAAATTAGTCTTATTTGTGTAAATTATGTCCTTAGTTGTGTGTAAATATGGCTTAGTTGTGTGTAAATATGTCCTAGTTGTGTGTAAATAGTCCTAGTTGTGTGTAAATATGCCTTATTGGTGTAAATTAGTCCTTAGTTGTGGTAAATTAGTCCTTAGTTTGGTAAATTAGTCCTTAGTTGTGGTAAATTATGTCCTTAGTTGGTGTAAATTAGTCCTATGGTGTAAATTATGTCCTTAGTTGTGTGTAAATTACGTCCTTAGTTGTGTTAAATATGTCTTAGTTGTGTGTAAATTATTGTCTTAGTTGTGTGTAAAATCTATGTTGTAATCCTTAGTTGTGTGTAAATTATGTGTCCTTAGTTGTGTGTAAATTAGTCCTTAGTTGTGTGTAAATTAGTCCTTAGTTGTGTGTAAATTAGTCCTTAGTTGTGTGTAAATTATGTCCTTAGTTGTGTGTAATTAGTCCTAGTTTGTGTAAATTAGCCTTAGTTTGTGTAAATTATTCCTTAGTGTGTTAAATTATGTCCTAGTTTGTAAATTATGTCCTTGTTGTGTGTAAATATGTCCTTAGTTGTGTGTAAATTACGTCCTTAGTTGTGTGTAAATTACGTCCTTAGTTGTGTGTAAATTATGTCCTTAGTTGTGTGTAAATTATGTCCTTAGTTGTGTGTAAATTACGTCCTTAGTTGTGTGTAAATTATGTCCTTAGTTGTGTGTAAATTACGTCCTTAGTTGTGTGTAAATTATGTCCTTAGTTGTGTGTAAATTATGTGTCCTTAGTTGTGTGTAAATTATGTCCTTAGTTGTGTGTAAATTATGTCCTTAGTTGTGTGTAAATTATGTGTCCTTAGTTGTGTGTAAATTACTGTCCTTAGTTGTGTGTAAATTATGTCCTTAGTTGTGTGTAAATTATGTCCTTAGTTGTGTGTAAATTATGTCCTTAGTTGTGTGTAAGTTATGTCCTTAGTTGTGTGTAAATTATGTCCTTAGTTGTGTGTAAATTATGTCCTTAGTTGTGTGTAAATTATGTCCTTAGTTGTGTGTAAATTACGTCCTTAGTTGTGTGTAAATTATGTCCTTAGTTGTGTGTAAATTATGTCCTTAGTTGTGTGTAAATTATGTCCTTAGTTGTGTGTAAATTACGTGTCCTTAGTTGTGTGTAAATTATGTCCTTAGTTGTGTGTAAATTACGTGTCCTTAGTTGTGTGTAAATTATGTCCTTAGTTGTGTGTAAATTACGTCCTTAGTTGTGTGTAAATTATGTCCTTAGTTGTGTGTAAATTACGTCCTTAGTTGTGTGTAAATTATGTCCTTAGTTGTGTGTAAATTATGTCCTTAGTTGTGTGTAAATTATGTCCTTAGTTGTGTGTAAATTACGTCCTTAGTTGTGTGTAAATTATGTCCTTAGTTGTGTGTAAATTATGTCCTTAGTTGTGTGTAAATTACGTCCTTAGTTGTGTGTAAATTATGTCCTTAGTTGTGTGTAAATTACGTCCTTAGTTGTGTGTAAATTACGTCCTTAGTTGTGTGTAAATTATGTCCTTAGTTGTGTGTAAATTACGTCCTTAGTTGTGTGTAAATTATGTCCTTAGTTGTGTGTAAATTATGTCCTTAGTTGTGTGTAAATTACGTCCTTAGTTGTGTGTAAATTATGTCCTTAGTTGTGTGTAAATTACGTCCTTAGTTGTGTGTAAATTATGTCCTTAGTTGTGTGTAAATTACGTCCTTAGTTGTGTGTAAATTATGTCCTTAGTTGTGTGTAAATTATGTCCTTAGTTGTGTGTAAATTATGTCCTTAGTTGTGTGTAAATTATGTCCTTAGTTGTGTGTAAATTATGTCCTTAGTTGTGTGTAAATTATGTCCTTAGTTGTGTGTAAATTACGTCCTTAGTTGTGTGTAAATTATGTCCTTAGTTGTGTGTAAATTATGTGTCCTTAGTTGTGTGTAAATTATGTCCTTAGTTGTGTGTAAATTATGTCCTTAGTTGTGTGTAAATTACGTCCTTAGTTGTGTGTAAATTATGTCCTTAGTTGTGTGTAAATTATGTCCTTAGTTGTGTGTAAATTACGTCCTTAGTTGTGTGTAAATTATGTCCTTAGTTGTGTGTAAATTACGTCCTTAGTTGTGTGTAAATTACGTCCTTAGTTGTGTGTAAATTATGTCCTTAGTTGTGTGTAAATTACGTCCTTAGTTGTGTGTAAATTATGTCCTTAGTTGTGTGTAAATTATGTCCTTAGTTGTGTGTAAATTACGTCCTTAGTTGTGTGTAAATTATGTCCTTAGTTGTGTGTAAATTATGTGTCCTTAGTTGTGTGTAAATTATGTCCTTAGTTGTGTGTAAATTATGTCCTTAGTTGTGTGTAAATTATGTCCTTAGTTGTGTGTAAATTATGTCCTTAGTTGTGTGTAAATTACGTCCTTAGTTGTGTGTAAATTATGTCCTTAGTTGTGTGTAAATTATGTGTCCTTAGTTGTGTGTAAATTACGTGTCCTTAGTTGTGTGTAAATTATGTCCTTAGTTGTGTGTAAATTACGTCCTTAGTTGTGTGTAAATTATGTCCTTAGTTGTGTGTAAATTATGTCCTTAGTTGTGTGTAAATTATGTCCTTAGTTTGTGTGTAAATTACGTCCTTAGTTGTGTGTAAATTATGTCCTTAGTTGTGTGTAAATTATGTGTCCTTAGTTGTGTGTAAATTACGTGTCCTTATGTTGTGTGTAAATTATGTGTCCTTAGTTGTGTGTAAATTACGTGTCCTTAGTTGTGTGTAAATTTGTATTCAGATATGTTCCCCACCCCCAACCCCCTGGGGCTCTTTCAGTATAAATAGTATCCCCACCTTCTGGAAATTCTGTGCTAGACATTTCCTCTTTTCTGTCACTGTCTTTGTTTCTGCCTTGTTATTTTGTTTTCTGTCATTTCTTCCCGGATCCCATCATTTTCTGCCTTGCTGGTTCATTCGCCTGTATGTATTCGATAAAGTCCTACATACTTTCTCTTAGGATTGATAAATGGGTACATGTACTAAGTGCATTTTTGGCTCTAGGGAGGTGAGATATGCGGAAGCAGTTTTAGGTAACTTAGGCCTGTTTTTATATATGTTTTAGTGTCGTTAGTTATGTTTGAATTTGTATTCAGGCATGTTTCTTAAATCCCCTGTGCGATAAAATGGACGGAGTGGTCAACGCCAGGGGGCATGTCCGTAGATTATGTGCACGAATGTATTGATATGTGTACTTAATTTTCTTTTCCTTTTCGTTCTCTGTTGAAGTATTGAGTGTTTTGATATGGTTATAGCCCTGATATGGCTCTACGCAGTCGACTGGGCTTTAAACAAAAAAACAAAACAAAAAAAAACAATCATCAAGTGCCCTGCCGCATGGCGTTGGCGATCATGGCCCTCCATATGTATCTATCCCTTGTTTCCGCAAGCACATCTTCCAACCTCTCTGTCCTCAACCACCCCGCAAGTCCGTCCAATATTTTCTCCCTGGTCTACCTTATGCTCTCTTTCCCTCCAGCTTTCCTGTTGTGACCAGGCGCTCTAATTCACGTTTCCTCATAAAATGGCCTAAAATGCCATGTAAAATTGATGAGACTCGACTTTGTGCCCATAGCACACGCTGTATACTCTGAGGATAAGTCGGTCAAGTCCGAACAAATATCCCACGAAAATGTGTTTTGACGAAGAGGTTTGAACTCAACGACAGTAACGCTGAGCACCACTTCGCCAGGCGGACAGATGACGGTCTTTGTGAGACATAAGCACTGCACGGCGGACTCCTTAAAGAACCTCTCCCGAGACGTCCCTCCTGTTGGGAGTTTTCCAGTTTTTACGGCTGTTTGTTTTTCTTGAATTGCATTTTCAGACTTGCCAGTTAACGGTGTGCATGTTTGTTTTTTTTGTTTTTTTAAACTGTTGTCTTTTATCTTAACCTGTTGTCATATTTGACTGTGTGTTAGCCCTGATATGGCTCTAGTAGTCGGCTGGGCTGTAAGCAGTATGAACTTGAACTTGAACTAGATGGCGGTCTGAATTCTTGATTCCCTCCAAGATACTCGAACTCGAAACCGACTTATTTACCTCTGCGCCGCAGGACCAGGCCTCAAAATATGAACCCCGAGAAAGTTACATACATACACATATCGCCTCCACAGTACAAGCCACATTCCAGGATAATCGGCCGAGTCGACAACCCTGACAGGCCCCCACTGTCGACTTGTTCCCAGTGAAGACGGCGCGCCAATCGGTTCCCACGGTCGCGGCTTTGTGAATAAACTGGGCCATCACGCGCTCCACGCGCCTCGGCCAATCAGAGCTGCTGTTCTGTCATCAGGGAATTCCTCGCTTTTTTTTTTTTTTTTTTTTAAACTCCTCTTCGCTCGCTCTCTCTCTCTCTCTCGAGAACCCCCACCTTCCCCCTCGCTTTTGCTACCCCCTCCCTCTCCCCAACCTCTCCTCTCGCCTCCCTCTCTCTGTCCCCTTTCGGTGGGCGCAAGGCCAACCTTCCCACCGCAGATTAAAAAAAAAAAAATAGACGGTCAAGCAATATAAACAGTCTTCCTTTTTAGACTAACTTTAACAGTCCTTTTTCTCCCTTATTTTTGTATTTGGTGTTTGTTTGTGATCTTACGTTGTGTATTTTGGTGTTTGTTTGTGATCTTACATTCTGTATTTGGTGTTTGTTTGTGATCTTACATTGTGTATTTGGTGTTTGTTTGTGATCTTACATTCTGTATTTGGTGTTTGTTTGTGATCTTACATTGTGTATTTGGTGTTTGTTTGTGATCTTACATTGTGTATTTGGTGTTTGTTTGTGATCTTACATTGTGTATTTGGTGTTTGTTTGTGATCTTACATTGTGTATTTGGTGTTTGTTTGTGATCTTACATTCTGTATTTGGTGTTTGTTTGTGATCTTACATTGTGTATTTGGTGTTTGTTTGTGATCTTACATTCTGTATTTGGTGTTTGTTTGTGTGATCTTACATTGTGTATTTGGTGTTTGTTTGTGATCTTACATTGTGTATTTGGTGTTTGTTTGTGATCTTACATTGTGTATTTGGTGTTTGTTTGTGATCTTACATTCTGTATTTGGTGTTTGTTTGTGTGATCTTACATTGTGTATTTGGTGTTTGTTTGTGTGATCTTACATTGTGTATTTGGTGTTTGTTTGTGATCTTACATTGTGTATTTGGTGTTTGTTTGTGTGATCTTACATTGTGTATTTGGTGTTTGTTTGTGTGATCTTACATTGTGTATTTGGTGTTTGTTTGTGTGATCTTACATTGTGTATTTGGTGTTTGTTTGTGATCTTACATTCTGTATTTGGTGTTTGTTTGTGATCTTACATTTGTATTTGTGTTTGTGATCTTCATGTGTGTTTGTTTTGTGATCTTCATTCTGTATTTGGTGTTTGTTTGTGATCTTTCATTCTGTATTTGGTGTTTGTTTGTGATCTTACATTCTGTATTTGGTGTTTGTTTGTGATCTTCATTCTGTATTTGGTGTTTGTTTGTGATCTTACATTCTGTATTTGGTGTTTGTTTGTGATCTTACATTCTGTATTTGGTGTTTGTTTGTGATCTTACATTGTGTATTTGTGTTTGTGATCTTATTCTGTATTTGGTGTTTGTTTGTGATCTTACATTCTGTATTTGGTGTTTGTTTGTGATCTTACATTCTGTATTTGGTGTTTGTTTGTGATCTTACATTCTGTATTTGTGTTTGTTTGTGATCTTACATTCTGTATTTGGTGTTTGTTTGTGATCTTACATTTGTATTTGGTGTTGTTTGTGATCTTACATTCTGTATTTGGTGTTTGTTTGTGATCTTACATTCTGTATTTGGTGTTTGTTTGTGATCTTACATTCTGTATTTGGTGTTTGTTTGTGATCTTACATTCTGTATTTGGTGTTTGTTTGTGATCTTACATTCTGTATTTGGTGTTTGTTTGTGATCTTACATTCTGTATTTGGTGTTTGTTTGTGATCTTACATTCTGTATTTGGTGTTTGTTTGTGATCTTACATTCTGTATTTGGTGTTTGTTTGTGATCTTACATTCTGTATTTGGTGTTTGTTTGTGATCTTACATTCTGTATTTGGTGTTTGTTTGTGATCTTACATTCTGTATTTGGTGTTTGTTTGTGATCTTACATTCTGTATTTGGTGTTTGTTTGTGATCTTACATTCTGTATTTGGTGTTTGTTTGTGTGATCTTACATTCTGTATTTGGTGTTTGTTTGTGATCTTACATTTTGTATTTGGTGTTTGTTTGTGATCTTACATTCTGTATTTGGTGTTTGTTTGTGATCTTACATTCTGTATTTGGTGTTTGTTTGTGATCTTACATTCTGTATTTGGTGTTTGTGATCTTACATTAGGTATTTGGTGTTTGTGATCTTACATTGTGTATTTGGTGTTTGTTTGTGATCTTACATTCTGTATTTGGTGTTTGTGATCTTACATTAGGTATTTGGTGTTTGTGATCTTACATTCTGTATTTGGTGTTTGTTTGTGATCTTACATTCTGTATTTGGTGTTTGTGATCTTACATTCTGTATTTGGTGTTTGTGATCTTACATTCACGCTTGACAAAGGCCAGTTGGCCGAAAATTTACTCCTGTCTTGTCTTGTTGTGTTAAATACGCGTTCTGATTCTGTTTTTGTGTTTTTCTGGTTCCTTTTTTTTCCCCCCTGTTGAAGTATCGTGTACATGTATGTTTTGGAACGGTCATAGCTCTGATATGGCTCTACGCAGTCGGCTGGGCTTTAAGCAGAAATAGCAAGAAATAACGTGGTTTGTGTCACGTTTTGCTACGAAAATTAAATATGATTGCAATGACTTTTACCAGCTTTGGGCTTTCCAGTCGCATCAAACATAATGAATGGGAACTTTCCGTTGTCACTGTTTGCTTTGTCCGGCTAGTTCACATCACTGTTGTATTTTCTGATTTAGTTAAAAACCAGGGGGGGTGTTCTTTATCTTCAACTGTATGCAGAAGTTCATCACTCAAAACTGCCAGTCATGTTTCTGTGAACTGCAGACGTTCAGTTCTGTTCACCGGTATATTTCAACCCTATAGCAGCAATTAAATTCACTATTTCTGTGATAAATTGAACGGCGTTGTCAAGGCCAGGGGCATCTCCTTAGATTATGTACGCCAATACATTGATATGTGTACTTAATTTTTTTTTCTCCTTTCCTTGTTGAAGTAGTATGTTTTGAAACGGTTATAGCCCTGATATGGCTCTACGCAGTCGGCTGGGCTTTAAACAAAAATAACTAACAGCTGCTTTTGTCACAGGCCTCCAGCATGTTCAGAATTTTGCAGCCCGTCCTGTTCTTCAAAAACGAGGCTCGCGCGTGTCACTCTGTCGCTTCAATTGCCACAGGTTGCCTGCTAGACAAAGAATTAAATACAAAATCAATATGTGTTCTTCTACACTTGTATTGACTGTTAAACCTATTAAGCCCTTTTCACTACTTTTGAATGTACGCCCCTGCCCGACCTCAGTTCTGCCTCTGCCTCTGCCTCTACCTCTACTTTTTGAGAAATTCTGCGATATAAATATTCCATAGTCGGCTACGGTTCATTTTCTGTGTCTAGTCTGTTCAGCCAGAAGGAGGAGTATTCCCCGTTTTCAACTGTTGTCTTTTATCTTAACCTGGTTGTCGTTTTGGACGTGGTGTTAGCCCTGATATGGTTGTAGTAGTCGGCTGGGCTATAAGCAATATGAACTTAAGTATTCCCCATCTCTTCAGCAATCATAAACACTTTCTTCCTTCAAGTCCAACTTGAAGACGTACATTTTTGTTGAGCAGTGATTTTCTCCTTCAAGCACTTCCCAACTGTCCTCCCTCTGCCAGTATGCGCGTGTTTTTGCATTTGTCATTGTATATGTATGTTTGAGTGAATGATAAGCATGTGCACTTTTGTATTGATTTATGCATCAAATATTGGACGACTTGTACTTCTAGAAATATACTTACTTTGTGTACTGCCCATTATGTTGTTAATATGCATCGCAGCAACGAAAATTCTCCCTCTAGAACTATGCATTAGATAAAAGTGGGTGGTTCAGAGTTGGTCAAGTTATGATGATAAATTAATTAAAAGTCCTTGTTGTTATTTAATAAGGACACGCTTGCGGCGTTGTGACCTTGGCCTTTTTCCAGTTTCGTTGAAACAAAAGAAGTCTTGCATTTAGCAACACAACTTTGGTCAGACTGAGGTAAACCCCTTCCACCCCTTCCTTCCCTCCCTACCCCCCCCCCCAAAAAAAAATTGTCTGTTCCCAAAAACCCAGAAGGTCTCAAAATCCCTCCAGTTGTGTCTTGAAGACAAGATCTTAAAATTTGGGAGCACCCCTGTTTGGAGATTACACGACGGACTCCTTCAAGAAGCTCTTCAGAGACGTCCCTCCTGATGCAGTTTTCCAGTTTTTTACAAGAGATCAATAGATTTCACCTGATATGATTTTACCTGCCGTTTTTCTTTAATTGCATTTCAGACTTGTAAGGTTATTAACGGTGAGCATGGTTTTTAAATGTTGTCTTTTACCTTAACCGAGTTATCGTTTTTGACTTGGTGTTAGTCCCTGATATGGCTTTAGTAGTCGACTGGGCTATACGCAGTATGAACAGGACAAGTCTCGAGATTCTCTCCCCCCCCCCCCTCCCCTTCCCGGGATGCCGCGGACTCTTTCAGTATAAACAGTATCCCCACCTTTTGGAAATTTTGTGCTAGAAATTTCCTCTTTCCTGTCACTCACTTAGTTTCTTTCTTCCTTCTAGATCTATGCTTTCCGTCATTTCTTCCTGTCGTTTTCTGTCTTGCTGGTCCATTCACCTGTATGTGTTCGATAAAATCTTACGTACTTTCTATCAGGATTGATGATTGGGTACATATATATTAAGTGCATTTTTGGCTCTAGGAAAATGAGATATATGGAAGCAATTTTAGGTCATTTAGGCCCGTTCTTATATATGTTTTAGTGTCCTTAGTTATGTTTGAATTTGTATTCAGGGATGTTGTTTAAATCCCCTTTTTGTGATAAATTGGATGGAGTGGTCAACGCCAGGGGGCATCTCCTTAGATGATGTGCGCGAATGAATTGATACGTGTACTCCGTTTTCTTTTCCCTTTTGTTTTAACCTGCTGAAGTATTTGTGTATGGTTTGAAGCGGTTATAGCCCTGATATGGATCTACGCAGTCGGGCTGGGCTTTAAGCCAAAAATAATCGTAACAACCTGGTTATTACATTTTCTCGCCACATCAGTGCTGCTGATCGCACTCCGCTCATTCCAGCCCCACAAAACCCCGGAGTTCATTCCGTCGGAGGTCTGGTATCAGGAAGCGCGTGAGAGCCAGAGATGTCAAGCTACCATGAGGCCACCCACCGAAGGAGACCTTATTCTACTGTTGGGATAGTTCGTCGGAATACAACAGTGACCGTTCTGATCCAAAGGCAGGATACTGCCTTCCAAACCACCTCTCTCTCAACTCTGTCTCTCTCTCTCTCTCTCTCTCTCTCTCTCTCTCTCTCTCCTCTCCTCTCTCTCTCCCTCCCCCTCCCCCACTGAAGACAGTAAATAGTTCGGTCGCGGAACCAGACCAAGTGAGAGACTTCCCCCTCTCCCTACGCCCCCTCTACGCCTTCCCACTAATAACGAGCAAAGTATTTATTTGATCATTCCAGTTCACACTTACGCATTTGTGAATACTCGTTGAAGAAAATGTGATTATCCATTTTGATGAAAATTCGTCCACAAATAAGCCAAGGAACCTTCGTTGACACATTTCTTTCTGTCTGTCTGTCTCTCTCTCTCTCTCTAAAACACACACACACACACAGACGCACACACACACACACCTCTCTTTCTCTCTCTCCCTCTCACTCTGTCACACACATATGTGCGTGCGTGCGCGTGCGGACGCGCGCGCACACACACACACACACACACACTTTTTCGGTGTAGATATCACACACACACACACTCTCTCTCTCTCTCTCTCACACACGCACACACTCTCTCAAACACACACACACACACACATACACACACACGCACGCGCGCGCACACACGCGCGCGCACACACACACACACACACGCTCGGTGTAGATATCACACACACACACACACACGCGCGAGCGCGCGCGCGCGCACACACCACACACACACACTCGGTGTAGATATCACATACACACACACACACACACACACACACACACACACACACACACACACACACACACACACACACTCATTCGGTGTGGATATGAAAATCTCGCTATTTTTTAACAATAAAAGCTAAAAAGAAAAAAAACAGGAGGGGTGGGAGAGAGAAGGGAAAGCTATGGTGGTTTGGGGGGGGGGGTTGAAACGGGAAGGGTAACTCCTGGGGCTGGTAAAGAGGCCACCCTTCTAGACGGGAGCATTCTCTCCCCCTCCCCTCACCTCCTCTCCATTTCTCCCCCCTCACCTTCTCTCCTTCTCCCATCTCACCCACCCTCGCCTTCCGCCTTTTTCCCAAAGCCCAGTCAACTCCGTTCCTTCCCAACCACCACACCTCTTCTTCTTCCCCTCTGGGTTTCCTCCCCCCCTTTCCACCCCCCTCCCCACCACACAGGCAAGTCTCAGCTGCTAAAAGCTTGCAGCGTGAGCGAGAGAAAGAGAGAGAGAGAGAGAGAGGGGGGGGGAGCATAGCATAGCACAGACAGCGGGAGTCGAGTTGAGCGAGGCCCGCAACGAACTAACCGAATAGAGCGAGAGAGAGAGAGAGAGAGAGTAGAGCGAGAGAGAGAGAGAGAGAGAGAGGCCTACCACACCACCAACCTCGGCGGAGCTGAGGGCGCTCGCACACACAGCTACACAACAAGCACGAATTTTTCTGGGTTTCTCTTTTTTCCTTTTGTTTTCCTTCACTATTTTCTCTCTCTCTCTCTCTCTCTTTCTTCTCTCTCTCTCTTCTCTCTCTCTCTCCCCCTCCCCCCCCCCCCCACCACGGTCTTTTCTTTGCAGCTCCGTTGCAAAATACATGTGCAGTAGTAGTATAGAGAGGTGCTGGGAGTAGAATCTTGAAGAAAATTCCTACGCCTGCTCTCTCTCACACGACTGCAGGCCTACTGACAACAACAACAAACCAACTTCGGAAGTATTTCTGTCTTTCAGTCAGTCAGTCAGTCAGTCAGGTCATCGACTTGCAGAGAACTGAGAAGCAAAAAAGAGTTGATTATATAGACTTTAAATAGACTAAGCAGAAGCTTTGAGCTCTGGAAGAGTGAATTTATGTTGCTTGCTACTACTACTACTACTACTACTACTACGACGACGACGACGACGACGTCGACTACTAACTGCTACTACTACTACTACAGCAACTACTGATGCCGAGTGTGTGTATGTGTGTGTGTGTGTGTGTGCGAGTGAGTGAGTGTGCGTGTGTGTGTGTGTGCCTGCCGCGTCGTGGTGGGGGCAGTTTTTTTTTTTAAACTCTCAGTCAGTATTATAATACGGACCGTGAGAGCGTACTGTGTGTGTGTACTTGGCTTGCCTGCGGTTTTGTCCCAGCTGAGAGAGAAGAGAGAGAGAGAGGGAGAGGGGGAACGAGAGAGAGAGAGAGAGAGAGAGAGAGATCAGGGTCGCTACACTCTTCTCTACTCTTTACTAGTGCTGTTTTGCTGTTGGCTGTCTGCGCTTCCCACAAGCCTGGGAACCGCTATCAATGAGGCATTCTCACACCAGACGTGCTCTGTAAGGCCTAGTCTCTTTTTATTTTGGGCTCTGTATGGCTGGTGCGCTGGTGGTGTGTGCTGGAATGAACCATCTAAAATCCGGAGCGCTGTTTGGAATTTAACAGCCGTTTTGTCGTGTGAGCTTCCAACCCCCCGTACCCCCTAGTCGGGTCGTCTTGTGGATCTAACGTTAGACACTTTTAGTGAAGGTTGGAGTGTGTGTTTTAGAGCTGTTTTGGTGTTAATTTTAAACCGTTCTTGTACCCTGCTTGGGTTTGTGTGTGGATCTTCCAGGAGATTATTCCCACGTTGGATTTTGTTGTTTTTTTTCTCTGTCGTCGTGGATTTTTTGGGTTTTCGTTTTTGGAGTTTCTGGGTATTTAACCACACGAGTTTCTGGGTATTACACCACCCATGTAGGCCCAACGCTTTTCTTGTTTGGATTGTTGTTTATACAGGTTTGAGGTAGACGACTCTGTTTTTATTTGTAAACTTCGGGGATTGTTTGTGTTTGTGGTGGCAGTAACTGAAGAACACGTTTGGACGGAAGGAAGTTTGAGGCGAAGTTGTTGTCGTGGTGAAG
The DNA here is from genome assembly GCA_030674185.1 of Monoplex corrugatus. NCBI lineage: Eukaryota > Metazoa > Mollusca > Gastropoda > Littorinimorpha > Ranellidae > Monoplex > Monoplex corrugatus. The sequence goes on from JAPXFY010000028.1 coordinate 24,872,211, forward strand.
TAAAGCGCTAAACAAAACCGTATAAACTTTGTTGGTGAAAAAAGGTGCAAGACGAACTGTTGTCGTTTTGTGGAAAGAGTTGAGTTTTGTGTTGAAGGTCCAGTTTAGTCTTAACTGTCTGGAACTGAAGTTGAAGTGACATCGTCGTGAGTGGGAAGTGCTCTGCCGATGGGGGTGGCATTATGAAGCCAGGAAGATGAGCTTTGTGGCTGGAGAAGAACGTGGTGTGAGCAGTTCTGACAGTGGACAGTAAGTGTATGTGTGTTGTGTGTAAGTGGGTAGATACAACACAACTCCCCAGGTCTGGTTGCCCCCCCCCCCCCAACAGAACTCTGACACTTAGGGGCGGACGAGGACCACCCCAGAGATCGTACCGGATGCCATGAACCAGTCTGTTTCCCCACAGGACGGTTCGCCACATGACAGCTACCCACCACCCTCCCCCGACCCCCTCCCACACCCTCACCTCACCTACACCCTTCTCACGCCCCCACCGCCGAAGGGGGAGCGGCCACGTCCACACCCACACCGACCCCATCACCCCCACCAGCATCGGCCTCAACGACCCCTCTCCCCGGTCCGTGTCCGTGTCCGTGCCGGCGTCTTCAGCAGGTCCCCAGTCCCCCCAGCTGCTGGCCCAGCACCAGAAGACCCTCCGCGAGGCCGTCCGCAATGGCGACTCTTCAGGACTGCGACGTCTGCTGGAGGCGAGGGAGGGCAAGATCAACCTCAACGTCTTCGACGCGGAGGGACAGACGGTTCTCCACGAGAGCTGTCAGCTGGGCAACCTGGAGCTGGTCAAGCTGCTGGTCAGGTTCGGAGCGGACGTCCGCCTGGCCAACAGGGACGGTTGGAGCGCCGTGCACATTGCGGCGTACGGTGGACACACGGACGTTCTCCTGTACCTCATGACAGCCAGCAGTTTGGCCTGCAGGAGGTCCTAGCCTTCCTCTTGTTGATGCAGCTTCTGCATCTGTGTGTTGAGGGATTTGGGGAGGGGTAGGGTGTTTGTGTGTGAAGTTGTGGACTTGAGAAGAGGCTGAGCTGCTTATGTTTCAGTCTCTGTGTGTGGGTTAGGGTGTGATATTTTTTGAAGCCCATGGCTGATTTGGTTGGTGCTTGTGTATGTGTGTGAGTGTTCTTTGATGTCTTCGATATCTTTTTGAGGACTTCTGTGTGGGTTTACGATATCCTGTGAAGCCTTTGTTTTTGGGCTCTACGATAAATCCTTCAAAATATTTGTGCGAGATCTATGATGATATGTATCGTATTAAAGTCTTCGTGTGAGGTCTACGATATATCCTACAAAATATTTGTGTGGGGTCTACGATGATATAGCCTACAAAATATTTGTGTGGGGTCTACGAATATATCCTACAGTCTTTGTGTGAGGTCTACGATGATACATCCTACAAAGTCTTTGAGTGAGGTCTACGATATATCCTACAAAGTCTTTGTGTGAGGTCTACGATGATATAGATCTATCCTATCATACAAAAACTACGATATCTGGCGAAGTCTTCTCGAAACTTCGGTACTGTCAGTACATTTTGAGTCTTCATCGTCCTGTGAGGTCTTCGTGTTGTGTCACCTGGGGCAGGATATTACTGGCATGAAATCTTGTGAGCAGTGACTAGGCCAGCCATTTGGAGTCTTCAGTATCAAATCTTTGGTATCACAGAGGTATTCTTTGTGTATTGGTCATCTTCAAGATCGTATAAAATCTTTAGTACTCTGTCATTTACAATGTCGTGCGAAGTCTTTAGTACCCACACAAGATGTTCAGTACTGTTGGAGCGTCTTGTACACCATGTTTTCGTCTATCCATCCTTTGAGGTTTGGGTGATGATATGTGTGATCATTCTTGTGTCTGTTGGGTGCCATGGCGATGAGCATCTCCTGGTGATTCCCCCACACAGACGACCTTGACATATTCAAGTGAGGGTTGTACGTTTGTGAACTCTTAACCCTCCTGACTTGTGTGGCGAAGCGAGGTCGTCAGAATAAAACCTTCCACATTATCAAAAAATTTAAAATAACAATATCTGGCATTATGTGTGTGTGCACTGATATGGCGAAGAGAGGCCTTCTTTGGATTGAGTCCTCAGTTGTGTGTTCGTGTGAAAACCCAAGTACGATCAACGGAAGATATGTTTGGTTTTTGTTTTTTTTTGGTCACTAAGCCATAAGCTTGTTCTCTCATTCCTCGACCACGCTTGACAAAACATTTGTAGAGCGTGTTGGCTGTTGTGTTACTGTCAGCGACTTCTTCAAGGTCTGTTGTTGAGTTTGCCGCTTCGTTTTCGTTCTTGTGTTTTATTGAGAAAAAAACGATTCAACTTCGTTAAGTAAGGCCGGTTCATTTGCATGAATGTCCTTTTTGGTTGTATAGGCCTACGTTATAATTTCGCATCCTTATCAGCTATTTTGTCATGAGTTTTAATTAAGACGGTGTACATTTTTGTAAATACGAAACATTCAGCTACTCTCGTAACTTTACAGTCTCGAGTTTGGATTTCAATTTATCCGGACTGAATTCAGAAAACTCTTCTTCAAGTGAGACGTGACGTGACGTGATGTTCGATATTCTAGACACGGAATTCAGACGCGTGAATTCAGACTTGAATGTTTTGTACATGTATGTATGTGTGTTGAGACTGGATTAACTAAGACGCTTGGAACTTGGACCAAGAACGTGTAAATCGACTCCAGACGTCAATCAGCAACATCTCCATCAATGTGATCAATCCAGACAACAGTATTCTGTTCATTTTCTATGGGAAAAACAACTGTATATTTCTTTCACTCCCTCATGCTGTTCTCCAGCTGTGTACAAAAAGGAAGGTGACGGCTAAGGTGAGGAAGTAAAATGGTATAAATTTTTTTTTAACCCTTTGACTCTTAAACCCTGTCTACCAGCATGCTTCATGGCCAACCATATTAGCAAAAGCAAAAACTTAACCCCTTTGATTCCCCTCACCCTATCCACCAGCTTCCTACAGGAAGCTGGTGGATAGGGTGAGGGAGTCAAAGGGTTAAGTTTTTGCAGTTGATGGATAGGGTGCGGGAGTCTAAGGTTAAGTTTTTGCAGTTGGTGGATAGGGTGCGGGAGTCTAAGGGTTAAGTTTTTGCAGTTGATGGATAGGGTGCGGGAGTCAAAGGGTCAAGTTTTTGCAGTTGGTGGATAGGTGAGGGAGTCAAAGGATTAAGTTTTTGCAGTTGGTGGATAGGGTGCGGGAGTCTAAGGGTTAAGTTTTTGCAGTTGGTGGATAGGGTGATGGAGTCAAAGGATTAAGTTTTTGCAGTTGGTGGATAGGGTGCGGGAGTCAAAGGGTTAAGTTTTTGCAGTTGGTGAATAGGATGCGGGAGTCAAACGGTTTAAGTTTTTGCAGTTGGTGGATAAGGTGCGGGAGTCAAAGGGTTAAGTTTTTGCAGTTGGTGTTGGATAGGGTGCGGGAGTCAAAGGGTTAAATTTTTGCAGTTGGTGGATAGGATGCGGCAGTCAAAGGGTATACGTTAAGTTTTTGCAGTTGATGGATAGGATGCGGGAGTCAAAGGGTTAAGTTTTTGCAGTTGGTGTTGAATAGGGTGCGGGAGTCAAAGGTTAAGTTTTTGCAGTTGGTGGACAGGGTGCGGGAGTCAAAGGGTCAAATTTTTGCAGTTGGTGGATAGGGTGAGGGAGTCAAAGGTTAAGTTTTTGCAGTTGATGGATAGGGTGCGGGAGTCAAAGGGTTAAGTTTTTGCAGTTGGTGTTGAATAGGGTGCGGGAGTCAAAGGGTTAAGTTTTTGCAGTTGGTGGACAGGGTGCGGGAGTCAAAGGGTTAAGTTTTTGCAGTTGGTGGATAGGGTGCGGGAGTCAAAGGGTTAAGTTTTTGCAGTTGGTGGATAGAGTGCGGGAGTCAAAGGGTTAAGTTTTGCAGTTGGTGGATAGGGTGCGGGAGTCAAAGGGTTAAATTTTTGCAGTTGGTGGATAGGGTGCGGGAGTCAAAGGATTAAGTTTTTGCAATTGGTGGATAGGGTGCGGGAGTCAAACGGTTAAGTTTTTGCAGTTGGTGTTGGATAGGGTGCGGGAGTCAAAGGGTTAAGTTTTTGCAGTTGGTGTACAGGGTGCGGGAGTCAAAAGGGTTAAATTACACACCCCATCGTAGTTGTGTTGAACCAAGGAAACGGCAGTTGTGCTGTGTGTACACCCGTTTCTCGACTCGTCTAGATGAGTTCTGAACAGATTCTTTGCCCCCCTCCTCCTCCCCCTTCCCTCCAGCCCCCATCCCTACCCCCACCCCCCACCCCCGCACCCCCTTTACGTTCGACATACTACGTGTTTTTGGTTGACAGATCTGTGGGGACTTTCCATGAGCTGAGGAGTTCATAATATGAGACCATCATTGTTTTGTTGTATTTTAGAGGGTTGTTTTGTTCATATTTTGTTGTTTGTTGTTATTTTGGAAATTGTTTGTTGATTTTTCGTTGAATTTAAAAAATTTTGGTTATGTGTTGATTTTTCGGTTTTAATCTGTGAATGATAACTGCATAGGCAGTTTTGTTGTTGTTGTTTTGTTTGTTTTTTATACTGCATATATAGATTTTTTTTTACCGTATGTGTAGATTTCTAAATGCGTTATTATTTGTTGTTGTTGTTGTTGTATGTCTCCATCTCTTTTGCTTTTAGTGGCAAAGGTGTAAGTGTACTGATGTCTTCGACTACGGAACAAGAAATTACCAGAACTGTTGTTACTGCTGTCTCTTGTCGCTGCTCTCTTTTTGTCACTGTCACCATGTCGATCTTCATAACTGAGACATAAATGTTTTCACATACTCCCAACACCTGAAGTAGACACTGGGCCTTAACACAAAAGTTAGTAAGTTACAGGGTTATCGTGAGAGCGAGCAAGCAAGCAAGCATGCAATAAACCAACCAACCAACCAACCAACCAACCGACCGACAACAGGGCTATTGCGAGAACCAACCAACCAACCAACCAATCAACCAACCAACCAACCAACAAACCAACCAACCAACCAACTAACATACCGAGATTTTATTCCTGTCGGTGTGATATAAATGGGTGTTTATTGTTATATTATTATTATTATTATGTTTTAAACAGGATACTGTTTTATAACATAGTGATGATTTTAATTTCTGTGTCTTTTAATTTTTGAAGTTCGAATATTGTTTGAATTCCAAGATTTTTAATTATTTTTTTTAATTTTTATTATCTCCCTATTTTTTAATTTAATTTATCAATGGATATGAAAATATGTGTGCCTAATTGTATGTCTGGATTAACTTGTATAAGAATGTACACATATGTTGTAAGGAATGTTTGTATACATGTACATTGTGTGTGTGTGTGTGTGTGTGTGTGTGTGTGTGTGTGTGTGTGTGTGTGTGTGTGTGTGTGTGTGTGTGTGTGTGTGTGTGTGTTGTGTGTGTGTGAACCAAAATGCCACTAGAGAGCTCTCA
>JAPXFY010000028.1:24890177-24892677 GCA_030674185.1 Monoplex corrugatus
ATCCTCTAAAACTTGTGTTAGTGTGCCTTCCTCTTCTATTCTATCATCTGAAACTTGCGTACATGTGTCTTGTGCTTCAGGTTTATCCTCAAAAGCCTGTGCTGATGTGTGTTCTGCTTCCATTTTATCCTCTGAAATTTGTGCTAATATGCCTTTTGCTTCCATTTTATCCTCTGAAATTTGTGCTAATATGCCTTCTGCTTTCATTTCATCCTTTGAAACGTGTGCTAATATGCCTTTTGCTTCCATTTTATCCTCTGAAATTTGTGCTAATATACCTTCTGCTTGAATTTCATCCTCTGAAATTTGTGCTAATACACCTTCTGCTTGCATTTCATCCTCTGAAATTTGTGCTAATATACCTTCTGCTGTGGTTGTATCTTTTGAAACTTGAGATATGTCACCTCCTTCAGGTTTATTTTCTGAAATTTGTGCTGACATGTCTTGTGCTTGTTTTGTCTCCCGAGACATGAGCCGACATGCCTTCTCCTTCAACTTTATCTTCTGAAACTTCTTGTGCAAATACCCTTTTTGCTTCATTTGTATCTTCTGAATCCTGTGTAACCAAGCCTTCTGTTTCTGTTTTATCTTCTGAAATTTGAACTAACATGCCTTCTGCTTCCCCTGTCAGGACAGTTTCGTTGATGGTATCAATGGTCGCCATGTTTCCATCATGTTCAGCATCCATTTGTTGGGTTGAACTTGGCGCTAGCCATGTTTCTCCAGCCTCCTGTTCTATCACTGAATCTGACACTAAAACCTCTGAGCCATTGGTTTTCTGTGTGGTTTCAACCTGACAAGACTCGGGAGTGGGCTCTGTGTTAGGTAAAACTGGATCAGAGCTTTTGTGCTCAGTCACAATTCCTTCAGTAGCACCTATTGCCATATCTTCAGCATGTGCTGTAGACAGTCCAGGTTCTGAGTCTTTGATGTCTATTGCAGCTGCTTCTTCAGATTCTTCTTTTTTGTTCTCTGTTTCGTTTGTTGAGTGGTTCAGTTCTGATAACTGTGGTGTATGCAGAGCTTCCTCAACTCTGACCCTGTCTTCTGTTTCAGCTAGTTTGGAGTCAACAGATTTTCTGACGGCCGGAGTGGGTCTTGGTGATGGAGGCTTTGATGTATCCTTTCTCGTTCCAGATGCTGGTCTTGATGTTTTCACAGTGTCTCCACTGGAGGAATCATTTCCTGTTCCAGATGCTGGTCTGGATGTCTTCATGGAGGTTCCAACAGCTCCTTTAGTGGGCCTGGCTGAAGATGGTCCTGACGGCAGTCTGGTGGCACCTCCAACAGCAGATTTACTGCCAGACTTGGATATACTTTTTCCATGTTTAGTTGCTTTTGAAGACGTAGATGATGACTCTGCGCTCTCCACGTGGACAGATCTGGACTTTACAGAAGGCGCTGATAGTGATCCTGTGACTTTTGTATGTGACGAGTGTTCAGTGGCCTTTGTGCGTGTAGAGGTGAGCTTTGAGGAAAATGTTGACGGAGGTTCAGAGGACTTTGTATGAGCTGACGTAGACCTTGCAGACGATGCTGATGAGGATGCAGCAACTCTTGTACCATGAGATGTGGAATCGGTGGTCTTTGTTCGAGCTGAAGCAGGCGCAGCAGACGATGCAGATGAAGATTTCATGTTTTTCAACACAGCAGCCTTTGTATGAGCTGAAGCAAGTCTTGAAGATGATGCAGATGAAGATTTCAGATCTTTCATATGGAGAGACGGGGACTCAGCAGCCTTTGCACGAGCTGAAGTAGGTCTTGAAGATGAAGCAGATGAAGATTTTGGATCTTGCTGTCTATGTAACATATGAACTCAATTATCAATCTTAAGAGAAAGTATGTAAGGCTTTATAGAACACATATTATTAGTTGAAGAAGTGTTGAATATTCAGACCAGGGTCATGATAAACAGCTAAAAAATTTGTATGGATTTGTTTCGAGATTTGTGGATTATTAATTTGGTTGGGTCATTTTGTATTTCATTAAATAGACCGTGGTTTGGGCAAACGATGACATGATTTAACAAGAAATGCCTCAGGGTACTGGATGGGACCCAGAGCATCAATGCCTCACCACTCTCCGGACAGTCACCTCCCAAGCTTCTGACGCAACACGACAGCTATTTCATCAAAAATGAGGGGGGGGGGGGGCACCCATGCAATTTTTGAGTGATTACGAACAGATAGGAGGTCTTTGCTGATCAGTTAAGATCATTGACTTGAAGCACACCAGGTAGGCCATTCCTATGAAATGAGATAAGATTCTTACCTGGTCTTGGGGCCCCAGTAGCTCAGTTGGTTGAGCGTTGGATTCACGTGCTAATGGTTGTGGGTTCGAATCCCGGAGAGTGCTACATTAAAACTGGCCTTCTCACTGTCCCATCTTAACATCATCGCTGTTCTGGTGTTGTCGGTATGGGATTAGATAAATCCCCCCTTCCCCCACTTCCCTGGGATGGTTATCCCCGCCGGCCATATCACCTGAGGTGGGTGTCGAC
>JAPXFY010000028.1:24897677-24905177 GCA_030674185.1 Monoplex corrugatus
ACAGACGGATAGTTTTTGCCTTGCTAGCATGGTTGGCAATGCAGAATGCTGGTGGATAGGGTGCGGGAATCAAAAAAGAGTTAACAGCGTTTTGGCTGAAAGGAAATATTTGGAATACTTGGTATTTTAGGTCCGCTTTATGTACATGTTTCAGTGTTCTCTGTTATGTTTACATAATTATGTATTCCAGTTTGTTTTAATGAACTGGCGATGAACTGTGCGGAATGGTCAGGGCCAGGGGGCATCTCCTTAGATTGTGTGTGGACTGTGGGTGAATGCAGTTATATGTGTATGTGCTTACTGTTTTTTTCAACGCCAGGGGCATCTCTTTAGAAGTGAATGCCAATGCAGTCATGTGTACTTAAAAATTTTTTTCTCCAGGTGTGTGTGTGTGTGTGTGTGTGTGTGTGTGTGTGTGTGTGTGTGTGTGTGTGTGTGTCTCTGTCTCTCTTATTCTTGTGTCTGTGTGTGTGTGTGTCTCTCTCTCTGTCTGTTTCTCTCTCTCTTTCTCTCTCTCTTTCTTTCTTTCTTTGTCTGTCTCTCTCTGTCTCTCTCAGTCTCTCTGTGTGTCTCTCTCTGTCTCTCTGTCTCTCTCTCTCTCTCTCTCTCTCTCTGTGTGTGTGTGTGTGTGTGTGTGTGTGTTAGTTAACCGAGGTGTTGCGTACGTTTTGAGATAGTTTCTGTCTGCCTATCTGTCTGTCTGTCTGTGTGTGTGTGTGTGTGTGTGCGTCTGTCGGTCTGTCTGTCTCTCTCTCATTCTTTGTGTGTGTGTGTTTGTGTGTCTGTCTGTCTGTCTGTCTCTCTCTTTATCTGTGTGTGTGTGTGTGTCTGTGTTTTAACCGAGGTGTTATGTACGTTTTGAGATTGTTTCTGTCTGTCTGTCTTTCTGTGTCTGTCTGTCTGTCTGTCTCTCTCTCTCTCTCTGTATGTGTGTGTGTCTGAGAGTTGTTGTTTTTCAACCGAGGTATTGTGTAAGTTTTGAGATAGTTCTGGCCTTGGTACGGCTCTGTGAAGTCGGCAAGACTTTTAAGCAACAATAACGATAATAATGATATTTCTTCTTTATGTCCCTTCGTTTTGTTTTAGAGATAGATCAGAGAAACTGGAGCCTTACAGTGTCAGATGGGCTAAGCTATCATCTCCATTTTCATCACAATAGAAAAGTGAAAAAAAAAAAAAAAAAAAAAGTTTCCCAGACGAATTTTGCGGCCCTGCATTCCCTGCTCTTCTGGTTAACGAACCCTCCCCCCCAAAAAAAAACAACAACTACAACAAACAAACAAACAACAACAACAAACAAACAAACAACAACAAACAAACAAACAAACAAACAAACAAAACAAAACAAAAACAAACAAAAAAGCAGCAGCAAAAATCTCCATAGCATTCTCACTGTCATCCCTGTTTGTCGTCATCTTAAAATTGTTCTGCTGGTGACCTCAGTTTTGGCGGGAGAGACAGAGAGAGAGAGAGACAGACAGACAGACAGACAGACTGAGACAGAAACATGAGAGACGCAGACAGAGAGACTGAGAGGCAGAGACAGACAGACAGAGAGACTGAGAGGCAGAGACAGACAGACAGACTGAGACAGAGACACAGAGACGCAGAGACAGAGAGGCAGACACAGAGAGGCAGAGACAGACAGACAAACAGAGACAGAGAGAGGGAGGGGAGCATTCGACTGAGATGTACTATGCTTATGTCAGGCCAGTTTAGCCTACAGCTTGATTTGTTTTAAATTAAAGCATAGATGTAAATTGTTAACGAACAGGCCAACCATGCGCTGGTAAAGTCCTCCCTCCGTCTCCGCTTAACTAATGGATTCAATAAAACCTACGTGGCGGACTGCTATAATTTGTCAAAATGAGATGTAAATTGGTTTTCTATAATACTGTTCTCCAGACTCGGTTGGACTCACTGAGCGAGGCTCTCTCTCTCTCTCTCTCTCTCTCTCTCTCTCTCTCTCTCTCTCTCTCTCTCTCTCTCTCTCTCTCTCTCTCTCTCTCTCTCTCTCTCTCTCTCTCTCTCTCTCTCTCTGTCTGTGTGTGTGTGTGTGTGATGAATTCAGAAGAACTCAGGACTTGATTAATTGTCCATAGAACAGGATTTAAGGGTTCCGTTTGTTTGATACCGTTAGTTGCAATTCATAACGAATGGTATTATGGCTTTATCATCATCATAATTTAAGAATACCGTAGTGATAATGATAACGACGATGATGAAAATAGTAATGATGATAATATTGTTGTTGTTGTTGTTGTTAATACTCGAAGCTTTTTTTTTTTTTTTAACTCTTTCTTAAAAATGGACGATGAAACCATACTGATATTTTTATCTTTCATCTTATTGTATACACTAGACATCTGCGTTTAGTCAAGGGAAATAACTATGAAACACCTAAGGTAGAGATTCTGTGAAGGGAAGTAACAGTGAAACGGTAAGGTAAAGTTCCTTTCCGTGACTTTTTTTTTTTGGGGGGGGGGGGGGGGCTTGGGGGGGCTGGGAGGTGTTTGTTTGTTTTAATCCTGTACCCCATTTTTTTTTTTGTGCCACGTTGATTCACGAACAGAGCAACCATGCGCTGGTAAGGTCCTCCGTCTCCGCTTAACTTGTAGACTCCATGTCGCCCTGGTGCAGTGGTTAGCATAACGGACTGCCGACCGACGGGAAGGTTGTGGGTTCGAATCCCCATCAGTCTTATCAAAAACCATAGTGGCATTTTTCGTCGGCGCCCAACCGGCTCCCACTTAGAGTTGAGTACGCTGTGGGCTCATTGAGAAGATTTTGGGACCACACACAGCTACAGTCGATTCTCATCATCCACTTCACGGATACGTTTTTTTTAGGGTGTTGCTTCGGTTTCTGACCAGCACTGCAGATGTCTGAATCCCTCGGGCCTGGTTGACGCAAGGGTACATTATGATTGCAAGCGTAGAGTACAGCCCTGTCACGCAGTCGCAATCTTAGGTGGAAGTTCTTAGCATCATGATTGTCATCCCTAACGTCAACATCATCGTTATAGCATTTGCAAAAACAAAAACAAAAACAAAAAAATAAAATAAATTGCCCCAGCTTGTGTGGCCTTGAAGATGGCGTAGAAAATGGGACAAAAAAAAAAAAAATAAAAAGAAAGAAAAAATACGCGGGGGGGAGGGGGTCAACACAAATAAAACTGCTTAAGTGCCGTGATCGTTGAACAAATAAAATGAAAATAATTCTACGTCCACCCATTAGATACCATCACCTTCACACCAACAGATGCAGCGTATATCATATGTACTTTTTTTCTTTTCTTTTTTTTAAAAACTTTTTCTGTCCTTAACCAGGTTGTCGTTTTTGACGTGGTGTTAGCCCTGATCAGGCTCTAGTAGTCGGCTGGGTTATAAGCAATATGAAATGAACTGAACTTTTTCTGTCCTTTTGTGCCGTTAAATAAGCGTCGAGGGGAGAGAGACACAGCTGTCGGACGCGGGCCAAGATGCATAGTTGCCAACCATCCCGGATTTCCCGGGAATTTCCTGGATTTGAAAAATGATCCCGGAATCCCGGATCCGTCAAAAAAAAAAAAAAAATCCCGGATTTTGAAAATCTAGTGGAAAAACTTTTTCATGCTTAAATATGCCAGGAGAGGCCATTTTTGTACTTTGAATTGGTGACAAAATCAATAGCTCTGACCCCCCACAAGGGGCTCTGCCCCTTCACCCCACCAGGGGGACCTAAGCGCCCCCCCCCCCCCCCCTGGACCCCCCGGCTAATGATTCCTGTTTTTTTAACTCAAAAGGTCGGCAGCTGTGAAGATGGGTAGTGTCTGCCAAGAGTTAGGTTGGGTCTTTCTGTTGTTTCTTTCATGCCTGTAGTGTCTGCCAAGAGTTAGGTTGGGCCTTTCTGTTGTTTCTTTCATGCCTGTAGTGTCTGCCAAGAGTTAGGTTGGGCCTTTCTGTTGTTTCTTTCATGCCTGTAGTGTCTGCCAAGAGTTAGGTTGGGCCTTTCTGTTGTTTCTTTCATGCCTGTAGTGTCTGCCAAGAGTTAGGTTGGGCCTTTCTGTTGTTTCTTTCATGCCTGTAGTGTCTGCCAAGAGTTAGGTTGGGCCTTTCTGTTGTTTCTTTCATGCCTGTAGTGTCTGCCAAGAGTTAGGTTGGGTCTTTCTGTTGTTTCTTTCATGCCTGTAGTGTCTGCCAAAGAGTTAGGTTGGGTCTTTCTGTTGTTTCTTTCATGCCTGTAGTGTCTGCCAAAGAGTTAGGTTGGGTCTTTCTGTTGTTTCTTTCATGCCTGTAGTGTCTGCCAAGAGTTAGGTTGGGCCTTTCTGTTGTTTCTTTCATGCCTTGTGTCCGTCATTTCCTGTATCATCTATCTGTACTGGGATAATAAATCTTACGGACGACCTCACTCGATGTGGACGATCGTGGCTGTCTGATGGGGAGACTGTTAGGAATTTGGTTACTATCGATCCAGCGATGCGAAAATGTAGGCCTGCTGCCTGCTGGCTGCCACCTCTCTCTTATCCCGACCTCTCTTAGTATAGGGTGCCGCTTATAGTCTGTGTTCAATAATCTTTCTTTTTCTCTCCCCCCCCCTCTCTCTCTCTCTCTCTCTGTCTCTCTTTCTCTCTTTCTCTCTGTCTATCTGTCTCTGTCTCTAGTTGTCTGTCTGTCCCTCTGTCTCTTTCTTTGTCTGTCTTTCTATCTCTGTCTGTCTGTCTCTCTCTCTATTTCTCTTTCTCTCTGTCTCTTTCTCTCTCCGTCTCTCTCTCTCTCTCTCTCCGTTGGTCAATCTCTCTATCTCCCTCCCTCCGTCTCCCTTTCTCTTCCGTCATCTCTCTCTGTCTCTTGTCTCTCTCTCTCTCCCCCTCCATCCCCCTCTCTCTCTTTCTCTCTCTTCCCCTTCCCTCCCTCTCTCTCTCTTTCCCCTTCCCTCCCTCCGTCTCTAGCTCTGTCACTCTCTATGCCTCTGTCTCTTCTGGCTCTGTCTGTCTCTCTCTCTCTCTCTGTTTCTCTCTCTCTGTCTGTCTGTCTCTCTGTCTCTCTTTCCCTCTGTCTCTTCTGGCTCTGTCTGTCTCTCTCTCTCTCTCTGTTTCTCTCTCTCTGTCTGTCTGTCTGTCTCTCTGTCTCTCTTTCCCTCTGTCTGTCTGTCCGTCTCATTCATTCCCATTCGTTTCACCGCTTCCATATTCTTGTGTTTCCGTTATCTCTGATTCAGGAAAAGTCTTGAAGAGCTTCCACTCCAAATCAGATGCCAGGTTTATATCCAACAGCTTAGAAAACGTGGCTGACACATTTTGTTCGCGTAGAAAAACCATAATGGCCATACACCTGTTCCTATAACACACACATACACACGTATTGTTCCTTCCCTTTATCCTTCTGTCTGTCTGTCTGTCTGTATGACTGACTGTCTGTCTCTCTTTCACACACACACACACACACACACACACACACACACACACACACACACACACACACCACACACACCACACACACACACACCACACACACACCACACCACACACACACACACACACACACACACACACACACTCTCTCTCTCTTTCTCTCTTTCTCTCTTTCTCTCTCTGTGACTCTCTCTCATCTCTGTCTCTCACTGTCTCTCAGACTCTCTCTCTCTCTCTCTTTCTTTCTGTCTGTCTCTCTCTCTCCCCTGTGTCTATCTCTTTCTCCCTTCCTCCCTCCCTCCCTCCCTCCTCATCCATTCTTTCCCCACCCTCTCTCTCCCTCTCATCCGCTATCCCTACCACCACCACCAACCACCATCACTACCGTACTCCGAGAGACACGCGCGTGCTCACACGCACTACAGTCGGTATGATTTTTGAAAGTTTTTCTTTTTTTCTTTTTAAACGAAAACAGATAGGGCACCCGAAACAAAGCGAGATTGAAAAAACAGCCGGGCTCCTCATTATCACCACCACCCCCACGTCCACCACCACTATCACCACCCCCACCACCACTATCACCACCCCACCACCACCACTATCATCACCACCACTACCACCACCACCACCACCACGCCAGTCTGCAAACTAAAAGAGAATGTTATCACGTACGTGCGTAACGCTGATCATCTTCATGTCGGCTTTGGTGTTTGTGTGAAGTTGTGTGTGTGTGTGTGTGTGTGTGTGTGTGTGTGTGTGTGTGTGTGTGTGTGTGTGTGTGTGTGTGTGTGTGTGTGTATGTGTGTGTGTGAAGTGTGTGTGTGTGTGTGTGTGTGAAGTGTGTGTGTGTGTGTGTGAAGTGTGTGTGTGTGTGTGTGTGTGTGTGTGAGTGTGTGTGTGTGTGGTGTGTGTGGTGTGTGTGTGTGTGGTGTGTGTGTGTGTGGTGTGTGTGTGTGTGTGTGTGTGTGTGGTGTGTGTGGTGTGTGTGGTGTGGTGTGTTGTGTATGTGGTGTGTGTGGTGTGGTGTGTTGTGTGTGGTGATGTGTGTGAGTGTGTGGTGTGTGTGTGGTGTGGTGTTGTGTGTGTGTGTGTGTGGTGGTGTGTGTGGTGTGGTGTGTGTGTGTGGTGTGGTGTGGGTTGGGTTGTGTGTGGTGTGTGTGTTGGGGTGTGGTGTTGTGTGTGTGTGTGTGTGTGTGGTTGTGGGGTGTGGTTATATGCATCTAACTCTCCGTACTTTGATGTTATTCTCTTCGAAATTGAAGATCCACAAAATGAATGGCCCAGTCAGGTCCTGACCTACGAGCATTGGCAGTTACATCATCATCGTCGTCGTCGTCGTCAGCATCATCATCATCATCATCGTCATCGTCATCGTCATTGTCATATTATTGTTAGTAGTAGTAGTAGTAGTAGTAGTAGTTTTATTGTTATGATTATTATTATGATTATGATGATGATTATTATTATCATCATTATCATTATCATTATTAGTCGTCAAAGATGTTTGAGCTATTTCGGGATGGATTCTGACCAATTTCGGTTCATCATTTAAGTAGTTTCCTTTCAGTAAATATTTGCCAATTAGAATGCGTGTTGACCAGGATAGTTCAGCATTTTCAAAAGATTTTTTTTAAAAATTGAATAGCTTTGGGGGGTTTTTTTTCTTTTTTTTTTTTTTCTTTTTTGTGTGTGTGTGTGTGTGAACACGGATTGCTAAAGTACATTTGAAACCCGGTTTTCGAGTTTGCTGTCCTCGCTATGTGAAGGCCTTTGTAGTCAGCACGGCGTAATATACGTTGTTTATTGCCCACTACGCAAATCATTAAATTGCTAGATTATGTGGCCCTGCTTGTTAGAACACCTGCTTGGGAAATGAGAGATCTCGGGTTCGATATCCAGTGGGTCATGGATTCTCTGTCTGTGTCTGTCTGTCTTTCTGTCTGTCTGTCTCTGTGTGTGTGTCTGTCCGTCTCTCTGTCTGTCTCTTTGTCAGTCTCTCTGTCAGTCTCTCTGTCAGTCTCTCTCTCTGTCTGTCTCTCTGTCTATGTGTGTGTCTCTCTCTCTCGCTCTGTCTCTCTCTCTCTCTCTCTCTTGGGTCTCTTGTCTCT
>JAPXFY010000028.1:24915177-24917677 GCA_030674185.1 Monoplex corrugatus
TTCTGGTATGAATCCCCTGAAAACGATGAAAGATGTTTTACAGATAACAAAGGTCCTCTGAGGACCTTCTGCTGTCGTCTGGCTCTCACCAGAGTTTCTCACTACCACCGAAGAGAATAGTGTTACTACTACTACTACTACTACTACTACTACGACTCTGTCTGTCTGTCTGTCTATCTGTGTCTGTCTGTCTGTCTCTCTCTCTCTGTGAGAGAGAGAGAGAGAGAGTGAGACAGAGATGATAAGTTGGGTCAAGGGTCTATCCTCAGACAGGTTCGCATTCAGGTTCAGGTACAGGTTCATATATCAGGGTTGACAGGTTTGAGTATACCCTAGGTCAGCATCGCGCGCGCGCGCGCGTGCTCGTGTGTGTGTGTGTGTGTGTGTGTGTGTGTGTGTGTGTGTGTGTGTCTGTCTGTCTGTCTGTCTCTCTGCCTCTCTCTCTCTCTCTCTCTCTCTCTCTCTCTCTCTCTCTCTGTGCGCGCGCGTACGTACATGACGGAGGATGACGTCTTGGGTCAGGGGTCACACGCCCTACCCCCCTCCTGTCTTCCCCCTCCCAGTTTACATGTGCTTTGTGCCCTGGAGATTTGGTCGTTGTTGGTGATTGCTTTGGTGAATGGTGAGAGTGCCAGCCTTGATTTGATTCTTGAATCAAGATTTGGGACCTTATAAGCAGTAGGAATAAGAATAAGAACTCTTTATCTTTTATGCACTGGGGTCTGATAACCGCATTTCTGACGGTTGCTGCGGATCTTTCTTGTTATCGAATTTCAGTTTGTTTCAGTTTCAGTTTCTCAAGATGACGTTTCCGCACTCGGAACGAATTCCGTATGCACTAACGTCACAGGTGTCTTGTGTATGGTGACCGTGGCACATGCCTTTAAGCCTGCACATAAACCCATGAGCTGGCCAGGTCTTGAGGCCCTACCTAGCCTATGTTTTGCCTAGCCTACAGTTTTTATACTAATATTTATCAGCCTATCACTGGAGCAATCTTGGTTACATGTAAACGATGTGTGTATGTCTGAGTATCGTATCTTCAAAAAAGAAACAGATATATAAAGTAAATAAGCAAATAAAGGTCTGAATCACAACACAACGAGCTACTTAGCATAAACTTGTCTGGCTTGTCAGACAGCCCACTGAGTCAATGCACCAAGTCTCAGGATGTCTATAGTGATGTATTATTGTCATCATCATCAGGTGCCCTGCCGCATGGCGTTGGCGATCATGGACTTCCATCTGTCTCTATCTCTCGTTCCCCCTAGCATCTCTCTCACCCCCCTCGTCCCCAGCCACTCTGCAAGTCCGCCCAGCATTTTCTCCCTGGGTCTACCTGGTGCTCTCTTTCCCTCCAGCTTTCCCGTTGTGACCAGGTGCTCCAAATCCCCCTTCTTCATAAAATGGCCTATAAAGGTTGCCTGTCTTTTCCTAATCTTCCTTATGAGTGATCTACCTGTGTCTGCCTCCATCGAGACTGTCTCGTTTGTTTTCTTTGCTGTCCATGGAACTCTCAACATCCTTCTTAAAAACCACATCTCAATCTTGTTCTGGCTTTGCTTGTTGACTGTCCACGCCTCACAACCGTACAACAGTATTGGTTCTGTATAACATTCAAAAACTCTTTTCCTGATGTTAATTGATAGGCATTTGTTGATACGAATGCTTGTCATCTTCCCGAATGCTGTTTTGGCTTGGCCGATTCTGCCGGCTATTGTATTATTGTACATGTCTGTAATTAGTACATATAAACATGTTTGATCGTCTCACCCTTGATTCAGGATAAAATCCTTTGAAATTTACTACCAATAAACTTTTGCTAGATGCTGTACGAAAGTTTACGCTCAGGCTTATTGCTTACGCGACGGTCATTCTGGATCTTTTTCTGTCACATGGCATCTGCGGAGGCGGTGTATGCATGTATTAGACTCAGTACGCGTCTCACATACTCAAGATACAGAGTGTAATACATACAAATGTGCTGATAGATCACACGCACGCACGCGCGCGCGCTCAATCAGAATACACATATTTATATCCAAATACATTTACTACATACGAACATAACTACGCAAATGAACACGTACAGCCTATAAATCATACAGAGAAATGAATAAATAGATAAATAAAAAAAACAACACACACACACAGCACGCACGCACGCAAACACGCACGCACGCAAACACGCACGCACACACACACACACACACACACACACACACACACACGCATGCACACACACACACACACTCACACACACACACACACACATACACACACACACACACACACACACACACACAAACACACACACACACACACACACACACACACACACACACACACACACACAAACACACACACACACACACACACACACACACACAGAGCATCTAAAAGATACTTGTACTTCCAGTACCTCGAGTTGAAGGTTATTCAGCGTAAGCTCACACACACCCCAGAGGGAGAGAGAGGGAGAAAAAAAGAAAAGAAAGAA
>JAPXFY010000028.1:24930177-24932677 GCA_030674185.1 Monoplex corrugatus
CCCCATGCCTGTTTGCGAACTATTTTTAAGAAATTTAAACTTTTTTGAGCTTTGGTTAATAAGTATTCAATATGCTGATTCCAAGATAATTTTGCCGTAAGAAAAACTCCTAAGAATTTAATTGACTCATTAAACTGAAGAAGAGTATCTCCCAGTTTGAAAGTGGGAATATTTACTGGGTTAGCTCCATTATTAAATAAAACTATTTTCGATTTTTCCAGGGATAGATGTAACCCATTTTCTACCATGTATCGTGCTATTTTATCAAGTTCTAATTGGTAGCATTTGCGTGTATAATTAATACAGCGCAAAGGAGTTTTCCTTTTCATATTTACCTGCATCCACATGCATAAATCGTCAGCATATTGAGCTAAAACTACATGCTTAGATACTTTACTGGGTAAGTCGTGCATTAATATCATGAAAAGAAGGGGAGCTATAACGGATCCCTGAGGGATACCCATTTGAAGAATTCGTTTCGTGGAATATACATTTTCAATCCTCGTTTGAAATACTCTGTTTTCTAAGAAACACTTAACATAGTCAAAAATGTGACCTGTCAGCCCAATACTTTTAAATTTAAATAACAATCTGGAGTGCCACACTTGATCGTATGCTTTCGTTATATCAAAAAATGTAGCTAAAACACATTGACGTCTTGCAAATTGTTGTTTTATGTTAGTAGTTAGCTTTGTTAGGATTTCTACTGGTGACCTGCCTTTTCGAAATCCTGCCTGATTTACTGGTATTATTTTATTCTTTTCACAATAGTGCATCAGTCTCTTTAAGATTATTTTCTCCATTAGTTTACATACGTGTGATGTTAATGCAATTGGCCTGTAGTTTTTCAGATCGGTATTACATTTACCTGATTTTAGTACAGGAACCACTATTGTTTCTTTCCAGTTGTTGGGCATTTTCCCACTATTCCAGCATTTTTGAAATACGTCATGTAGCAAAATTATAAAATTTTCTGGTAAATTTTTCAGCATCTCATTGGAAATTGCATCTAGTCCAACTGACGTTTTTTTACTTGGAAGGGACTGAATGGCATCTTTTAATTCTTGAAGTGTGAGTGATGCATTTATGTAGTGAGTATTGTCAGAGGCAGGATCCTTATATACATCTTTCTTTTCTTCTCGTTCCCTATAGTCTCTACTAGAGACAGGAAGTCCTTCTACACGACAGGTCTCAGCAAACACGTCTGCAAAAGCTTCTGCTTTTTCCAGTGAGCTAGGAAAAGGGTTATTTTCTAGCTTTACTGGAATTGATGGCAACTTAATCCCGTTTTTCATTAATTTTAGTTTTTCCCAAATCTTTATCATGTCTTTGTGGTCATTTACTTCATATTTACAAAAAGATGTCCAGTGTTGTTCTTTGGCTTGCTCTATGATTCTGTTACACTTAATGTTGGCACTTTTCATCGCTGTATGATTTTCAGGTGACCTGTTTGCTAAATAGATTTTGTATTTTTCTTTCTTTTCGTTCACTGCCTTTTGACAATCCTCATTCCACCAGACATTTCCATGATGTTTTCCTATTTTCGACACTGTAAGTTTTGGAATTGAAATGTTAGCAGCTCTTAACAGTGAGTTACAGAAAACTTCGTACATGTCGTTTATGTTCATTGCTTCAGATAGATCTGTTCTTGTCTTTTCAAGGATTGCCTTAAAACTGATCCAGTCTGCGTTTTTATAATTAAACTTGGGTAAACTATCTTGTGGCATGGCGTCTATTTTAGTAGTATGGTTTAGGGTAAGACGTATGGGGATGTGATCTGATCCCAACAAGTCATCCTCTGTTTGCCACGTGGCGTTTGGGGCTAGGGATGGTGAGATTAAAGTGAGGTCGATAGCTGTGGGTCTGTGGGTTGGTATATCGGGGATCCGGGTAACGTATCCGTTGTTAAGTAAATATAAATTGGAATCTACAATATTTTCGATCAACCTGTTGCTTGTTATGTTTGTACAATACTTTTCCCAAAATGGGGTATGTGCATTAAAATCACCTCCAATTATCCAAGATGGCGGCATTATAACTGAACGTTTACAAAGAGGAATCAACTAGGCTAAAAATGACAAGGTCGAAACGTTGTCTCAACAAAGAAAACGCAAAGAAGACCACCCGTAGGACAGACAACACCAAGGCAGAGACACCACCACCTGCAGAGACCCCAGAAGCCTCCGATCATCATGAAGTACAGACCTCCAGTCGACCCTTTCACCATCCAGAAGTCAGCCGAACGTCCCACAGCTACGATCGATATCATCATGTGGCTGCAGATGTCATGAGGCGGTAAGGGAAATCGACAATTTGAAAAATACTATACAAGAACTGTCAAAACAAATAAACAGCCTCACAACCATACTACAAACAGAGAGGAAAATCTTATTAGAAAACAACACAACGTTAAAGGAGCTGCGCGATGACAATAAGTGCCCAATACTTACGACCACCATTGCGAGCCAAACTGATTCCGCGGTCCACGGTGACTTTTCCA
>JAPXFY010000028.1:24940177-24942677 GCA_030674185.1 Monoplex corrugatus
ACATTGTAATATATAATTGTATATAATATGCTCTCTATAATTTCCCATTGCTTTTTATTCTTTCTCCCCATTTATAGCTGTGTGCGTGTGTGTGTGTGTGTGTGTGCGCGCGCGCGCGCCCTGTGTGTGTGTGTGTGTGTGTGCGCGCGCGCGCGCGTGTGTGTGTGTGTGCGCGCGCGCGCGCGCGTGTGTGTGTGTGTGCGTGCTTGCTTGCGTGTGTGTGCGTGCGTGCGTGTGTGTATGTCTGTTCCAGCGCTTAGATTTGATTTTATCAAGATTTTGCGCTATATAAATATTGTAATTATTATTATTATTCTCACCAACCAATAACTCAGTGAATGAAAGTAGTGTTCTGGCAGATTTCAGCTGTGCTCAAAACAAAAAGTATGTCAACATCAACAAAACTCAATAAAATAAAACAAAAAGCGAACTATTTTGAGTCCTTAACATGTCCTTAATTAGAACCTTTCAAAAACCAATAATTCATGAATGAAAATTCTGTTTAGACAAACTTAAGCTGTGTTCAAAACAAAACGTATCAACAACAACAAAACTTGATTAGAAATGCGAACTATTTTAAGCCCTTACCCCTCCCCCCCCTCCCCCCCCCCTCCCCCCCCCCCCCCCCCCCCCCCCCCCGTTGGGTTGCCGGGGGCTCTTTCATTATAAATAGTATCCCCACCTTCTGGAAATTCTGTGCTAGAAATTTCCTTTTTTCTGTCACTCTCTTTGTTTCTGCCTTGTTGCCTTGCTTTCTGTCATTTCCATTTATTTTCTGCCTTAATGGTCCATTCACCTGTATTTTTTCGATAAAGTCTTACGTGCTTTTTCTTCGGATTGTTAATTGGGTACATGTATTAAGTGCATTTTTGGCTGTAAGGAGGTGAGATATGCGGAAGCAATTTTAGGTAATTTATGCCCGTTTTTATATATGTTTTGGTGTCTTTATGTATGCTTATATTTGTATTCAGGTGTGTTTTTTAAATCTCCCCTGTGCGATAAATCGGACGGAATGGTCCTGCGCCGGTGGGGCGTGTCCTTAGATTATGTGCGCGAATGCATTGATATGTGTACTTAATTTTTTTTTTTTTTCCTGTTGAAAGTTTTGTGTGTTTTGAAGCGGTTATAGCCCTGATATGGCTCTGCGCAGTCGGCTGGGCTTTAAACAACAATAAAAGAAAAGAAATGAATGAAAATTCTGTTTAGACAAACTTAAGCTGTGTTCAAAACAAAATGTATCAACAGCAACAAAACTTAATAGGAAATGCGAACTATTTTAAGCCCTTACCTCTCTTCAATTAGAGCTCTCTCAACAAAGCCAGAAACCCCTTCAGAATGTTGAACAACATATGGATGTCCTTCAAGTACAACATCAACACCAAGCTGAGACTGTGCCAGAGCTGTCTTGTGTTCCACCCTACTGTATGGGTCATTAGGTTGTAGGATCACAGACTGCATCAGAACTGTCTTGTGTTCCACCCTAGGTCATTAGGCTGTAGGATCACAGACAGCACCAGAGGTGTCTTGTGTTCCACCCTAGGTCATTAGGCTGTAGGATCACAGACAGCACCAGAGGTGTCTTGTGTTCCACCCTAGGTCATTAGGCTGTAGGATCACAGACAGCACCAGAGGTGTCTTGTGTTCCACCCTAGGTCATTAGGCTGTAGGATCACAGACAGCACCAGAGGTGTCTTGTGTTCCACCCTAGGTCATTAGGCTGTAGGATCACAGACAGCACCAGAGGTGTCTTGTGTTCCACCCTAGGTCATTAGGCTGTAGGATCACAGACAGCACCAGAGGTGTCTTGTGTTCCACCCTAGGTCATTAGGCTGTAGGATCACAGACAGCACCAGAGGTGTCTTGTGTTCCACCCTAGGTCATTAGGCTGTAGGATCACAGACAGCACCAGAGGTGTCTTGTGTTCCACCCTAGGTCATTAGGCTGTAGGATCACAGACAGCACCAGAGGTGTCTTGTGTTCCACCCTACTGTATGGGTCATTAGGCTGTAGGATCACAGACAGCACCAGAGGTGTCTTGTGTTCCACCCTACTGTATGGGTCATTAGGCTGTAGGATCACAGACTGCACCAGAGGTGTCTTGTGTTCCACCCTACTGTATGGGTCATTAGGCTGTAGGATCACAGACAGCACCAGAGGTGTCTTGTGTTCCACCCTACTGTATGGGTCATTAGGCTGTAGGATCACAGACAGCACCAGAGGTGTCTTGTGTTCCACCCTACTGTATGGGTCATTAGGCTGTAGGATCACAGACAGCACCAGAGGTGTCTTGTGTTCCACCCTACTGTATGGTCATTAGGCTGTAGGATCACAGACTGTACCAGAGGTGTCTTGTGTTCCACCCTACTGTATGGTCATTAGGCTGTAGGATCACAGACAGCACCAGAGGTGTCTTGTGTTCCACCCTACTGTATGGGTCATTAGGCTGTAGGATCACAGACTGTACCAGAGGTGTCTTGTGTTCCACCCTACTGTGTGGGTC
>JAPXFY010000028.1:24947677-24950616 GCA_030674185.1 Monoplex corrugatus
GTCCGTCTAGCATTTTCTCCCTGGGTCTACCTGGTGCTCTCTTTTCCTCTAGCTTTCCCGTTGTGACCAGGTGCTCTAAATCCCCCTTCCTCATAAAATGGCCTATAAATGTTGCGTGTCTTTTCCTAATCTTCCTTATGAATGATCTACTTGTGTCTGCCTCCATCAAGACTGTCTCGTTTGTTTTCTTTGCTGTCCATGGAACTCTCAAAATCTTCTTAGAAACCACATCTCGGCAGCCTCAATCTTGTTCTGGCTTTGCTTGTTGACTGTCCACGCCTCGCATCCGTACAACAGTGTTGGTTCTATATAACATTCAAGAACTCTCTTCCTGACGTTAATTGATAGGCATTTGTTGGTAAGAATGCCTATCATCTTTTTGAATGCTGTTTTGGCTTGGCCGATTCTGCTGGCTATTTCCGATGTGCATCTGCCGTCTGATGAAATGACAGATACGGAAAAGTCACTTGACAAGTCCTCAAGGAGATAATTATGACTACTCCAACGTGTGAAGAGAAAGACACAAACAGGTTAGTGTGATTATTGTGGCCGACATGTGAATGGAAGAAAAGGTCTTGTGTTTGTCAAAATGAAGATGATTCCTCTCCCCGTCCTCCTACCCCAAACCAGTGTCAGAAAAAAGAAGGGCTGTTATTTTTTTTATTGTTATTGTTATTGTTATTGTTATTTTGTTTAAAGCCCAGGCGACAGCGTAGAGCCATATCAGGGCTACAACCTTTTAAAAACCTATACAATAGTTCAACAGGGGGGAAAATGGAAAAGAGAATTGAGTACACATATCAATGCATAATGCATTCGCGCATCAATCTAAGGCGTTGACCACTCCGGAGAAGGAGCAGGGTGAAGAGAGGAAGAACATGTCATTGTGGTGAAGTGGTCGGTGCAACGGACTACTGACTTGGAGATCGTGGGTTCGAACTCTCAGTAATCCAGTTCGAAAATATGATTGTGGGATTTGTGTGTGTGTGTGTGTTGGGGGGGGGGGAGGGGGGGTCTTGTGTGTGGCGCCGACTGGCTCCACTACCAAGATTGAGCATGCTGTAGATTCATTGGAAAGACCGGGTCCAACACAGTCGAGTCACATCCTCTTTACGGACGGTGTCATTGAGAGCGCATGCAGGTTGGTATTCTTGCTGAAATGTCTTGACCAACACCACAGGTGTCTGTATTTCTCAGGCCTTGTTGGCAACCAACAAGAAACACAAGGATGTGGACTGGACCCAGAGCACTAGCATGCCTCTCCACTCCCGGGACAATCACCTCCCAAGCTCCAGACGGCACTCGATAGTCATTCCACCAAGCAAAGGGGTGGGGGTGGGGGGAGGGGAGCTGTCCATGCACTGCACGATCCACCCAGACCCAGCCATCAGCCACCCTGTCCACAAACCGAATGACAAAGTGGGGAGATGACAAATCCCGGGACAGCTACATAACGCACCAACCAGGTCCAGCCCAGCCTCTGGACCAAGACAGAATGGAAGACCCCTCTCTCGCCCCACTCCGGTCTTCATCTCTCTTTCAGGCAGCCCGCCCTGCCACCATCTTGCATAGCTGTCAGCACCTTTCCCCTTACTATAGTCTTGACAGTTAGCAGTCGGAAGCTCCCAATTTTATTTTATTTCAACCACAAGGGTTGTTTGAACGGCCACGAAAGTGGCCAGGTATGATGCTCCAGACACAGTCCATTGTGCTGTTCAGCAATGTCTGACATGCCCTGAAAGGGATTACAAGTTTGCTGTTTTTCCGAGCAACCAGCAGTTTTCCCCCTGCAAGTCATCAGGCCTGATTCCTTGAAGTCAATGGTTAAGCCACAAGCCGAAGTAGACAAGAAACATCATTAGGGTGCGGATAGGACCTGACCGCCACTCGAAGCCACCCCATCAAACAAAGAGGTGTTCGTTCGCAGCATGACCCACCTGGAACCAGCCGTCAACCACCCTGTCCACAAACCGAATGGCAAGGTGGGGAGATGACAAACCCAGGACACAACCACACTACCCGCACCAACCAGGTCCAGCCCAGCCCCTGGACCAAAAGAGAACGGAAGACCCGTCTCTCGCCACACTCTGGTCTTAATCTCACTTTTAGGCAGCCCTCCCTGCCACCACCTCGCATACTTGCAAGCGTCCTGAAGAAAACAAAAAACAAAACAAAACAAAAAACACTCTCGCCGCACTGCAGTCTTCATCTCTCTTTCAGGCAGCCCGCTCTGCCAGTAGCTCGCACAGCTGCCATGCCAGACCCCGGAGCAAAAGAGAATGGAACATCCCTCTCTCGCCCCACTCTGGTCTTCATCTCTCTTTCTGTGTAACCATAGTTGAGCGTGTTGTTGTCGCTTCGTTGGAAAGACAGGGGCCAACACAGATAACGTGTCACCACCCTCTTTACGGATGGTGTCATTGAGGGGACAGGCAGGTTGAAAGGAGTTGCTGAAATTTCTTCACCAACACCGCAGGTGTTTGTATCTCTCGGGCCTGGTTGACGCCAGTGGTACGTTATGAAAGTAAACGTCACCAAGTCACCAAGTCTCGGTCCGAAAAATGGAACCCCATAGCGGTCATAACTACCATCCTTATTGTCATCATGATGGCACTGTGAAATGTTGTGCAGGATTATGTGGCCCTGCACGCCCTGCTCTCATAGCCCCAAGCCAAGCCAAACCAAGTCGCAAGCGAAGCGCCAAGCCAAGCCCCAAGCCGAGCCAAGCCAAGCCAAGCCAAGCCAAGTCCCAAGCGAAGCGCCAAGCCAAGCCCCAAGCCGAGCCAAGCCAAGCCAAGCCAAGCCAAGCCAAGCCAATTCCAGCCCAGCCCAACGAAACGCCCAAGCCCAAGCCCAAGCCTCCAAACAAAACAAAACAAAACAAAAAAAAAACCCATCCCCAAAACCAAAGGAAACAAAAAACACCCTATAGACAAAAT
>JAPXFY010000028.1:24950716-24953216 GCA_030674185.1 Monoplex corrugatus
ACGAATACCTAAAGAAATAAAATGAAATGTTTAATTTAAAGCAGTTTATTGCGAAGACAGGTGACCTCTGGTTTTTTTTAATTTTTTTTTTATTTGTTTGTGTTTTCTTGTTTTGAATAGATGTGGTTTTGTTGTTGTTGTTGTTGTTGTTGTTTGTGTTTTTAAGCTGTGCTGGTTTTTTGCTGTTTTTTGTTGTTGTTTTTTTAATTCTTTCTGTCTTTGGTTTTTAAATTTCGAAGGCCAGATTTCTTTAGTGCTGTTGAATTAGCTAGAGCTCGGTATCATAACTAACTTTGATATCTGTATCAGAGAAAAATAAAATCCTTGCTATGTTTCCTCAATATGTACAAATCAACGATAAGCGTGTTGATAATGACATAATGACACCATGATGATAATTTTGATGATGATATTGATGATAACGATGGGTTTTGTTATTGATGGTCATTGTATTGTTGTTGTGTATGGGTTGTTGTTTTTTTATACATGCGTCTTTAATCAGTTCACCACGGGCATAAAACTGATTTGACCACACATAATCAGAGTCGAGGTTATAAAAAAAGCACCAATTTGGGTTTTGCCTCCTCCTCCTCCTCCTCCTTCTCCTCCTCCTCCTCCTCCCTCTTGAGCTCCTGTCCGTCCCAGCGTGGGACATAGGGGTCAGCCTGTGTGTCTGTTGGTCTGACAACGAAGTCACAAGGATAGATCTGTGTTAATTTGGGGTCTTTTTTTTTTCTTATGTATTTATTTATTACTTGTTTTTATTTGTGTATTTAAGTTTTTATTGATGTTTGGTTTATTTTGGGTCTTTTTGTGTGTGTGTGTGTGTGTGTGTATGTATATTGATTTGTTATTGTATTTATCTGTGTATTTAAAAATTTTTTATTTTTTTTATTTGTGTGACTTATTTTGGGTCTTTTTTATGTATATGATTTTTCATTGTACTTATATATGTTTTTTTTTTTTAACCCATTCTCTTTATGTATCAGCGTTATTTTGTGTTTGTATGTACTTTATTCGTTCGTTCATTCATTCATTCATTCATTCATTCATTCATTCTTTTTCTTTCTTTTTCTTTCTTTCTTTCTTTCATTTATTTATGTATTTGTTTATTTATTTATTCATTTATTTATTTTGTGTGTCTCTGTGTCATTCACAACGGATTTGCCTTGTGGACTTCAGGCTGCTCTCCATCCAGAGAGAGTGCATCGCCTCAGTACAGCGCCACCCACTTTTTTTTTTTCAAACCATGATTTGTATCCGGGTGTCTCGCGTTGTAGGCAGGGCTTTAACCACTAGGCTACCCACTCCACACTTTTGTTCATTCGTTCGTTCGTTCGTTCATCCATCCATCCATCCATCCATCCACCCACCCATCCATCCACCCATCCAACCAACCACCCATCCATCCACCCATCCATCCAACCACCCACCCATCCACCCATCCATCCACCCACCCATCCACCCACCTATTCATCCATCCACCCACCCATCCATCCACCCACCCATACATCCATCCATTTCTATACTACGTATAGCCCCCACTCTCATTATGCATCAAATTCATTTGTTTATGTATTCATTATTATCGTGTGTGTGTTTTCTTCTTTTTCTTTCTTTTTTATTGTTAAATTCCTGTATTTATTTAAATTTATTTATTTATGTATTTTTGATTATCAAATTTTGTCAAAAAGGAGCAGTATTGTTTATGGAGGAACGGCTCTCGTTAATGGTTTTGTGAAACTGTGTACTCCTCTTCCTTGTGAATCGAAAGAAAGGGAGATTGTTAATGTGGCTTGACCATTTCGTTGAATTGTAATAATATTGCTCTGAAATTTGCATTTTTTTTGTAAATCAATATGTGAATGTTAGAGGATATGTTTGTGCTTGTGTGTGTGTGTGTGTGTGTGTGTGTGTGTGTGTGTGTGTGTGTGTGTGTGTGTGTGGTGTGTGTGTGTGTTGTGTGTGTGTGTGTGTGTGTGTGTGTGTGTGTGTGTGTAAAAATCTACAAACAAAATAAACAGGCCAGAACAAGAGAATTTTGTCTTCTGAGTTGTGATATTTCGTGCGTTTTTTCGGGAGAATCGTGGCAAATTTTCTGCCAGCCTGCCTGTCTGCCTGCCTGCCTGCCTGCCTGCCTGCCTGTCTTTCTGTCTGCCTGCCTGCCTGCCTGCCTGTCTGTCTATCTGTCTGCCTGTCTGTCTGCTTGCCTCCCAACTTACTGCCCGTTCCACTAAAAGCCTCGGAACTTCACTGGAAAACTTCAGTAAACTATGCTTCACTTCTCAACAGGAGATGAAGAGGAACTGGGAAAAAGCTGGCAATATTCTGGTATGAATCCCATGAAAACGATGAAAGATGTTTTACAGATAACAAAGGTCCTCTGAGGACCCTCTGCTGTCGTCTGGCTCTCACCAGAGTTTCTCACTACCACCGAAGAGAATAGTGCTAGTACTACTACTACTACTACTACTACTACGACTCTGTCTGTCTGTCTGTC
>JAPXFY010000028.1:24973216-24985716 GCA_030674185.1 Monoplex corrugatus
CCCCCCACCCCCCCGTTGGGTTGCCTGGGGTTCTTTCAGTATAAATAGTATCCCCACCTTCTGGAAATTCTGTGCTCGAAATTTCCTCTTTTCTGTCATTCTCTTTGTTTCTGCCTTGTTGCCTTGCTTTCTGTCATTTCCATTTATTTTCTGCCTTAATGGTCCATTCACCTGTATTTTTTCGATAAAGTCTTACGTGCTTTTTCTTCGGATTGATAATTGGGTACATGTATTAAGTGCATTTTTGGCTGTAAGGAGGTGAGATATGCGGAAGTAATTTTAGGTAATTTATGCCCGTTTTTATATATGTTTTGGTGTCTTTATGTATGCTTATATTTGTATTCAGGTGTGTTTTTTAAATCTCCCCTGTGCGATAAATCGGACGGAATGGTCCTACGCCGAGGGCATGTCCTTCGATTATGTGCGCGAATGCGTTGATATGTGTACTTAATTTTCTTTTTTTTTTTTTTTTTTTTCCTCTTGAAGTTTTGTGTGTTTTGAAGTGGTTATAGCCCTGATATGGCTCTGCGCAGTCGGCTGGGCTTTAAACAACAATAAAAGAAAAGAAATGAATGAAAATTCTGTTTAGACAAACTTAAGCTGTGTTCAAAACAAAATGTATCACCAGCAACAAAACTTAATAGGAAATGCGAATATTTTAAGCCCTTACCTCTCTCTTCAATTAGAACGCTCTCAACAAAGCCAGAAACCCCTTCAGAATGTTGAACAACATATGGATGTCCTTCCACTACAACATCAACACCAGGCTGAGACTGCACCAGAGGTGTCTTGTGTTCCACCCTACTGTGTGGGTCATTAGGCTGTAGGATCACAGACTGCACCAGAGATGTCTTGTGTTCCACCCTACTGTGTGGGTCATTAGGCTGTAGGATCACAGACTGTACCAGAGGTGTCTTGTGTTCCACCCTACTGTGTGGGTCATTAGGCTGTAGGATCACAGACTGTACCAGAGCTGTCTTGTGTTCCACCCTACTGTATGGGTCATTAGGCTGTAGGATCACAGACAGCACCAGAGGTGTCTTGTGTTCCACCCTACTGTGTGGGTCATTAGGCTGTAGGATCACAGACAGCACCAGAGGTGTCTTGTGTTCCACCCTACTGTATGGCCCATTAGGCTGTAGGATCACAGACTGTACCAGAAGTGTCTTGTGTTCCACCCTACTGTATGGGTCATTAGGCTGTAGGATCACAGACTGTACCAGAGCTGTCTTGTGTTCCACCCTACTGTATGGGTCATTAGGCTGTAGGATCACAGACTGCACCAGAGGTGTCTTGTGTTCCACCCTACTGTGTGGGTCATTAGGCTGTAGGATCACAGACTGTGCCAGAGGTGTCTTGTGTTCCACCCTACTGTATGGGTCATTAGGCTGTAGGATCACAGACTGTGCCAGAGGTGTCTTGTGTTCCACCCTACTGTGTGGCCCATTAGGCTGTAGGATCACAGACTGTACCAGAGGTGTCTTGTGTTCCACCCTACTGTATGGGTCATTAGGCTATAGGATCACAAACAGCGAACTTACCAACAAATAATTTCGGAGGAACCATACTGAACTGCTGGCCCAACACCATCTCAACCAATTTTCGATTAACAAGAAACACTACGAAAGTGCGGACGGGACGCCTCATTTTGAATTTCCCGATGAACGGTCTGTATAACTCAGCCTTATTTTCTCTTTTCTAATCAACTGTCTAAATAATTCAAAGGCCATATTTTGTATCTTCTAATGAACTGTCTATATAATTCAGCCTTATTTTCAATTTTGTAATCAACCGTTTAAACAATTCAAAGGCCTTATTTTGTATCTTCTAATGAACAGTCTATATAACTCAGCCTTATTTTCTCTTTTCTAATCAACTGTCTAAACAACTCAAAGGCCATATTTTGTATCTTCTAATGAACTGTCTATATAATTCAGCCCTATTTTCAATTTTCTAATCAACTATTTAAATAAGTCAGGACCTTATTTCGAATTTTTCTAATCAATTATTTACATAACGTAAAGACTTTATTTTGATTTTTTTGTAATCAACTATTTACATAACCCAAAGACTTTATTTTGATTTTTCGAATGAACTATCTACATAATTATTTTCAATTTTCTAATCAACTTTTTAAACAATTCAAAAGCCTTAGTTTCACTTTTCCCATCAACCTATTTAAATAATTCGAAGGAGGGTATTATTAGGGGCACCAGGTTTCGTTGTGTGCGTGTGTGTGTGTGTGTGTGTGTGTGTGTGTGTGTGTGTGTGGTGTGTGTGTGTGCGTGTGTGTGTGTGTGTGTGTCTGTGTGTGTGTGTGTGTGTGTGTGTCTGTCTGTCTGTCTGTCTGTCTGTCCTTAATTACCTTATTCTGAATGTCGTAATCTACCATTCAAACACTTCAAGCAAAGAATGCCAGAATGGATTCCGTCCATGCCACTGCTCACTTGTCTCGCCCTGACGACCATTGAGATTCTGCGGGGCCAGACAGGGATTTCTTGTTCGTCTGCAGTCAAGCAGAGACAGAGTGAGAGACAGAGAGAGGGACAGAACAGAATGAGGCACTTGTCTGTGGAGCGTGTGAACTTAGTGTGCTCAACAGAACGTGTGGTATATATATAGTGGGGATGAAGTAAGTTGTGTGTTATGTTGTGTCTGTGTGTGGGGGGGTGGGGGGATGGTGTGTGTGTGTGTGTGTGTGTGTGTGTCTGTGTGTGTGTGTGTAAGCGCGAGCGCGCGTCCATGCGTGCGTGTGTGATTCTAGTGAAATGAAGTCTGTCTGTACCCCCTGTGTGTGTGTGTGTGTGTGTGTGTGTGTGTGTGTGTGTGTGTGTGTGTGTGTATGTATATATGTGTGTGTGTGTGTGTGTGTGTGTGAGAGAGAGAGAAAAAGAGATCTAGTGAAATGAAATCTGTCTGCTTGTCTGTTCCACCCCAGCGCGCGCGCGCGTGTGGGGTGTGTGTGTGCGCGCGCGTGTAATCTGTTTGGCTTGTTTGTTCGTTTTTTTCCTTTCTCTTCTTTCTTTTTTTCTTCTGTTTTTGTTATTAGCTGGCACATTTATTTCTCATATGACAAAAGACCTCTCTCTCTCACACCAATACACACACACACACACAACCCCACCACCCCACACTACACACAACACACACAAACACACACACACACACAACACACACACAAAACACACAATAACACACACACACACACACACACACACACACACACACCACACATACACACACAAACACACACTAACACACACACACACAACACACACACAACACACAACACACACACACACAACACAAAACAAACACACACACACAAACACACACACACACAACACACACAACACACAAACACACACACACACAACACAAAACACACAAACAACACACACACACACACACACACACACACACACACACACACACACACACACACACCACACAAACACACACACACAAATAGATATCAATAGTTATATGAAACACCGAAATAGAAATAATAAAGAACCTCAGTAGACCTTACAGACAAAACACAGCCCAGTGAGTATCGTCAATGACAGATACGGAAAAGTCACTTGAAAAGTCCTCAAGGAGATAATTAATTGACTCCTCCTACGTGTGAAGAGAAAGACACAGTCAGGTTGGTGTGATCATTGTGGCCGACAAGTGATTGGAAAAAAGATCCACTGTTAGTCAAAACGAAAACGATTTCATTCATCCTCCCCCCCCCCTCCCACCCCACCCCTACCCCAAACCGGTGTCAGAAAGGAGGACTGTTATTGTTGTTTTTGTTTAAAGCCTAGCCAACTGCGTTCCCCCCTGTGGGGATGCCAGGGACTCTTTCAGTGTAAATAGTATTCCCACCTTCCGGAAATTCTGTCTAGAAATTTCCTTTTTTCTGTCTCTCTCTTTGTTTCTGCCTTGTTCCTTTGCTTTCTGTCATTTCTTCCTGTCGTTTTCTGCCTTGCTGGTCCATTCACCTGTCTGTGTTTGATAAAGTCTTACGTACTTTCTCTTAGGATTGATAATTGGGTGCATACACTAAGTGCATTTTTTTGGCTCTAGGGAGGTGAGATATGCGGAAGCAATTTTAGGTAACTTAGGCCTGTTTTTATATATGTTTTAGTGTTCTTCGTTACGTTTAAATTTGAATTGAGGTGTGTTTTTTTAAATCCCCTGTGTGATAAGTTGGATGGAGTGGTCAATGCCAGGAGCATGTCCTTAGATTATGTGCGCAAATGCATTGATATGTGTACTTAATTTCTGTTCCTTTTTTCTTGTTGAAGTATTGTGTGTGCGTTGAAATGGTTATAGTCCTTAATATGGCTTTACGCAGTCGGCTGGGTTTGAACAAAATAGAATAACAGCCGATTGCACATGGCCATATCAGGGCTATAACCTTTTCAAAACATACATGATCCTTCAACAGGAAAAAAATGGAAAAGAAAATTCAGTTCACATAGCTCTCCATTCGCGCATAATCTAAGGAGAATGCCCCTGGCGTTGACCACTCAGTCCAGTTTATCTCACAGGACATTTAAAAACATACCTGAATACAAATTTAAATGTAACTAAGGACACCAAAATATATATAAAAACGGGCCAAAATTAACCTAAAATTGCTTTCGCATATCTGATTTCCTTAGAGCCAAAAATGCACATAATACATGTACCCAATTATCAATCCTAAGAGAAAGTACGTAAGACTTAATCGTAATCATACAGGTCAAAGGACCAGCAAGGCAGAAAACGATAGGAATGAATGACAGAAAGCAAAGGAGGAAGAAAGAAACAAAGAGAGTGAGAGAAAAAAAGGAAATTTCTAGCAGAGATTTTCCAGAAGGTGGGGATACTATTTATGCTGAAAGAGCCCCCGGCATCCCCACAGGGGACTTCACAGATAAACATAGCTTCAATGATCATCATCATCAGGTGCCTTGCCGCAAGGCGTTGGCGATCATGGACTTCCATCTGTCTCTATCTCTTGTTGCCCCAAGCATCTCCTCCACCCTCCTCGTCTTCAGCCACTCCGCAAGTCCGTCTAGCATTTTCTCCCTGGGTCTACCTGGTGCTCTCTTTCCCTCCAGCTTTCCCATTGTGACCAGGTGCTCTAAATCCCCCTTCCTCATAAAATGGCCTATAAATGTTGCCTGTCTTTTCCTAATCTTCCTTATGAGTGATCTACTTGTGTCTGCCTCCATCAAGACTGTCTCGTTTGTTTTCTTTGCTGTCCATGGAACTCTCAACAATCTTCTTAGAAACCACATCTCGGCTGCCTCAATCTTGTTCTGGCTTTGCTTGCTGACTGTCCACGCCTCGCATCCGTACAACAGTATTGGTTCTATATAACATTCAAGAACTCTCTTCCTGATGTTAATTGATAGGCATTTGTTGGTAAGAATGCTTGTCATCTTCTTGAATGCTGTTTTGGCCTGGCCGATTCTGCCAGCTATTTCCGAGGTGCATCTGCCATCTGATGAAATGACAGATACGGAAAAGTCACTTGACAAGTCCTCAAGGAGATAATTATGACTACTCCAACGTGTGAAGAGAAAGACACAAACAGGTTAGTGTGATTATTGTGGCCGACATGTGAATGGAAGAAAAGGTCTTGTGTTTGTCAAAATGAAGATGATTCCTCTCCCCGTCCTCCTACCCCAAACCAGTGTCAGAAAAAAGAAGGGCTGTTATTTTATTGTTTTTGTTATTGTTATTTTTGTTTAAAGCCCAGGCGACAGCGTAGTGTCATATATCAGGGCTACAACCTTTTTAAAAACCTATACAATAGTTCAACAGGGGGGAAAATGGAAAAGAGAATTGAGTACACATATCAATATAATGCATTCGCGCATACAATCTAAGGCGTTGACCACTTCGGAGAAGGAGTAGGGTGAAGACGAGGAAGAACATGTCATTGTGGTGAAGTGGTCGGTGCAACGGACTACTGACTTGGAGATCGTGGGTTCGAACTCTCAGTAATCCAGTTCGAAAATATGATTGTGGGATTTGTGTGTGTGTGTGGGGGGGGGGGGGAGGATGTCATGTGTGTGGCGCTGATTGGCTCCACTACCGAGATTGAGCATGCTGTTGGTCACTGGAAAGACCAGGTCCAACACAGTCGAGTCACATCCTCTTTACGGACGTGTCATTGAGAGCGCATGCAGGTTGACATTCTTGCTGAAATGTCTTGACCACACCGCAGGTGTCTGTATTTCTCAGGCCTTGTTGGCAACCGACAACAAACACAAGGATGTGGACTGGACCCAGAGCACTAGCATGCCTCTCCACTCCCGGGACAATCACCTCCCAAGCTCCAGACGGCACTCGATAGTCATTCCACCAAGCAAAGGGGGTGGGGGGGGGGGGAGCTGTCCATGCACTGCACGATCCACCCAGACCCAGCCATCAGCCACCCTGTCCACAAACCGAATGGCAAGGTGGGAGATGACAAACCCGGGACAAACCACACTAACCGCACCAACCAGGTCCAGCCCAGCCCCTGGACCAAAGAGAACGGAAGACCCGTCTCTCGCCCACTCTGGTCTTAATCTCACTTTTAGGCAGCCCCCCTGCCACCACCTCGCATACTGTCGCAGCTTCCAATAGTTAATATGAAGTCCAAAAACCACAAAACAAAAAAACACTCTCCGCCGACTGCAGTCTTCATTCTCTCTCAGGACAGCCGCTCTGCCAGCAGCTCGCACAGCTGCCGATCCAGACCCCGGAGCAAAAAGAGAATGAACATCCCTCTCTAGCCGCCCCACTCTGGTCTTCATCTCTCTTCTGTGTAACCAGAGTTGAGCGTGTTGTTGTCGCTTCGTTGAAAGAACAGGGGCCAACACAGATAACGTGTCCATCCTCTTTACGGATGGTGTCATTGAGGGGACAGGCAGGTTGAAAGGAGTTGCTGAAATTTCTTCACCAACACAGAAGGCGTTTGTATCTCTCGGCCCTAGTTGACGCCAGTGGTACATTATGAAAGTAAACGTCATCAAGTCACCAAGTCTCAGTCCGAAAAATGGAACCCCATAGCGGTCATAACTACCATCTTATTGTCATCATGATGGCACTGTGAAATGTTGTGCAGGATTATGTGGCCCTGCACGCCCTGCTCTCATAGCCCCAAGCCAAGCCAACCCAAGCCCCAAGCCCAAACCAAGCCAATCCAAGCCCCAAGCCAAGCCAACCCAAGCCCCAAGCCGAGCCAAGCCCAAGCCAAGTCCCAAGCGAAGCGCCAAGCCAAGCACCCAAGCCGAGCCGAAGCCAAGCTCAGCCAAGCCAAGCCAAGCCCATCCCCGCCCAGCCCAACCCAACGAAACGCCCAAGCCCAAGCCTCCAAACAAAACCAACAAAAAAAATTTAAAAAACCCAACCCAAAACCAAAGGAAACAAAAAACACCCTACAGACAAAATGACGCTCACAAACCATACATTATACCTAGCTTTTCTTTTTCTTTCTTTGCTCTTTTTTTTCTCTGTCCATCATGCGAAGCGCAGCATCATTTGAAACAACACACCAAAGTACTTATTACATGTACTTACATATTTACTGCCATATTATGCCCTCGACATGTGGGTCGCGACGAAGCTGGCAACGAAGTACGTACGTACGTATCAGTAATTAGATTTTGTCTCCACTTCACGGGGTGTCAGCAGGTTCGTGTGAATATTGCTGCCTACATGTGAATGAAGAAAAAAACGGTCTGTGTTTTAAAAAAAAAAGTGGGGTGGGTGGGGATAAGGGGGTGGAGAGAGTGGGGTGGGAGGGAGGAGGAGGTGTTGGAAGAAAAACGTTGGTGCAGCCGTTTTAACACTCTTTCTATCTAACACAAATTACGGAAAATCCGAGCTTTTTTTTTCTCTTTTCTCTTCTTTTCTTTTCTTCTTCTTCTAAGGGTCACCATGACTTTGAAAAGGCATCAAATGAAATAAAAACTTGATGTGAGCGAGGACAGTGGTAGACTAAAAGTACACACACACACACACACACACACACACACACACACACACACACACACACACACACACACACACCCACCCCCACCCCCACCCAAACAACAACAATAACAAACAACAACAACAAAGAAACCACTGCGCAGATTATTCCTGCAATGTGAAATATGACATTTTCTGGGCTGTTCTCGATTCTGATATCAGAGAAATAAAACACACACAACACACACACACACACACACACACACACACCACACACACACACACACACACACACACACACACACACACACAACACACATGAGCACGCGAACGCACAGAGAGAGGGGAGGGGGGGAGAGAGAGAAAGAGAGAGAGGACAATGAACTAAGTATAAGTGATATAAAATGAGAAAGATTATATTTGCAGACACACATGCATGCGTTTGTGTGCGTGCGTGCGTGCCTGGTCGCTCACGTGTATGTTTTGGGAGGGTGGGACGGGGAGAGAGAGAGAAAGAGAGAGAGGAGTGTGTGTGTGTAAAGAAAAAGGACAAAGAGCTAAGTATAAATGACATAAAAAGAGAGATTATGTGTGCATACATTATACGTGCGTTTGTGTGTGTTTGTGCGCGCGCACGCGTGTTTATATAGGTGTGTGTTATTCTCTGTGAATCAAAGGTGAATGATGGGCTAAAAGAATTAAAATGATGGGAATGATAAATTACGTTAGAAAGCCACTCCACTCCACACACACACACACCACACACACCACACACACACACACACACACACACACACACACACACGCACACGCACACGCACACACCACGCACACACACGCACACACGCACGCACGCGCACGTACACACACACACACACACACACACACACACCTCTCTCTCACCACACACACACACACACACACACACACACACACACACACACACACACACGCACACACGCACACACACACACACAGGCTAGACAGACCAGTCAGTCGGTTGAGGAGACAGGTGGGAGATTGGTGCCAGAAACCCTTCTCCATTGTTGTCTGGAAGCCACATAGGCATGTCTATTGTTCCTGAACTCCCGACATTGCTATATCAAGAAATGGTCAAACCACACTAACCGCCTGCCTTTCATAGAAAAGGCCTCTCCCCGTGGGGATGCCGGGGACTCTTTAGTATAAATAGTATCCCAACCTTCTGGAAATTCTGTGCTAGAAATTTCCTCTTCTCTGTCACTCTTTGTTTCTTTCTTCCTCCTTTGCTTTCTGTCATTTCTTTCTGCCTTGCTGGTCCATTCACCTGTATGTGTTTGATAAAGTCTTACGTACTTTCTCTTTGGATTGATAGTTGGATACACGCATTACTTAAATGCTTTATTATCTCTAAGTCTTAATGGAGGCAGACACAAGTAGATCATTCATAAGGAAGATTAGGAAAAGACAGGCAACATTTATAGGACATTTCATGAGGATCAGGATTGGATCACTGTCACAACGGAAGCGGAGAAAGAAACCAGGTAGACCCAGGGAGAAAATACTGGTCGGGCTTGCAGAGTGGCTGAAGACAAGGAGGGTGGAAGAGATGCTTGAGGCAACAAGAGATAGAGACAGATGGAAGTCCATGATCGCCAACGCCATGCGGCAGGGCACCTGATGATGATGATGATGAAGGAAATGAGAGTGGAAGCAATTTTAGGTAACTTAGGCCTGTTTTTAATGTTATAGTGTCCTTAGTTATGTTTAAATTTGTATTCAAGTACATTCTTTTCAATCTCCTGTGTGATAAATTGGACGGAGTGGTCAACGCCAGGGACATCTCCTTAGATTATGTGCGCGAATGCACTGATATGTGTACTTAGTTTTCTTTTCGTTCCACCCCTCCCCCCCCCCCTGTTGATCTATAGATGTTGTCACATACTCGTGAAGTCGTTGGTTGGGGAATGAGGTGGTAGAGACCTCAACTTTTCTCTGGGGGTCAGCATGATCAGATCAGCGTTTTTCTCTTGAAAATGCAAAACCGTCCGCACAAACTGCAGCAGTATCCCAAGATGTGTTTGCACTTCAGGAATGACTGGAAAATCAGGTAGTGTAGAGTTGATGAGGGCGTGTGCTGTCTGCCTGTTTGTTCGCACACACTTTGATATCCAAGTGATTTCTTGCTTT
The DNA here is from genome assembly GCA_030674185.1 of Monoplex corrugatus. NCBI lineage: Eukaryota > Metazoa > Mollusca > Gastropoda > Littorinimorpha > Ranellidae > Monoplex > Monoplex corrugatus. Next base: position 24,983,330 of record JAPXFY010000028.1, read on the forward strand.
GTGTGTGTGTCTGTTTTGTGCGGTGTGTATGTGTGTGTGTATGTGCGTGTGTGCGGGGGTGTGTGTGTGTGGGTATGTGTGTGCGTGTGTGTGGGTATGTGTGTGCGTGTGTGTGTGTATGTATGTGTCTGTGTGTGTCTGTCTGTGTTTTGTGTGGTGTGTATGTGTGCGTGTGCGTGTGTGTGTGTGTGTGCGTGTATGGGTGGGGTGGGGGGGGGGTGAGCGTGCCGGAAGTATGTTTTACAAGTATATTTACGTAGTTTATGTACGTGATTTGATATCAGAAATGGTTGCCACTGAATTTTCTTTTTATCAAGATGTGTAAAGGATGACCGCCATTCAAACTTTGACCTCAGGCTAGATTCGAACCTGAATAGCGCCGTTTAGCCAGACATCTTCAGTTTCTCAAGACGACGTCTACGCGCTCGGAACGAATTCCATATGCACTGACGTCACAGGTGCCTTGTGATGGAGAAGATCCAGAATGATCACGGCACAAGCCTTAAGCCTGCACATAAACCCATGAGCTGGCCAGATGTCATGTGATGGAGAAGACCCAGAATGATCACGGCACAAGCCTTATGCCTGCGCATAAACCCATGAGCTGGCTAGGTCCTGAGGTCCTACCTTAGTCAGACAGGAAAGCAGGAAGTGTATCTCCAAGCTAACCAGTCCAAAGGCCGTGTGAAAATTGAGAAGTAGCTGGAGAGTTATTTCCCATGTGCTTAACTCTTGTTTTTTGTTTCTTGCTTCTTTTTTTTGCGACGCGTCAGCGACGTTGATTCCACATTTCTCTGTCCGGCTCTTCAAACATACCGCCAGCGTCATCGTTCAATGGGTCTGGCAGTCCTTTGGGAGCCAGTGACGTATTGAGGCCACCGACCAGAGCACATCCCCTTTCTGCTGGGCCCACACCACCAACGTCATGTTCCTTCAGTCAAAGTCCCGTGGGCCTGGAAGTCCTTTGGGAGCCAGCGATGTCTTCAGGCCACTAACGATGACAAGACAGAAGCTATCCTCATTGGCACCCGTAAGAAACTTTCTCAGCTGCCTCCTCTTTCTCTCCCATTATGTAACATATCAGTCCAATCTCTTGATTCAGCTAAAAACCTTGGTGTCTGCATTGACTCTACCCTCTCCATGAACAACTTTGTTTCTCAAACTGCCAGATCTTGCTACTATCACCTCCATCGTATAAGCCTGATCAGGAAGTATCTCTCTGTCGAAACAACTGCAAAACTCGTTCTCTCCTTCATAATGTCTCGCATTGACTATTGCAATTCACTCCTGTCCGGTCTCCCTGCCTCCATCATTCACATCCTACAGCGCATTCAAAACAATGCTGCACGCCTTGTACTCAAAAAGAAAAAAGCTGACCACATATCTCCTCTCCTGGCACAACTTCACTGGCTCCCTGTATCAAAGCGCATACAGTACAAACTAGACACCATGTGCTACAAAAGCCTCAATAACGCAGCCCCCGATTACCTGTCAAGCCTACTTGAGATCTATGTTCCCTCACTTACCCTCCGCTCTGCCTCCGATCCTCTGACTTTTCGCTTTCCACGCACTAAGCTCAATACCTATGGTCCACGAGCCTTCTCTGTTTCTGGTCCACTCTCCTGGAACAAATTTCCTCTCTCAGTCCGTCAGCAACCTACTTTTGTCTCCTTCAAGTCCGCTCTCAAAACTCACCTTTTCTCCTCTGCATAAAATCCTGACCTCACTCAACCCCCTCTGCAGCCTGTCTCCCTCGGTGTGGAATCACATTGTAATATATATTTGTATATGATTTTTCCCCCATTTATAGCCGTGTGTGTGTGTGTGTGTGTGTGTGTGTGTGTGTGTGGGTGTGTGTGTGTGTGTGTGTGTGTGTGTGTGCCGCGCGCATGTGTGTGCATGCGTGTGTGTGCATGCGTGTGTATGTGTATGCGTGTGTATGTGGTGTGTATGTTCAAGCGCTTAGATTTGATTTCTATCAAGATTTTGCGCTATACAAATACTGTAATTATTATTATTATTATATACCCAGAGCAGATCCCGCATTTCTGCTGGGTCCACACCACCAACGTCATATTCCTTCAGTAAAAGTCCCAGGGCCCAGAAGACTTTGGGAGCCAGAGAGAGAGAGAGGGGGGGGGATGGGCGCCGCCCTCATAATGCTGGTCCCGGAAAAGTTAAGGTCTCTGTCACCTCGCTCCCCTACGGCCTCAGGGTTATGGAACTATCTAGGTAAGCTCAGGACCTGCCATCTCATGGGTTTATGTGCAGGCTTAGGGCTTGTGCCGTGATCATTCTGGATCTTCGCCATCACATGGCACCTTTGACGTTAGTGCATATGGAATTCATTCCGAGCGCGGAGACGTCATCTTGAGAATTGAAATTGA
>JAPXFY010000028.1:24988216-24990716 GCA_030674185.1 Monoplex corrugatus
GAGAGAGAGAAAGAGAGAGGGAGAGAGAGAGTGAGAGAGAAAGAAAGAGGGAGAGAGAGAGATGGGAGAGAGAGAAAGAGAAAGAGAGATGGGAGAGAGAGAAAGAGAAAGAGAGATGGAGAGAGAGAAAGAGTAAGAGAGATGGGAGAGAGAGAAAGAGAGAGAGACAGAGAGAGAAAGAGAAAAAGAAAGACAGAGAGAGGAGAGAGAGACAGGAAGAGAGAGAGTGTAAGAGAGAGAGAGAGGGAAAGAGAGAGAGAAAGAGGGAAAGAGAGAGGAAGAGAAAAGAGAGAGAGAGAGAAAGAGAGGAGAGAGAGAGAGAGAGTGAGAGAGAGAGAAAGAGGGGGGGGGCTTGGGAGAAACGTGAAGAGATAGGGGGGGGGGAGGGTAGACGTACAGTAAGGGGTGGAGTACACATAGGAGTCAGGGAGAGAGAGGTGGTAGTGAAAGGGATGGGGGAGGAGGGAGAGGTAAGGCTGGGAATACTGAGTTTGCCATGACAGACTGTAGATATAAATGGTACGAAAGATTGGCAACAGAGTAGAGGCTATGGCGTGTGACAAGCCTTGACGTCAGTTCCTGCATGCTGTTTTGGGTTAACTAACGTCTTCACAAAAACAGCATTCAAGAAGATTACAAGCATTCTTACGAACAAATGCCTGTCAATTAACATCAGAAAGTGTTCTTGAATGTTATATAGAGCCAATACTGTTGTACGGATGCGAGGCGTGGACAGTCAGCAAGCAAAGCCAGAGCAAAATTTAGGCAGCCGAGATGTGGTTTCTCAGAAGAATGTTGAGAGTTCCATGGACAGCAAAGAAAACAAACGAGACAGTCTTGATGGAGGCAGACACAAGTAGATCACTCATAAGGAAGATTAGGAAAAGACAGGCAACATTTATAGGCCATTTTATGAGGAAGGGGGATTTGGAGCACCTGGTCACAACGAGAAAGCTGGAGGGAAAGAGAGCGCCAGGTAGACCCAGGGAGAGAATGCTGGACGGACTTGCAGAGTGGCTGGGGATGAGGAGAGTAGGGGAGATGCTAGGGGCAACGAGAGATAGAGATGGTGGAAGTCCATGGTCGCCAACGCCATGCGGCAGGGCACCTGATGATGATGATGATGATGATGATGATGATGTCTGTGGTGTTACAGAGCTGGCTACCTGTTTCCATGTCTGTGGTTTGGTCAGAGCCAGTTGCTGGTCTCCCTTTACATGTCTATGATTGCGACTGACTTCAGTTCATTTTCACTTTGTCATTTCGCCAACACCTGTTGCTAGTCTCACTATACATGTCTATGGTCGCGCTTGACATCAATTCGTTTTCATTTCGTGGTTTCGTCCGAGCCAGTTGCCCGTCTCCCTGTGCATGTCTATGCTCGGGCCCCCGATTACCTGTCAAGCCTACTTGAGATCTATGTTCCCTCACGTACCCTCCGCTCTGCCTCCGATCCTCTGACTCTTCGCTTTCCACGCACTAAGCTCAATACCTATGGTCCACGAGCCTTCTCTGTTTCTGGTCCACTCTCCTGGAACAAACTTCCTCTCTCAGTCCGTCAGCAACCTACTCTTGTCTCCTTCAAGTCCGCTCTCAAAACTCACCTTTTCTCCTCTGCCAAAAATCCTGACCTCACTCAACCCCCTCTGCAACCTGTCTCCGCTCGGTGTGGAATCACATTGTAATATATATTTGTATATAATATGTTCTCTATAATTTTTCCCTATTTATACCCTTGTGTGTGTGTGTGTGTGTGTGTGTGTGTGTGTGTGTGTGTGTGTGTGTGTGTGTGTGTGTGTGTGCGCTGTGTGTGTGTGCATGCGTGTGTATGTGTATGTTCAGCGCTTAGATTTGATTTCTATCAAGATTTTGCGCTATACAAATACTGTAATTACTATTATTATTATTACTTCAGTACATGTTCACTTTGTGCTTTCGCCAACCCCTGTTGCTCGTCTCGCTACACATGTCTATGGTCGCGATTGTCTTCGGTTCGTTTTCACCTTTTGGTTTCGCCAGAGCCAGTTGCCTGTTTCCCTTATACGAGCGTACATGTCTATGGTCGAGATGGAGGCAGACACACAAGAAGATCATTCATAAGGAAGATTAGGAAAAGACAGGCAACATTTATAGGCCATTTTATGAGGAAGGGGGATTTGGAGCACCTGGTCACAACGGGAAAGCTGGAGGGAAAGAGAGCACCAGGTGGACCCAGGGAGAGAATGCTGGACGGACTTGCAGAGTGGCTGGGGACGAGGAGGGTGGAGGAGATGCTAGGGGCAACAAGAGATAGAGGTAGATGGAAGTCCATGGTCGCCAACGCCATGCGGCAGGGCACCTGATGATGATGATGATGATGGTCGAGACTGACTGCGGTTCATTTTCACTACGTGGTTTCGCCAGAGCCAGTTGCCTGTCTCGCTATGCATGTCCATGGTCGCAACTGACCACAGTTCGTTTTCTCTTTGTGCGTTCGTTGTAGTTTGTTGTTTGTTCAAGA
>JAPXFY010000028.1:25005716-25010716 GCA_030674185.1 Monoplex corrugatus
CACAGTGAATGTAGATATTTATGAAAGAAATGTGTGTACCGTGTTTTGACTGAGGATACAACAGCGTTTTGGGTCTGGGCCGGACTCTTGGTGGAATGGTTTGCTCGTGTGTGTTTCCCCTCCCCCTCCTCTCTCGCTCTCTGTCTGTCTCTCTCTCTCTCTCTCTGTCATTCTCTATCTCCCTCACACACACACACACACACACATACACACTGTCATTCTCTCTCTGTCATTCTCTCTCTCTCTCTCTCTCTCTCTCACACACACACACACACACTGTCATTTTCTATCTCTCTCTCTCTACCACGCGCGCGCGCGCGCGCACACACACACACACTGTCATTCTCTCTCTCTCTCTGTTTCTCTCTCTCTCTCTCTGTTTCTCTCTCTCTCTCTCTGTCTCTCTCTGTCTGTCTCTCTCTCTCTGCCTCTCTCTCTCTGTCTCTCTGTCTGTCTGTCTCTCTCTCTCTGTCTCTCTGTCTGTCTCTCTCTCTCCCCCCCCCCTCTCTCTCTCTCTCTAAGAATGATTCATTCTGTGTCATTATCACAGTGAATGTAGATATTTATGAAAGAAATGTGTACCCTGTTTTGATTGAGGATACAACAGCTTTTCGGGGGTCTCGGTCGGAGACTTGGTTGAATGGCTTACTCGTGAGCACTCTGTCTCTCTGTCTCTCTCTCTCTGTCTCTCTCTCTCTCTCTCTCTCTCTTTCTCACTCGCTGTCTCTCTCTGTTTCTCTCTCTGTGTTTGTTTCTCTCTCTCCCTCCCTCCCTCCCTTCTCCCTCCCTCTGTCTCTCTCGCTCTCTTTCTGTCTCTGTCTGTCTGTCTCTCTCTCTCACTCTCTCTCTCTGTTTCTCTCATCTGTCTCTCTCTCTGTTTCTCTCTGTGTTTTTGTTTCTCTCCATCTCTCCCCATCTCCCTCCCTCTGTCTCTCTTTTTCTTTCTCTCTCTCTCCCTTTCTCTCTCTCTCTTTCTTTCTTTCTTTCTCTCTTACTCTCTCTTACTCTCTTTCCCTCTCTTACTCTCTTTCCCCCCTCTCTCTCACCCGCTCTCTTTTCCTCCCCTCCTCTCTCTCTGGTTTATTTGTATGAAACCTTTAAATTTATGAGCTTTTTGTGTAACACTTGAATACTATTTGTTTTGGTGTTTGTAAATGTTATGTTTAAAGACTATGTATTTTATATTTAAAGAGCATGTATTTACGTGATGTGTGTTAATTCCAGCCCTTCTAGAGGGGCCACGGTCATTTAGTGAATAAATAAAACTTATAAGTTTGAATGTGAATCTCTCTCTCTCTCTCTCTCTCTCTCTCTCTCTCTCTCTCTCTCTCTCTCTCTCTCTCTTTCTCTCTCTCTCTTTCTCCCTCTTCCTTCTCTCTCTTCCACCCTCTCTCTCATGATTTCATGATAATAGGGATGATCATCATGATTGTTATGGAGTTCCATGTAAGGACGAGAGGACTAATCGCATGGTGATTCTCTGTCTGTCTCTCTCTGTCTGTCTTTCTGTTTGTCTGTCTGTGTCTGTCTGTCTCTCTCTCTTTCTGTCTCTGTTTGTCTGTCTGTGTCTGTCTGTCTCTCTCTCTGTTTGTCTGTCTCTCTCTTTCTGTCTGTCTCTGTCTCTCTCTCTCTGTCGGTCTGTCTGTCTCTGTCTGTCTCTCTATGTTTCGATCTGTCTGTCTGTCTCTGTCTGTCTCTCTTTCTGTCTCTCTGTCTGTCTGTCACTCTGTCTTTCTGTCTGAATGTCTATCTCTGTCTGTCTGTCTGAATGTCTCTCTCTGTCTCTGTCTGTTTGTCTCTCTGTCTCTGTCTCTCTCTGTCTGTCTTTCTCTCTGTGTGTGTCTCTGTCTGTCTGTCTCTGTCTTTTGTGTGTGTGTCTCTCTCCCTCTCTTTCTCTCTCCCTCTCTCTCTGTCTGTCTCTGTCTGTCTGTGTGTGTCTCTCTTTCTCTCTCCCTCTCTCTCTCCCTCTCTCTCTGTCTGTCTGTTTCTCTCTCCCTCTCTTTCTCTCTCCCTCTCTTTCTCTCTCCCTCTCTCTCTGTCTGTCTGTCTCTGTCTGTGTGTGTCTCTCTCCCTCTCTTTCTCTCTCCCTCTCTCTCTCCCTCTGTGTGTGTGTGTGTGTGTATGCACAATGATAATTCGTGTTCTTTTTGTTGTTGTTTTTTCTCTTTAACATTATTGATATTTTAACAGTTCAAACAGCCAACCAGTATTTCTTTCTGTATTATATGCGATGATTTGTTGATGACTCTATGACGTGTTTGATTCTCTCTTGCTTCTTCTTTATTTCTCATTGCCTTTGTTCATTTTGTTTGTTTGTTTGTTTTTTGCTTTGCTTGCTTGCCCATCTTATCTGTTAGCCATATTGTCTGTTTGTTTGGTTGGCTCTTATCTGCTGTCTGTATTTGTCACTTTTCTCCAACTGTTATCCATATCATGCTTGTATCTCTCTTCTCCTATCATGAAAAACGGCGCTTGATTATGGTTACTATTCTTGATTTATTTATGTCTTATTACATGAATTATTGATTTGTTTACACATGTATGATATTTCTATTATACATATGCGTTATCATTACTGTAATTTCCTATTGTCGAAAGTAAAATTTACTTTATTTATCTATCTATACATTTGTCTATTTGACTTCATATCATCTGTTGATTTTCTGTCTCCTACAGAATTTTATGTGTTTATGCCTTCAATCGACCCAATGTTTGCTACCCCCCCCCCCCCCTTTTTTTTTTTTTTTTTTTTTTTTTTTTGTCCCTCTAATCATCCTTCTGAACTGCTCTTTTTTCTACCTCCATTTATTATCTTTGGGTTTAGTAGTAGTAGTAGTAGTAGTGATAGTAGTGGTAATTGTTGTAGCAGTGTTAATATTTTTTGTGTGTAATCAGAAAATTGATTTCATCTTCTTTGATTTAATTGTAAGAACATTAGTCTATTTGACGCTTGATTTATCTTCTATAAATTTGTCACATGTAATATTTCTTCTCCCTCTATTTCATTTTATTTTGTTTTATCTTATTACTATTTTGTTTACTGTGTTTTCCTCTCCTCCTCTTCCTCTTCCTCTTCCTTCTTCTTCTTCCTCTTCTTCGTCTTATTTTTATTATTATCACTATCAACATTATCTTTCTTTCTTTATTTACTTATCTACCTGCTCATCTGTATCTATCTATCTATACTATCTACCTCTCTCTCTCTCTATCTATCTATCTATCTATCTATCTATCTATCTATCTCTAAGTGCTGTGCTGACTGTGTACGTTTCTTGATTTCATTGTATCTTAATTTTAGTATTCAACATGTATTTTCCTAAGCTGTAAACAAATGTCATGTGTATAGAATAGCAACGGCAAGTTTGAAAAATGGCTTCTAGCCAATAGCTTTTACCGTTGAAAAATAAAGCATCATTGTCATTGTCATTGTCTGTCTGTCTGTCTGTTTCTCTCTCCTCTCTCTCTCTCTCTCTCTCTCTCTCTCTCTCTCTCTCTCTCTCTCTCTCTCTCTCTCTTTCTCTGTCTGGTGGGGGTTAACGTTCCCCTCTCCCCTCGATGTGTGTAAGCACGTTGTTTGAATCGCATTGCGCAAGCGGTATGTCACTGCACAATCTGCCACTAGACAATGACATGATTTACAGGATCTTTAACGCGCGTAATTCGTATTCTGCGAAAAGGATTAGGCAACGGCAGGTCTTCAGACGTGCTGATCTGGATGGAGAAGAGGAACAATACCAACATACTGCTGTTGTCGATATGATAAAGATGACGATAGTGGTAATGAGCAAACACAACATGATGATGATGATGATGACGACGGCGGCGATGATGATGATGATGGTGATGATGATGATGATGATGGTGGTAGGAATGGTGATAGTGATTGGTGATATGACGATGAGACGACGACGATGATGATAGTGGTGGTGGTGGATGATGATGATGATGATGATGATGATGACCGACGACAAAAAAATGGAAGTTCTTGTGATGATAACGAAGGAGAGAAAAGAGAATCAACAACAACAGCGACATGATGATGACGACGACGATGTTGATGATGATGACGATGACGACGACGATTGACGATGATGATTTCTGAATGATGATGATGATAATAACGACGATGACGGTGATGATGACGACGACGACGACAGCGACCATGACGACGACGACGACGAAGAAGAAGAAGCAGCCAAGAAAGAAGAGGGCAATGAACTCTGTGAGATTATAGACGCATACGAGCATCTACTGCCAGGCTGTTGACAAGTTGTAAAGTGCAAAGACGTATGTGGTGGAGTGAGGGAGGGGAAACGAGGGGGGGAGGGGAGGGATGAGGCAGGGCGCATAGGGAGGGGTGAGAGGGGAGGAACAGGAGGAGAGACGCTGAAAGGGCAGGAGAGAGAGAGAGAGAAGGAAAGAGAGAGAAGGGGAGAGAGAGAGAGAAAAACACACACACACATATACACATGCAGAGAGAGAGAGAGAGAGAGAAGGAAAGAGATGAAGGGGAGAGAGAGCGAAGGAAAAACACACACACATACACACATGCAGAGAGAGAGAGAGAAGGAAAGAGAGTGAAGGGAGAGAGAGCGAGGGAAACACACACACATACACACATGCAGAGAGAGAGAGAGAGAAGGAAAGAGAGTGAAGGGGAGAGAGAGCGAAGGGAAAACACACACACATACACACATGCAGAGAGAGAGAGAGAAGAAAAGAGAGTGAAGGGGAGAGAGAGCGAGGGAAACACACACACATACACACATGCAGAGAGAGAGAGAGAGAGAGAGAGGAGAGAAGGAAAGAGAGTGAAGGGGAGAGAGAGCGAGGGAAACACACACACATACACACATGCAGAGAGAGAGAGAGAGAGAGAGCGAGGGAAACACACACACATACAGAGAGAGAGAAGGGGAGAGAGAGCAAGGGAAACACGCACAGAGAGAGAGAGAGAAGGAGAGAGAGAGAGAGGCGAGGGAAACACCACACACATACAG
>JAPXFY010000028.1:25023216-25043216 GCA_030674185.1 Monoplex corrugatus
GCGCAAATTTTCGGCCAATGGCCTTGCAACGTAAGATTACAAACAAACAAACAAACACTAGATACAAAATTTTGAGAAAAAGACTGCTGCTACTACTATTAGTAGTAGTACTACTCAACCAACTACCGCTGCTGCTGCTATATACTACTACTATACTATTAATAGTACGACTTACTACTACTACTGCTAATACTATTACTACTAGTAGAACTGCTACTACTTAACACATTCAATTTGAAAGAAGTTATTTTAAAAAAATCGAAAAATAGACACACGTAGCACAAGCACATTTGAGCTTACGAAACTGCTAAGAACATAAACACGGCAACAATAACAACAACGACAACATAACCAACAACAAGGGACACAATAGCAGCATAGTAGGAAGAGGAGGAGGAAAAGTAAGTCGTATTAGAAGAGCGAAGTGTAGAGCAGTAGTACAGTTCTATATTAGTATAGTAGTAGCAGTAAGTAGTTGTAAGTCGTACTATTAATAACAGTAGTAGTAGTATAGCACTAGCAGCGAGTAGTTAGTTAGTAGTTGTAAGTGTACTAGTTTAGTAGTAGTTAGCAGCAGCAGCAGAGTTAGTAGTTAGTGTAAAGGTTAGTATAGTTGTAGTGGTAGTAGTAACATTTTGAAATCGTGATAATAACAGTGAAAATATTAACTGTATAAAAAAGTGAAAAACAAATTGTAAATTACAAACATAAAAAAGCCGAAGAAGAAAATAAAAGAAGCATCAAAAACAGATTGATGGACAAGGGGGTGGGGTTCAGGGCAAGGGACGAGAGGACAGACATGTCAATTGTGACACTGTGATGAAAACGGATGAACTATAAAAACGTCCAATGTCAAGGAAACAAATTAAAATGAAGTATCCACTTTCAGACATGTCAGTTGGGCAAGCGCTTTATTAAAGGATAAGAGACAAGCAGACACACGTCAACCCTTAACATCAACAACAACAACAAAAACGACAACAACAATAATAACAACAATATCAATAGTAGTATAGTAGTAGTAGTATCACGTGCGAAAACATCATGAGAAACCTATAAGAAGACCCTAGATTAAAGGTTGGAGGGAAAATGATAAACAACATTCGGTACGCAGATGACACCATGCTAATTGCAGAAAGTGAAAGGGACCTACAAAACCTTATGAATATACTAGAAATAGAAAGCAAAGGTAAGGAGTTGGAACTAAACAGCAGGAAGACTGAAGTCATGGTGATCAGTAAAAAACATGAAATCCCCTCATGCAAAATAACAGCAAATGGCACAACCTTGACACAGGTTAATAAGTTCAAATACCTGGGAACGGTCATTTTATCAGACGGCAGATGCACATCGGAAATAGCTGGCAGAATCGGCCAAACCAAAACAGCATTCAAGAAGATGACAAGCATTCTTACCAACAAATGCCTATCAATTAACATCAGAAAGAGAGTCCTTGAATGTTATATAGAACCAATACTGTTGTACGGATGTGAGGCGTGGACAGTCAGCAAGCAAAGCCAGAGTAAGATTGAGGCAGCCGAGATGTGGTTTCTGAAAAGAATGTTGAGAGTTCCATGGACAGCAAAGAAAACAAACGAGACAGTCTTGATGGAGGCAGACACAAGTAGATCACTCATGAGGAAGATTAGGAAAAGACAGGCAACACTTATAGGCCGTTTTATGAAGAAGGGGGATTTGGAGCACCTGGTCACAACGGGAAAGCTGGAGGGAAAGAAAGCACCAGGTAGACCCAGGGAGAAAATGTTAGACGGACTTGCAGAGTGGCTGGGGATGAGGAGGGTGGGGGAGATGCTAGGGGCAACGAGAGAGAGAGAGACAGATGGAAGTCCATGATCGCCAACGCCATGCGGCAGGGCACCTGATGATGAGTAGTAGTAGTAGTAGTGTCACGTACAGCAAATACATGACAATTTCTAACAACAATAATAACATAGTTGTAGTAGTAGTAGCAACAGTAAGCAGCATCAGCAGTAGCAGTAGTAGTAGTAGTGTCACGTACAGCAAATGCATGATAACGTCTAACAACAACAATAATAACAAAACAGTGAGAAGTAAGCAGCAGCAGCAGTTGTAGCAGCAGCAGCAGTAGCAGTAGTAGAAGTAGTAGCAGCAGCAGTAGTAACAGCAGCAGCAGTAGCAGCAGCAGCAATAGTAGCAGCAGCAGTTGTAGCAGCAGCAGTAGCAGTAGTAGTAGAAGTAGCAGCAGCAGCAGCAGCAGTAGTAGAAGTAGCAGCAGCAGCAGTTGTAGCAGCAGCAGCAATATTAGAAGTAGTAGTAGTAGCAGCAGCAGCAGCAGTATCAGTAGTAGCAGTAGCAGTGGAGTACAAGTAGTAACAGCTGCAGAAGTAGCGAGAACAAGGAAAAATTAATTCATTATTCTAAATTCAACAACACAAACCACAACAAGAAAAAAAAACATCCTAGTAATGACAACAACGAAAAAAGCAATTTGATAAGCATTGAATTAGCAACCTTTAATGCAAAGTAAAACGGATCAGATTCACAAGTATCTATACTGAAACATACATATATTTACTGTGTGGCCAAGTATTTTGTGCCATGTTCCACACAAGTAATTTAATCAGTAATGTAACGTATGAATACGAAATATGTGCATGAAAAGTTAACTTGACAAGAATGAGAGAGAGAGAGGGGGGAGGGAGGGAAGGAGGGAGGGAGGAATGGAGGGGGTAGTTTAACCCTTTGACTCCCGCACCCTGTCCACCAGCTTCCTGCATTGTCAACCACGCCAGCAAAGCAAAAATTGTAACCCTCTGACTCCCTCACGCTATTCACCAGCTTCCTGCAGTAAGTTGGTGGATACGGTAAAGGCATCAAAGGTTAAGTTTTTTTTGCAGTTGTGTCTATGTTATGGGAATCAAAGGGTTAAGAATAGGGGTAATGGGGATGAGGGAGGGGGTGGTATCTTTCCCAATCCTTGTTGTCTCTCCCTCCCTCCTCTGCCCCTCATCTAAATCTGATTTGTTGTTGTTGATGTTGTTTTCTCAGCGCTCTCATCCCCCCTTTTTTGTTTGTTTGTTTGGTTGGTTGGTTGTTGGTTTTTTTGTGGGGTTTTTTGTTGTTGTTGTTTTTGTTTTTTTGGGCCCTGGTGACTTTTTGTGTTTATTTTTGGACTTTAGAGCTTGAAACTGTCATAGATTAACCGTGTGATATTTTGTCTTTGACATTTCGATTGTACGAGTGAGAGAGAGAGAGAGAGAGAGAGACAGACAGACAGACAGACAGAGAGAGACGCAGAGAGACTAAGAGAGACACAGAGAGAGAGAGGCACAGAGAGAGACACAGAGAGAGAGAGACACAGAGAGAGAGAGACAGAGACAGAGAGAGAGACACAGAGACAGAGACACACAGAGACACACAGAGACACAGACAGAGACACACAGAGACACACAGAGAGAGACACAGAGACAGACACACAGAGAGACACACAGAGAGGACGGGAGAGAGGTGCGCGCGCACACGCGCTTGCGTAGGTACGTGCGTGTCTCACTCTGTGTTGTATATGTGTGTTTATTAGTGTCCGTGCGTGGGGGCGTGCGTTTGTGTATGTATGTGTGCGTGTGTTGCGATTGGGTAGGAAGTAAGTTTGTGCGCGTGCGCACCTCTGTGTGTGTGTGCGCGCGTGCGTGCGTGCGTGTGCGGTTGCGTGTGCGAAGTAATGTTGTATTACTAGATATATAATATATATAGTATATATATGTATGTAATGTATGTATGTACGATGTATGTATGTGTGTTGTGTGTATATATGTGTGTATTGTATATGAGGAACGCCACTGGCCGTAAGTACTGGGCTCAACACTCTAGTTTGTTGTCTTGTTTCTTTGGGTTTTTTTTTTGGGGGGGGTTGTTGGTGTAAGTGTGTGTTGTTTTTGTGAGTGCGGTTTGTGCGTGTTTGTGTGTGACATGCATGACTGACATGTAAGACATGATTCCATATAACATCGTCTTTCCTTGTTTCCATTCAACAAGTGTCTATCGGGCCATGCACTGCAAGTTGTCATATTTGCAACATCATCATACCAACAACCAATCATCACACACAACACACACACACAACATGCACACACACCACACACACACACACGACACACACCACCACACACACAAACAGCACCACGACACACACACACACACACACACAACACACACACACACAGACACAACACACACAACACACAACCAGAACACACTACACACACAACACGACACACACACACAGACACACACACACACACACACACACACTACATTCACACACACACACACCCACTCATCACTCATCACTTCACTCCTCACTCCACACACTCACTAAAACTCACTCATCACTCACTCTCACTCATCCACTCACTCACTACTCAACACACACTCACTCACTCACTCACTTCACTCACACTCACTCACTCAAAACACCACACACTCATCTCACTCATCACTCACTCAAACACGCACACACATCATTCACTCACTCACTCAAACACACACACTCACTCACTCTCATCTCACTCATTCACTCACTCACGCAAACACGCACGCACACTCACACACCACACATACACACACACACAACACATACACACACACATACACACACACACATCACACACACACACACCACACACACACACTCACACACACACACACTACACTCCTCACTCTCACTCATTCACTCAAACACACCACTCTCATTCACTCACTCTCTCATTCTCACTCATTCACTCACTCACTCCACACGCACACATACACATACATATACACACACACACACACACACACACACACACACACACACACACACACACACACACACACACGAACTGGCACATACATGCACACGCACACACACACACACACACACATCCCTACGTGTCTATATGAAACAGGCTTGCCTGTGTCAGGGGGAGTTAAAAATGTAAATAAAGGGAGATTAAAAACGCAGACAATGTCTATTTTTCACTGATGTTGGCGACTGCAGGAAAAAGTTAAACGTTAACCCTTTATGGAAAAAAAACTGTTAGAAGTTGAATGCCCGATGGCTATGATACGACGATGAAATATGAGATAGAAAGAAATACATCTAACTTGCCATCTATATTTCTTTCTTTTCTTTTGTAACTCTCTGTCTCTGTCTCTGTCGCTCTCGCTCTCTCGCTGTCACTCCTCTCTCTCTCCTCTCTCTCTCTCTCTCTCTCCAGTCTCTCTGTCTGCCTGTCTCTCTGTTCGTCTGTCTGTCTGTCTGTCTCTTTTTCTGTCTGTCTCTGTTCATCTGTGTCTGCCTGCCTTCCTGTCTGTCTGTCTTCTCTCTCTCGCTATCTATCTCTCTTTCTCTGGCTCTTGCTCTCACTCAGAACTCTGTCCGTCTGTCTGTCTCTGTTTGTCTGTCTGTCCGTCTCTCTCTCTCTCTTTCTTTTTCTGTCTGTCTCTGTTTGTTCATCTGTCTGCCTGCCTACCTTTCTGTATGTCTGTCTGTCTGTTTCTCTCTCTCTCTCTCTCTCTCTCTCTCTCTCTCTCTCTCTCTCTCTCTCTCTCTCCTTCTCTCTTATTAACTCGCTACATCTACAGTTATTATTGTAAAAGAACAGAGGTTATGTCATTGGCCCATTGATCTTATTTACACACATACACACCACACACGCGTGTGCACGCACTCACGTACACATACCGCACCTGCGCACATACACATACCCGCATCATACGCACATACACATATACACACATGCGCGCGCGCGCACACACACATACGCCTTCACACGCACGTGCACACACGCACACAAACACAACACAACAAACACACACCCCACACCCATCCCTTGTGTCAGTATGTCTGTTTCAGGGGGAGTTAAAAATGTAAATAAAGGGAGATTAAAAACGCAGACAATGTCTATTTTTCACTGATGTTGGCGACTGCAGGAAAAAGTTAAACGTTAACCCTTATATGGAAAAAAAACTGTTAGAAGTTGAATGCCCGATGGCTTGATACGACGATGAAATATGAGATAGAAAGAAGATACATCTAACTTGCCATCTATATTTCTTTCTTTTCTTTTGTAACTCTCTGTCTCTGTCTCTATGTCTGTCTGTCTCTGTCTCTCTCTCTCTCTCTCACTCCCTCTCTCTCTCCCTCCCTTCTCTCTCTCGTTCTCTTTCTCTCTCTCTTACACACATACACACCTACACATTCTCTCTCTCTCTCTCTCACTCCCTCTCTCCCTCCCTTCTTCTCTCTCTCTCTCTTTCTCTCTCTCTTACACACATACACATCTACACATTCTCTCTCTCTCTCTTCTCCAACACATACACACACACACTCTCTCTCTCTCCCTCTCTCCCTTCCTCTCTCTGTCTCTGTCTGTCTGTCTGTCTTCTCTCTCCTCTCTTCAACACATACACACACTCCCTCTCTCCTCTCTCCCTTCCTCTCTCTGTCTCTGTCTGTCTCTTCTCTCTCTTCAACACATACACACACTCTCTCTCTCCCTCTCTCCCTTCCTCTCTCTGTCTCTGTCTGTCTGTCTGTCTCTCTCTCTCTCTCTCTTCAACACATACACACACTCCCTCTCTCCCTCTCTCCCTTCCCTCTGTCTCTGTGTTCTGTGTCTGTCTGTCTGTCTCTCTCTCTCTCTCTCTCTCTCTTCAACACATACACACACTCTCTCTCTCCCTCTCTCCCTCCCTCTCTCTGTCTTTTGTGTCTGTCTGTCTGTCTGTCTGTCTCTCTCTCTCTTCAACACATAACACACTCTCTCTCTCTCTCCTCCCTCTCTCTGTCTCTGTGTGTCTGTCTGTCTGTCTGCTCTCTCTCTCTCTCTCTCTCTTCAACACATACACATACTCTCTTCTCTCCTCTCTCTCTCTCTCTCTCTCTGTTGTCTGTCTGTCTTCTTCTCTCTCTCCTCTCTTCAACACATACACACACTCTCTCCTCCCTCTCTCCCTTCTCTCTCTCTGTCTCTGTGTCTGTCTCTCTCTCTCTCTCTCTCTCTCTCTTCAACACATACACACACTCTCTCTCTCCCTCTCTCCCTCTCTCCTCTCTCTCTCTGTCTCTGTGTGTCTGTCTGTCTGTCTCTCTCTCTTTCTCTCTCTCTCTTCAACACATACACACCTCCCCTCTCTCCCTTCCTCTCTCCTGTCTCTGTGTGTCTGTCTGTCTCTCTCTCTCTCTTCAACACATACACACACTCTCTCTCTCCCTCTCTCCTCTCTCTCTCTGTCTCTGTGTGTCTGTCTGTCTGTCTGTCGTCTCTCTCTCTCTCTCTCTCTTCAACACACACACACCCCTCTCTCTCTCCCTCTCTCCTTCTCTCTCTCTGTCTCTGTGTGTCTGTCTGTCTGTCTCTCTCTCTCTTCAACACATACACACACACTCCTCTCTCTCTCTCTCTCCCCTCCCTCTCTCTGTCTCTGTGTGTCTGTCTGTCTGTCTGTCTCTCTCTCTCTCTTCAACACATACACATACTCTCTCTCTCCCTCTCTCCTTCTCTCTCTCTGTCTCTGTGTGTCTGTTGTCTGTCTCTCTCTCTTCAACACATACACACACCTCTCTCTCTCCCTCTCTTCCTTCTCTGTCTGTCTCTGTGTGTCTGTCTGTCTCTCTCTTTCTCTCTCTCTTCAACACATACACATACTCTCTCTTTCCCTCTCTCCTTCTCTCTCTCTGTCTCTATGTGTCTGTCTGTCTGTCTCCTCTCTCTCTCTCTTCAACACATACACACACTCTCTCTCTCCCTCTCTCCCTCCCTCTCTCTGTCTCTCATATAAATCAGTACATGTACAATTAACATTGGTCTCATTCACTCACACACACACACACACACACACACACACACACACACACACACACACACGCACACACACGCACACACACACACAAACACACGGCACAAACACACGCACAGACACACATACATACTCTCTCTCTCTCACACACACCAACACCACAGACACCACACACACACACACTCTCTCCCCCCCTCTCTCTCCCTGTGTGTGGTGTGTGTGTGTGTGTTTTGTGTGTGTGTGTGTGTGTGTGAATAAGACCAATGGAACAAGAACGCACAACACACAACACACACACACACACAACTCCTCTCTCTCCTGTTTCTCTCTCTCTCTCCTCTCTCTCACACACACACACACACACACACACACACAGACCCCCCTACAACACACGCCCCTACAACACACACACACACACACACACAGACCCCCCTACAACACACACACACACACAGACACACCCCTACACACACAACACCCCTCACACACACACATACATACATACATACATACATTCTTTTATACGTGTTCATATCTTTTCACCTTTACAGACCTTCAGCGTACCCAGCTGTGAGTGAATGGGGGCACCTGATCCCTCTTGGGGTTAACCCTTTGGCTCCCGCACCCTGTCCACCAGCATCTGGCATTGGCAACTATGCTAGCAAAGCAAAAACTTAACCCCTTGACTCCCTCACCGTATCCACCAGCTTCCTGGTGGATAGGGTGAGGGAGTCAAAGGGTTAAGTTTTTGCAGTTGGTAGATAGGGTGCGGAGTCAAAGGATTAAGTTTTTGCAGTTGGTGGATAGGTGCGGGAGTCAAAGGGTTAAGTTTTTGCAGGTGGTGAATAGGGTGCGGGAGTCAAAACATTAAGTTTTTGCAGTTGGTGGATAGGGTACGGGAGTCAAAGGGTTAAGTTTTTGCAGGTGGTGAATAGGGTGCGGGACTCAAAGGGTTAATTTTTTGCAGTTGGTGGATAGGGTGCGGGAGTCAAAGGGTTAAGGGAAAGTACAGCAGTGAGGGAGAGGTAGATGGGGCCCGACCGACCCCCCCCCCCCCCATCCAAACGGCTGACCCGTGGACAATGAGGTCTCTCACCACCTCACCCAACACTCAATCCCCAAAACGACCTTTGCATAGGGTTCAGGGGACAACCTTAAAACCTTTCACTCTTTGCCCCGCTATAGGTTAGACCTTTCACAGTTACCCCTGTGCGTGACTCTCTCTCTCTCTGCTCTCTGTCTGTCTGTCTCTCTCTCTGTCTCTCACTCTTCTCTCTCTCTCTGTCTCTTCTGTCTTCTCTCCTCTCTCTCTCTCTGTCTCTCTCTCTCGTCTCTGCTGTCGTCTCCTCTCTCTCTCGTGAATCTCTCATCTCATCAAACATTGACTGACAACACGTGGTGAAAAAAATGAAAGAAAACAAAGTATAGCAAAAAAACAAAGGAAAACAAGCAGACAAAGCAAAAATCAAAAACAAAACACAAACGCACGACACTCGACACGCACACACACGCACACGAGCACCACCACAAGTACACACACACAGGCGCACACACAACACACCACAGCACACACACAGCACAGCCACACCACACACAACACACACACACACACACACACACACACACACACACACACACGCACGCACGCACGCACATCACACACACGCGCGCGCACAGAGACACACACGCACAGACACACACAAGACAGCCACGACCACACACAGACACACACACAGACACAACACACACACACACACAACACACACACACACACACACACACACACGCACGCACCACACGCAAGAACACACACACACACACACACACATCACACAAAACACACACACAACACACACACAACACACACACACACACACACACACACACACACACACACACACACACACACACACACAACAAAACGAAACAAAATCAAAAAGTGGGATAATCTGTCGGCAAATAAGAAAAAATAAATAATCCAATTGTCCCGTCACCTTGAGGCAGTATTAAATTAGACTGAAAATTTTGTCTGGAGTTCAAAGCCAGCCCTCAACGTACAATAAACAAAAACTGGCCTGTTCCACGTGTTCGCCTTCGCACTCTGATCATGCTGGTGGTGACGGCTTTAATGTTTTATCGGTCCTGACGCCCTGTTCCCCCCCCCCCCCCATCCCTGGTTCCCCCGTCCCCCTCTCCAGTTCAAGATCTTGCATTACATAATGTTTTGCACAAACTCAGGTAATCTGCCAGCCAATTGTGTGTGTGTGTGTGAGAGAGAGAGACCAAGAGAGAGAGAAGGGGGGGGGGCTTGGGGGATTCGAACGGGCTGACCTTTTCTTCCTCTTTTATTTGTTGTTTAAATAGGTAATCCCTTGAGAGAGAGACAGAGACAGACAGACAGAGTGAGAGAGCAAGATCAATAAATGTCACCAGGACAGACAGACCAAAGAGACAGACAGACAGACAGAGTGAGAGAGTGAGAGAGCAAGATCAATAAAATGTCACCAGGACAGACAGACCAAAGGACCAATGGGAAGAGTGTCCTTAAGCTGATCATCTCCAACACGAGACACAGTGCTGTCAACACAAATCCTTTTGTTGAATGTGGAGGACTTTTGTTCGATTTGTATTGTATTAAGATTCCAGACGCTGTCACTTGAAATCACTCTTGAAGAGATAGATAGAAAGACAAGTTAGGGGAGAGAGAGAGAGAGAGAGCTCAGAATCTGCCAGCCAATTTCTGGCAGAATTGCTTGGAGCGTATATGGAATTGTCTGAGTGCAGTGAATCTCTTTTGAATCCGTACGTGACTTGCCATTAACTGACATTGATTTAAGAAAAAAAAAGGGGTGGGGGTGGGGGGTTAGGGGGTCGCTGTGGTGCCGTGGTTCAGTGCAACGGACTACTGACGGAAAGGTTATGTGTTCGAATCCCCCATCAGAATACCGACGGGAAGATTGTGGGTTCGATTCCCCATCAGTCCTGTCAGAATTGTTGCGGTGGGATTTTTAGGTCGGCCACCCGGGTCCTACCCTCTGCTCGAGTGTCCTGCGGGCTCATTGGGAAAACTGGTACCACACGGTGGATTCTTATTCTATTTTACGGATGCGTCATTGAGGGTGTCGCTCAAAGCTCATCCCGACCAACGTCGTAGACTTCTGTGTGTCTCGGCCTAGACACAACTCTATAGTATTATGATTATCATCCTCGTCGTCGTCGTCGTCGTCGTCGTCATCATCGTCGTCGTCATCATTGTCGTCGTCATCATCATCGTCGTCGTCATCGTCGTCGTTGTCGTCATCATCATCGTCATCATCATCATTGTCGTCGTCGTCGTCATCATCGTCGTCGTCGTCGTAAAAACTGTCCCAGCTTCTGTGGTCATAACTTAGGAAGTGGGGAGAAAAATGAGCACAAACGAAACTGCCCGTATTCGATGGCCCTTGAAAGGGTTGAAAAATAAAAATAAAACAAACAACAACAACAACAAGGAACAAACAAAAATAAAAACAGTGGGGTCTATCTGGTACATAAAAAACAACAGTTGTCTAAAAACAAACAACAGCAACAAGGAACAAACCAAAACAAAAACAGACAGGTCTATCTGGTGCAAAAAAAACAGTTGTCTAAAAACAAACAACAACAACAACGAGGAACAGACAAAAAAAAGTGGGGTCTATCTGGAACAAACAAACAAAAACAGTGGGGTCTATCTGGTACAAAAAACAAAAACAGTGGGGTCTATCTGGTACAAAAAACAAAAACAGTGGGGTCTATCTGGTACAAAAAAACAACAAAAACAGTGGGGTCTATCTGGTACAAAAAACAAAAACAGTGGAGTCTATCTGGTACAAAAAAACAAAACAGTTGTCTAAAAACAAACGAGGAACAAACAAAAACAGTGGGGTCTATCTGGTACAAAACAAAAAACAAAAAAACAGTGGGGTCTATCTGGTACAAAAAAACAACAGTGGGGTCTATCTGGTACAAAAAATACAAAAAAACAAAACAGTGGGGTCTATCTGGTACAAAACAAACAACAAAAACAGTGGGGTCTATCTGGTACAAAAAAACAAAACAGTGGGGTCTATCTGGTACAAAAAAACAACAAAAACAGTGGGGTCTATCTGGTACAAAAAAACAAAAACAGTGGGGTCTATCTGGTACAAAAAAAACAAAAAACAAAAACAGTGGGGTCTATCTGGTACAAAAAAACAAAAACAGTGGGGTCTATCTGGTACAAAAAAACAAAAAACAAAAACAGTGGGGTCTATCTGGTACAAAAAAAAACTAAACAGTGGGGTCTATCTGGTTAAAAAAACCAAAAAAACAGTGGGGTCTATCTGGTTAAAAAAACAAAAACTGGGGTCTATCTGGTTTAAAAAAACAAAACAAAACAGTGGGGGTCTATCTGGTTAAAAAAAACAAAAAACAGTGGGGTCTATCTGGTTTAAAAAAACAAAAAAACAGTGGGGTCTATCTGGTACAAAAAAAAACACAGTGGGGTCTATCTGGTACAAAAAAAACTAACAAAAACAGTGGGGTCTATCTGGTACAAAAAAAAAAAAAACTGGGGTCTATCTGGTACAAAAAAAACAACAAAAACAGTGGGTCTATCTGGTACAAAAAAAAACAGTGGGGTCTATCTGGTACAAAAAAAAAAACAAAAACAGTGGGGTCTATCTGGTACAAAAAAAACAACAACAAAAAACAGTGGGGTCTATCTGGTACAAAAAAAACTGGGGTCTATCTGGTACAAAAAAACAACAAAACAGTGGGGTCTATCTGGTACAAAAAAACAACAAACAACAAAAACAGTGGGGTCTATCTGGTACAAAAAAAACAACAACAAAAACAGTGGGGTCTATCTGGTACAAAAAAAAACTGGGGGTCTATCTGGTACAACAACAAAAAAAACAGTGGGGTCTATCTGGTACAAAAAAACAACAACAAAAACAGTGGGGTCTATCTGGTACAAAAAAAACAGTGGGGTCTATCTGGTACAAAAAAACAACAAAAACAGTGGGGTCTATCTGGTACAAAAAAACAACAACAACAAACAGTGGGGTCTATCTGGTACAAAAAAAACAACAAAAAACAGTGGGGGTCTATCTGGTACAAAAAAACAACAACAACAAAAACAGTGGGGTCTATCTGGTACAAAAACAACAAAAACAGTGGGTCTATCTGGTACAAAAAAAACAAAAACAGTGGGTCTATCTGGTACAAAAAAACAAAAACAGTGGGGTCTATCTGGTACAAAAAAACAAAAACAGTGGGGTCTATCTGGTACAAAAAAACAACAAAAACAGTGGGGTCTATCTGGTACAAAAAAACAACAAAAACAGTGGGGGTCTACCTGGTACAAAAAAAAAACAACAAAAAGCAGTGGGGTCTATCTGGTACCAAAAAACAACAAAAACAGTGGGGTCTATCTGGTACAAAAAAACAAAACAAAAACAGTGGGGTCTACCTGGTACAAAAAACAAAACAAAAACAGTGGGGTCTATCCGGTATAAAAACAAAACAAAAACAGTGGGGTCTATCTGGTACAAAAAAAAACTGTGGGTGTATCTGGTACAAAAAACAAAACAAAAACAGTGGGGTCTATCTGGTATAAAAACAACAAAACAGTGGGGTCTATCTGGTACAAAAAAACAAAACAGTGGGGTCTATCTGGTACAAAAAAAAACAGTGGGGTCTATCTGGTACCAAAAAAAAAAACTGGGGTCTATCTGGTAAAAAAAAACACAAAAAAACAGTGGGGTCTATCTGGTACAAAAAAACAAACAGTGGGGTCTATCTGGTACAAAAAAACAAAACAAAAACAGTGTAGTCTATCTGGTACAAAAACAAAACAAACAGTGGGGTCTATCTGGTACAAAAAAGCAAAACAAAACTGGGGTCTATCTGGTACAAAAAAAACAACAAAAACAGTGGAGTCTATCTGGTACCAAAAAAACAGTGGGGTCTATCTGGTACAAAACAAAACAAAAACAGTGGGGTCTATCTGGTACAAAACAAACAGTGGGTCTATCTGGTACAAAAAAAACAACAAAAACAGTGGGGACTATCTGGTACAAAAAAAACAAAAAAACTGGGGTCTATCTGTACAAAAAAACAGTGGGGTCTATCTGGTACAAAAAAACAACAACAGTGGGGTCTATCTGGTACAAAAAAAACAGTGGGGTCTATCTGGTACAAAAAAACAAAAAAACAGTGGGGTCTATCTGGTACAAAAAAACAACAACATGTGGGTCTATCTGGTACAAAAAAAAACAGTGGGGTCTATCTGGTACAAAAAAACAAAACAGTGGGGTCTATCTGATACAAAAAAAACAAAAAAACAGTGGGGTCTATCTGGTACAAAAAAAACTGGGGTCTATCTGGTACAAAAAAAAACAAAAAAACAGTGGGGTCTATCTGGTACAAAAAAAAAAACAAAAAAACAGTGGGGTCTATCTGGTACAAAAAAAAACAAAAAAACAGTGGGGTCTATCTGGTAAAAAAAAACAACAACAACAGTGGGGTCTATCTGGTACAAAAAAAACAAAAAAAACAGTGGGGTCTATCTGGTACAAAAAACAAACAAAAAACAGTGGGGTCTATCTGGTACAAAAAACAACAAAAACAGTGGAGTCTATCTGGTACAAAAAAACAAAAACAGTTGTCTAAAAACAAACAACGAGGAACAAACAAAAACAGTGGGGTCTATCTGGTACAAAAAAAACAAAACAGTGGGGTCTATCTGGTACAAAAAACAACAACAAAAACAGTGGGGTCTATCTGGTACAAAAAAACAAAACAGTTGTCTAAAAACAAACAACGAGGAACAAACAAAAACAGTGGGGTCTATCTGGTACAAAACAAAAAACAAAAAAACAGTGGGGTCTATCTGGTACCAAAAAAAACAAAAAAAACAGTGGAGTCTATCTGGTACAAAAAACAACAACAAAAACAGTGGAGTCTATCTGGTACAAAAAACAACAACAAAAACAGTGGGGTCTGTCTGGTACAAAACAAAAAAACAGTGGGGTCTATCTGGTACAAAACAAAAAAACAGTGGGGTCTATCTGGTACAAAACAAAAAAACAGTGGGTCTATCTGGTACAAAAAAAACAGTGGGGTCTATCTGGTACAAAAAAAACAGTGGGGTCTATCTGGTAAAAAAAAAGTGGGGTCTATCTGGTACAAAAAAAACAGTGGGGTCTATCTGGTACAAAACAAAACAAAAACAGTGGGGTCTATCTGGTACAAAAAAAACAGTGGGGTCTATCTGGTACAAAAAAACAGTGGGGTCTATCTGGTACAAAAAAACAGTGGGGTCTATCTGGTACAAAAAAAAACAGTGGGGTCTATCTGGTACAAAAAAAACAGTGGGGTCTATCTGGTACAAAACAAAACAAAAACAGTGGGGTCTATCTGGTACAAAAAAACAGTGGGGTCTATCTGGTACAAAAAAAACAGTGGGGTCTATCTGGTACAAAAAAACTGGGGTCTATCTGGTACAAAAAAAAGTGGGGTCTATCTGGTACAAAAAAACAGTGGGGTCTATCTGGTACAAAAAAAACTGGGGTCTATCTGGTACAAAAAAACAGTGGGGTCTATCTGGTACAAAAAAACAGTGGGGTCTATCTGGTACAAAAAAACAAAAAACAAAAACAGTTATCTAAAAATAAACAGCAACAGCGACGAGGAACAAACAAAAAACCAGAGAGGTCTATCTGGTACAAAATCAATAGTTGCCTAAAAACAACAAGGAACAAACAAAAACAAAAAACAGTGGGGTCTATCTGGTACAAAAACAACAACAACAACAACAACAAAACTAGTTGTCTCGTAACTCTCTGAGGTTGTAGGGGAGTGAGATGGTAGAGACCTCTCAATATTTCTCAGGGGCCAGAGTTATAAGGGTCGCTGACAGGGAAAGATGACGACTTGGGTCAAGGGTAATCCGCTGAACGGGCTCAGTATCTTTTAATCCCAAATGCAAATCATCCATGATACATTATGATACATTCAGAACACCTGTATGACTATATCAACATCACAGTAATTTCCTAAAAAATATGATTTTCATCAATAGTTAGTTGATCAACATGTCTGTTTAAAAAGAGAGAGAGGGGGGGTGGTGATGGTGATGGTGGTGGTGGATTAAAACACTGAACGTTGTGTTGACAGTGATTTGCCGTCTATCTTCACTGATCGTTCAACTTTCCATTTGAAAGGACTCTGTTTATTTATTCTTTCATTCCTTCTGTCTTTGATGAGCATACTATTTATTTTTCAGTGTCATATTTCGTGGGGATTTTGAAGTGTGTTTGGGGTTTGGAGTTCCTTCAAGAGGAATTCACCACACTCGGACCAGTCCATATCCGCTCCACCCGAGTCTGTATGCAAATAGCAGACTCCCTGAATCTGCACAAAACACTATGCGCTGGCAAGGTTTTTGAGTAGGGAGTGGTGGTGAGAAGGGATCTGTGAAACACTAAACTCTGTCATGTGCACAGTGATGTGTGCACATGTTTTGTGTGTGTGTGTGTGTGTGTGTGTGTGTCGGGTGCATGGAGTAATGTATGGACCAAATACGGAATGTAAACACGCGAAGTCAATACGTCATCCAGATGACGTCAATGTTCCCGTGACGTCACGGGGAGAGAGGTACAACTTTCTTTTTTTTTTTTTCTTTTTTTTTGCAGACCGGGTTGTCTGATGCTCGGGGGGGGGGGGGGGGGGGGGGGGGGGATTATGTTGAAACTCGGGAAGTTGCATGAGTGCCACGTTAAAAGTATTTGGCGTTAAACGAGATTTGTGAGATAGGATTGTGTTAATAGTGGATATTCTTTGAACGAGATTTGTGAGATAGGATTGTGTTAATATGGATATTCTTTGAACGAGATTTGTGAGATAGGATTGTGTTAATAGTGGATATTCTTTGAACGAGATTTGTGAGATAGGATTGTGTTAATAGTGGATATCCCGTGAACCAGAGTTGTGAGACAAGATTATATTAATGGTGGATATTCTGTGAACCAGAGCTGTGAAACAGGACCGTGTTGATGATGGATATCCCGTGAACCAGAGTTGTGAGACAAGATTATATTAATGGTGGATATCTTGTGAATGAGAGTTGTGAGACAGGATTGTGCTGAGGGTGGACATCCTGTGAATAAGAGTTGACAAGAATAGATCTACACCGAACACCTGAATACTTCATATTCACTATTTGTGTTGGAATTGATGAGGTGTGCCATCAAATGATCAATCAGTCATTCTTTAGAACGTATCCTTTTATCAGGTGTAGTGGTCGGTGTCCTCCCTTGCAAAAAACCAACAAAAAAACCTGGTGTGTTTCTTGGAATTGCTGTGGTATTCCAGCATACGTAGTTTGGAACGTATCCATCGACAAAGCAAAGTGGTCAGTATCTATCCATGCTAAATATCTAGATGTGAGCGACGAAAAGTGGATGAGACCACCGCACCTCCTGTTGTAAGCCTTCCTGCGTTCTTTCCCGTTGGATGTTTGGTTTCTGTTTCTGACGAGAGATGTTCCCTACACTTTGTGGTTGGCGGGTTTTACTTGTAGTGTAGGAGTAGAAAAAGAAGAGAAGAAAAGGGGGAGAAGGAGAAGAAGAGGAGCAGAAGACGAAGAAGGAGGAGAGAGAGAGAGGGAGAGAGAGAAAAAAAAAAGACGTTAATATGAAGGTGCGTGAATATGAATGTTGTATGTGAATGTTGTATGTGTGTTATTTGAAAGCTGCGTTAGTAAAAACAAAATGTATAAATTATCATTGTGATCTGTTTTAGTGCCATTGGTTGAAAGGAGAGCGTGCGGTTGTGTGACGGACGAATGCTTTTTGCATGTGTTGATTGCGTGAGCATGTGTAAAAAGCATGACAAACTCTCTCTCTCTCTCATTCTCTCTCTCTCTCTCTTTCCCTCTGTGATAGTCTCTCTCTCTCTCTCCCTCCCTCTCTCTGTGATAGTCTCTCTCTCTCTCCCTCCCTCTCTCTGTGATAGTTTCTCTCTCTCTCCCTCCCTCTCTCTGTGATAGTCTCTCTCTCTCTCTCCCTCCCTCTCTCTGTGATAGTCTCTCTCTCTCTCTCCCTCCCTCTCTCTGTGATAGTCTCTCTCTCTCTCCCTCCCTCTCTCTGTGATAGTCTCTCTCTCTCTTTCCCTCTCTCTGTAATAGTCTCTCTCTCTCTCTCCCTCCCTCTCTCTCTCTGTGATAGTCTCTCTCTCTCTCCCTCCCTCTCTCTGTGATAGTCTCTCTCTCTCCCTCCCTCTCTCTGTGATAGTCTCTCTCTCTCTGTCTCTCTCTGTGATAGTCTCTCTCTCTCTCTCTTTCCCTCTCTCTGTGATAGTCTCTCTCTCTCTCTCCCTCCCTCTCTCTGTGATAGTCTCTCTCTCTCTCTCTCTCCCTCTCTCTGTGATAGTCTCTCTCTCTCTCCCTCCCTCTCTCTGTGATAGTCTCTCTCTCTCTCCCTCCCTCTCTCTGTGATAGTCTCTCTCTCTCTCCCTCCCTCTCTCTGTGATAGTCTCTCTCTCTCTCTCCCTCCCTCTCTCTGTGATAGTCTCTCTCTCTCTCTCCCTCTCCTCTCTCTGTGATAGTCTCTCTCTCTCTTTCCCTCTCTCTGTGATAGTCTCTCTCTCTCTCTCTTTCCCTCTCTCTGTGATAGTCTCTCTCTCTCTCTCCCTCCCTCTCTCTGTGATAGTCTCTCTCTCTCTCTCCCTCCCTCTCTCTGTGATAGTCTCTCTCTCTCTCTTTCCCTCTCTCTGTGATAGTCTCTCTCTCTCTCTCTCCCTCCCTCTCTCTGTGATAGTCTCTCTGTCTCTCTCTCTCTGTCTCTCTCTCCCCCCTCTCTCTGTGATAGTCTCTCTCTCCCTCCCTCTGTGATAGTCTCTCACTCTCTCTGTGATAGTCTCTCTCTCCCTCCCCCTCTCTCTCTCCCTCTCTCTGTGATAATCTCTCCTCTCTCCCTCCCTCCCTCTCTCTGTGATAGTCTCTCTCCCCTCTCTCTGTGATAGTCTCTCTCTCTCCCTTCCTCCCTCTCTGTGATAGTCTCTCACTCTCTCCCTCACTCTCTGTGATACTCTCTCTCTCTCTCTCTCTCTCTCTCTCTCTCTCTCTCTCTCGTGTGTGTGTGTGTGTGTGTGTGCGTGCGTGTGTGTTCGTTGTTGATGTCGGTAGTGGTGTTGGCGATATTTTTGTTTGGATTTTTTATTTCTGTGTTTGGTTGTTTGATTTCATTTTATTTATTTTATTTTATTTCATTTTATTTATTTGTTGTTGTTGTTGTTGTTGTTGTGAGAGGGTGGTAGGTCTGCCTCGTTTTCCGGGTCCTTTTAAGGGTGTTGATTCCAATTCGCTCATTTCGTCTCTTTGACACACCACTAACCCCAAACTCCATTCAGTCAAAATCACGGTGCCAGGAAGCCTATGGGAGCAAAGGATGCCAAGCCGCCGTGTAGCCACCCACTGGAGAAGGCTTCACACCGCTACTGGGTTTAACAATGCCTGTTCTAATAGTGTTGAATTTCAAACGTCATGAGTTCAGATCTCGGTGGGAGAGAGACAGACAGAAAGAGACAGAGAGAGAGGGGGGGCAGGGAGAGGGGGGAATCGAAGGGGCTAACCTTTTCATCCTTTTTTGTGTTCTTTAAACTGTTAATCCCTTGAAAAGAGAGAGAGAGCAAGACCAAGAGAGAGAAGAGAGTGAGACCAAGAGAGAGAGAGAGAGACAGCGAGACCTAGACAGAGAGAGAGAGACAGAGAGAGAGCGAGACCAAGAGAGAGAGAGAGAAAGAAACAGAGAGAGAGAGAGAGAGCAAGAGAAACAGAGAGGGGGGGGGGGGCAAGGGGGTGCGAACGGGCTAATCTTTTCATCCTCTTTTGTGTGTTCTTTAAACCGTTAATCCCTTGAAAAGAGAGAGAGAGAGCAAGATCAATAAAATGTCACCAGGACAGACAGACCAAAGGACCAATGGGAAGACTGTCCTTAAGCTGATCATCTCCAACACGAGACATAGTGCTGTCAACACAGATCCATTTGTTGAGTGTTGAGGACTTTCTGTTCGATTTTCATTGTATTCAGATTTTAAACGCTGTCACTTGAAGTCAATCTTGAAGAGATAGAAAGACAAGACAGGGAAGAAGGGACAGTGGGAGGGGGAGAGAC
>JAPXFY010000028.1:25048216-25060716 GCA_030674185.1 Monoplex corrugatus
GGAAACGACAAACCCCAGGACATTGCCACACATCTTTTCCCAAACAGTATAGATAGCATAGAATAGTAGAGTAGAGGGTGGTATGGTATGATGTGGTATAGTATAGGATATCGTAGTATACTATGGCAGCGCGTAATAGTATTGTATATACAATGTATATCATTATAAGGAAGGTTATCAGATCCATCGTAGGGATGCCAGGGGCTCTTTCAGTATAAACAGTATCCCCACCTTCTGGAAATTCTGTGCTAGAAATTTCCTCTTTTCTGTCACCCTCTTTGTTTCTTTCTTCCTCCTTTGTTTCTGCCGTTTCTTACTCATTTTCTGCCTTGCTGGTCCATTCACCTGTATGTCTTTGACACAAAGTATCACGTACGTTATCTTAGGATTGATAATTGGGTGTAAGTAGAAAGTGCATTTCTTGGCTCTAGGGAAAAGTGATGTGCAGAAACAGTTGTAGGTAATTTTGTCCCGTTTATATATGTTTTAGTGTCCTTAGTGGTGTTTGAAATTGTATTCAGTGTGTTTTTTTTAAATCGCCTGTGTGATAAATTGGACGGAGTGGTCAACACCAGGGGCATATCCTCAAATGGTGTGCGCGAAAACATTGATATGTGTACTTAATTTTCTTTTTCCAAGTGTGTGTGTGTGTGTGTGTGTGTGTGTGTGTGTGCGTGTGTGTGCGTGTGTGTGTGAGAGAGAGAGTGTGTGTGTGTGTGTGTGAGTGAGTGTGTGTGTGAGTGTGTGTGTGTGTGTGTGTGTGTGTGTGCGTGTGTGTGTGTGTGTATTTCTTTCTCCAGTGAAGTACGGACAATATTTTTAGATGGTTATATCTCTGATACGGCTCTTTGCAGTCGGCTGGGCTTTAAACAACAATAACAATATGTTTATCACAATGGCACTTTAAGTAACAATAACAATAAGTTTATCACAATGGCACTTTAAGTAACAATAACAATAAGTTTATCACAATGGCACTTTAAGTAACAATAACAGTAAGTTTATCACAATGGCACTTTAAGTAACAATAACAATAAGTTTATCACAATGGCACTTTAAGTAACAATAACAATAAGTTTATCATAATGGCACTTTAAGTAACAATAACAATAAGTTTATCACATGGCACTTTAAGTAACAATAACAATAAGTTTATCACAATGGCACTTTAACAATAACAATAAGTTTATCACATGGCACTTTAACAATAACAATAAGTTTATCACATGGCACTTTAAGTAACAATAATAATAAGTTTATCACAATGGCACTTTAAGTAACATAACAATAAGTTTATCACATGGCACTTTAACTAACAGTAACAATAAGTTTATCACAATGGCACTTTAAGTAACAATAACAATAAGTTTATCACAATGGCACTTTAAGTAACAATAACAACAAGTTTATCACAATGGCACTTTAAGTAACAGTAACAATAAGTTTATCACAATGGCACTTGAAGTAACAATAACAATAAGTTTATCACAATGGCAATTTAAGTAACAATAACAATAAGTTTATCACAATGGCACTTTAAGTAACAATAACAATAAGTTTATCACAATGGCACTTTAAGTAACAATAACAATAAGTTTATCACAATGGCACTTTAAGTAACAATAAGTTTATCACAATGGCACTTTAAGTAACAATAAGTTTATCACAATGGCACTTTAAGCAACAATAACAACAAGTTTATCACAATGGCTACTTTAAGCAACAATAACAACAAGTTTATCAGAATGGCTTGACCACATATTTCATCTCATGAAAGAAAAGGAAACAAAAGAAAGGAGGAGAAAAAAAAGTTCCAGGCCACACCTATCTCTAAATACCAGTCTTTACTATGTGCATATGCATAATCACGATTTTCAGCCTGGAAAACTCGCTAGTCGTCAGCCAGTTTCTCACGCTCTCTTACCTGCCTGAAATTACTTCTGTTTACCGACTGATATTACCTGTGTGACGGGTCAGAATTGACCCCGTGTCATTTCGTACCCTAGGTATATACAGTAAAAAAAAAATTAAAAAAAAGAAAACGTCAGTATGTGTGTAGGGATTTTTTTTTTTTTTTTTTTTGCTTTGAATTTGTTTCCAGTGGGGGGATTTCCTCATCACACTCTGACAATTCTGTGCATGGTCTATAAACAATCTGTCTGGGATTTTGTTATCTGTCTGTCTGTCTCTTCTGTTCTCTTCTGTTCTCTTCTCGCCTCTTCCGTTCTCTTCTCGCCTCTTCTGTTCTCCCCTCTTCTGTTCTCTTCTCTCCTGTTCTCTTCTCTTCTGTTTTGTTCTCTTCTGTTTTGTTCTCTTCTGTTTTGTTCTCTTCTGTTCTCTTCTGTTCTGTTTTGTTCTCTTCTGTTTTGTTCTCTTCTGTTTTGTTCTCTTCTGTTTTGTTCTCTTCTGTTCTCTTCTGTTCTGTTTTGTTCTCTTCTGTTCTGTTCTCTTCTGTTTTGTTCTCTTCTGTTTTGTTCTCTTCTGTTCTCTTCTGTTCTGTTTTGTTCTCTTCTGTTTTGTTCTCTTCTGTTTTGTTCTCTTCTGTTTTGTTCTCTTCTGTTCTCTTCTGTTCTGTTTTGTTCTCTTCTGTTTTGTTCTCTTCTGTTCTCTTCTGTTCTGTTTTGTTCTCTTCTGTTTTGTTCTCTTCTGTTCTCTTCTGTTCTGTTTTGTTCTCTTCTGTTCTGTTTTGTTCTCTTCTGTTTTGTTCTCTTCTGTTTTGTTCTCTTCTGTTCTCTTCTGTTCTGTTCTCTTCTCTTCTGTTCTCTTCTTTTTTGTTCTCTTCTGTTCTCTTCTCTTCTGTTCTCTTCTCTTCTGTTCTCTTCTTTTTTGTTCTCTTCTGTTCTCTTCTCTTCTGTTCTATTATGTTTTTCTCTTCTGTTCTCTTCTTTTTTGTTCTCTTCTGTTCTCTTCTCTT
Organism: Monoplex corrugatus; assembly: GCA_030674185.1. Classification (NCBI taxonomy): domain Eukaryota; kingdom Metazoa; phylum Mollusca; class Gastropoda; order Littorinimorpha; family Ranellidae; genus Monoplex; species Monoplex corrugatus. Next base: position 25,051,131 of record JAPXFY010000028.1, read on the forward strand.
CTGTTCTATTATGTTTTGTTCTCTTCTGTTCTCTTCTCTTCTCTTCTGTTTTGTTCTCTTCTGTTCTCTTCTCTTCTCTCCTGTTCTCTTTTATGTTCTCTTCTCTTCTATTCTCTTTTATGTTCTCTTCTCTCCTGTTCTCTTCTCTTCTCTCCTCTTCTCTTCTGTTCTGTTCTCTCCTGTTCTCTTCTCTTCTGTTCTCTTCTCTTCTCTTCTCTTCTGTTCTCTTCTCTCCTGTTCTCTTCTGTTCTTTCCTGTTCTGTTCTCTTCTGTTCTTTCCTGTTCTGTTCTCTTCTGTTCTTTCCTGTTCTGTTCTCTTCTCTTCTGTTATCCCTCTTTCTGTTCTTTCCTGTTCTGTTCTCTTCTCTTTTCTCTTGTTCTGTTCTTTCCTGTTCTGTTCTCTTCTCTTCTCTTCTGTTCTCTTCTCTACTCTTCTCTCTTCTGTTCTCTTCTCTCTTCTGTTCTCTTCTCTACTCTTCTCTCTTCTGTTCTCTTCTCTACTCTTCTCTCTTCTGTTCTCTTCTCTACTCTTCTCTCTTCTGTTCTCTTCTCTCCTCTCCTCTTCTGTTCTCTTCTCTCTTCTGTTCTTTTCTCTCCTCTCCTCTTCTGTTCTCTTCTCTCTTCTGTTCTTTTCTCTCCTCTTCTGTTCTGTTCTCTTCTCTCTTCTGTTCTCTTCTCTCCTCTCCTCTTCTGTTCTCTTCTCTCTTCTGTTCTTTTCTCTCCTCTTCTGTTCTGTTCTCTTCTCTCTTCTGTTCTCTTCTCTCCTCTTCTGTTCTGTTCTCTTCTCTCTTCTGTTCTTTTCTCTCCTCTTCTGTTCTGTTCTCTTCTCTCTTCTGTTCTTTTCTCTCCTCTTCTGTTCTGTTCTCTTCTCTCTTCTGTTCTCTCCTCTTCTGTTCTGTTCTCTTCTCTCTTCTGTTCTTTTCTCTCCTCTTCTGTTCTGTTCTCTCCTTTTCTGTTCTGTTCTCTTCTCTCTTCTGTTCTCTTCTCTCTTCTGTTCTCTTCTCTCTTCTGTTCTCTTCTCTCTTCTGTTCTCTTCTGTTCTCTTCTCTCCTCTTCTGTTCTGTTCTCTTCTCTCTTCTGTTCTTTTCCCTCCTCTTCTGTTCTGTTCTCTTCTCTCTTCTGTTCTGTTCTCTTCTGTTCTGTTCTCTTCTCTCTTCTGTTCTGTTCTCTTCTCTCCTCTTCTGTTCTGTTCTCTTCTCTCTTCTGTTCTCTTCTCTCCTCTTCTGTTCTGTTCTCTTCTCTCTTCTGTTCTTTTCTCTCCTCTTCTGTTCTGTTCTCTTCTCTCTTCTGTTCTCTTCTCTCCTCTTACTGTTCTGTTCTCTTCTCTCTTCTGTTCTCTTCTCTCCTCTCCTCTTCTGTTCTCTTTTCTCTTCTGTTCTCTTCTCTTCTCTCTTCTGTTCTTTTCTCTCCTCTTCTGTTCTGTTCTCTTCTCTCTTCTGTTCTGTTCTTTTCTCTCCTCTTCTGTTCTGTTCTCTTCTCTCTTCTGTTCTGTTCTCTTCTCTCTTCTGTTCTGTTCTCTTCTCTCCTCTTCTGTTCTGTTCTCTTCTCTCTTCTGTTCTTTTCTCTCCTCTTCTGTTCTGTTCTCTTCTCTCCTCTCCTCTTCTGTTCTCTTTTCTCTTCTGTTCTGTTCTCTTCTCTCTTCTGTTCTGTTCTCTTCTCTCCTCTTCTGTTCTCTTCTCTCTTCTGTTCTGTTCTTTTCTCTCCTCTTCTGTTCTGTTCTTTTCTCTCCTCTTCTGTTCTGTTCTTTTCTCTCCTCTTCTGTTCTCTTCTCTCTTCTGTTCTGTTCTCTTCTCTCCTCTTCTGTTCTCTTCTCTCTTCTGTTCTGTTCTTTTCTCTCCTCTTCTGTTCTGTTCTTTTCTCTCCTCTTCTGTTCTGTTCTTTTCTCTCCTCTTCTGTTCTCTTCTCTCTTCTGTTCTGTTCTCTTCTCTCCTCTTCTGTTCTCTTCTCTCTTCTGTTCTGTTCTTTTCTCTCCTCTTCTGTTCTGTTCTCTTCTCTCTTCTGTTCTCTTCTCTCCTCTCCTCTTCTGTTCTCTTCTCTTCTCTCTCTCTCTCTCTCTCTCTCTCCCTCCCTCACTCCCTCCCTCTCTTTTGAGTCTCTTTTATAATTAATTCTTCCCAAGGGACCCAAGGCTGGAATATGAATAGAATGTGTGTATCTTATGTTCTTTCCGCTTATTTGTTATGCCCTTGTACAAAACGTTTCAAATTAGAAATATTGTTATTGCCTCGTTTAATGTTTAAATGATTGTGAGAATGCATAACTATGTGCATCCCCCTTCTAAGGGGCTGTGGCCTGTATGAATAAACCATCTGAAGTCTCTCTCTCTGTCTCTCTCTCTCTCTCCCTCTCTGTCTCCCTCCTTGTCTTGTCTTCTCTCCCCCCCCCCCGTCCTCTCTCTCCTCTCTCTCTCTCCCTCCCCTCTCTCTCTCTCTTACCTCCCTTCTCTCTATAATGATGATATATGTTGCAGGGTTTCACGATGTTGATGATGATAATGATGATGATAATGATGATGATGATGTTAATGATGATGATGATGATGGTGGTATATGTGGCAGGGTTTCATTAAGATTACCAACAGTTTTTTCCCCCTTTGGCGACCCCAGCAGATTTGCGTCCTTTGTCTTAATTGTGTTTGACGAGAACAAGGTAAGAAAGAGTTAATGCACTTTCTCTCTCTCTCTCTCTCTCTCTCTCTCTCTCTCTCTCTCTCTCTCTCTCTCTGTCTGTCTGTCTGTGTCTGTCTCTGTCTGTGTCTCTGTCTGTGTCTGTCTGTCTCTCTCTCTGTCTGTCTGTCTCTTTCTCTCTCTCTCTCTCTCTGTGGGTGTGGGTGTGGGTGTCTGTCTGTCTGTCTGTGTCTGTCTGTCTCTCTCTCTGTCTGTGTCTGTCTCTCTCTCTCTCTCTGTCTCTGTCTGTCTGTGTCTGTCTGTCTCTCTCTGTGTCTGTCTGTCTGTCTGTCTCTCTCTCTGTCTGTGTCTCTGTCTGTCTGTCTGTGTCTGTCTGTCTCTCTCTCTCTCTGTCTGTCTGTCTCTCTCTCTCTGTCTCTCTCTCTCTGTCTCTCTCTCTCTCTCTCCCCTCCCTCCCCTTTTTGTTAACGTTCCGATTTTTCTCGGGGGTGTGTATGCTCGTTGTTTTGTCCACAACTGTGCAGTCGGTATGTTGCTGCATAGTCTGTGTACTCCGGTGTCTGTGGGCGTGCATTCTGTGTGTTTTCATATTTTTCATAGGGGATTGAACACTGACATTGACTCCTCCTGTGGGGATGCTGGGGGCTCTTTCAGTATAAACAGTATCCCCATCTTCTGGACATTCTGTGCTAGAAATTTTATTTTCTCTTTCCTGTCAGTCTCTTTGTTTCTGCCTTGTTCCTTTGCTTTCTGTCATTTCTTCCTATCATTTTCTGTCTTGCTGGTTTTTATTCACCTGTATGTGTTCGATAAAGTCTTACGTACTTTTTCTTAGGATTGATAATTGGGTACATGTATTTCGTACATTTTTAGCTCTAGGGATATGAGATATGCGTAAGCGATTTTAGGTAATGCAGGCCTGTTTTTTTATATACGTTTTTGTATGTTTAAATTTGTATTCGGGTATGTATTTTTAAATCACCTGTGTCATGAATTGGATGGAGTGGTCAACAACGCCAGAAGCAACTCCTTAGATTCTGTGCCGGAATACGTTGATATGTGTGCTTAATTTTCTGTTCGTTTTTTTTTTTTTTTTTTCCCTGTTGAAGTATTGTGTGTGTTTTGAAATGGTTACAGCCTTGATATGTATGGCTCTACGCAGTCGGCTGGGCTTGAAACAAAAAGTAACAAATTATTTATAAAAAATCGATTTGTTTACAATTCTTCGTCAGCATATGCGTGTTTACCAGCATGAATTCCTGTGTGGTGTTTGTGTCTGTTTACACACATGTACTAAAACATACACACACACACACACACACACACGTATTAAAACACACACGCACACACACACACACACGCACTAAAACACACACACACACACACACACACACGTACACACACACACACACAAACACACACACAAACACACACACACACACACATACACACACACACACGTACTAAAACACACACACACACACACACACACGTACTAAAACACACACACACACACACACACATAAACAAGCACGCACGCACACACACACACACACATACACACAGAGAAGCGCGCGCGCAAGCGCAAAACACGCACGCACGCACGCACCTTAAAGATTTTCTTCCGTTCGATATGAAATCATCTCCCTTTTCAAAAGGATGGCGCTGATGTTGTTTCTTTTCTTTCTTCCCTTTTTGGGTTTTTCCGCTTTTCTCTTTCGTTCTTTGTTTCTTTTCTTTTCTTCATTTTTTTTTTTACTTTCTTTTGTTTTCTATTTTCAATTTATCTCATTTTTATTTTCTATATTTTTTTTCTTTTTCTTTCTTTTTTCTTTCTTTCCTTATCTTTTTCTTTCTTTCGTTCTCTTCTTTTTTTTCTTCTTCTTCTTTTCTTTAACGGAGATTGTTAAAATACTTTGACTATCTCATATTTTTTCTTGCGTGATGCTTGAATGTGTGCACACACGTGTGTATGTGTGTTGGAGCTTTCGTGCGTGCGTATGTGTGTGCGTATGCGTTCATGCATATGTGCGACATTTTTTTTAATTGATTTGTTTGTGGGGTTTTTTTGTTTTTTTTGTTTTTTTTTGTTTTTTTTTACTTGGTGTAAATTGTTTGGTTAGGTCTTGCTGTTGTGTTTTATAGCCAAGGGGATGTAAGGGGGGGGGGGGGTGGCGGGCGAGGGTGGAGGGAGAGATACATCCTCTCTTCCACCGGATAATGATCCGTATCCATTTAAACTGGAGGATTTGTGACTACCCATGAGAGGGAGAGATAAAACACAATTGTTTAGAGCAAAATACATATCTCGACAAATGTCCGTCACATCACCGCCAGCACGAATTTTCCTGACAGGCACCCCTCTCCTACACCTCCCCCCCCCCCATCATCCCTCCCATGTATACATTCGCACACGCACGTACACACGGACGCACGCATGCACACACACACACGTACATACTCACTGTACGTACACATACACTCACGCGAGCGCGTGCGCGCGCACACACACACACACACACACACACAGACATACACACACATATACACACACAGACATACACGCACAGCGACACACACACACACACGCACAGACATACACATACAAACACAGACACACACACACATACACACACACACACACACACACACACACACACACACACACACACACACACACACACACACACACACACACACACAAGGTCAATATGTATGCAGGCTTGATAGTGCCTCTGGAAATTCCGTTCGTGTGTATACGCACGTAGTACGTCAAATACTCACCTTAAAAATATCACACACAGAGACAGACAGACAGAGAGAGAGAGAGACAGACAGACAGACAGAGAGACAGAGAATGTGAAAGAAAGAGAGGGAGAGTGTGAGAGAGAGAAAAACAGAGAAAGAAATAAAGATAGAGAAAGAAGGAGAAAGAGAGAGAAAAAGAGAAAGAAAGAAAGAGTGAGAGAGAGAGAAAAAGAGAAAGAGAAAGAAAGAAAGAAAGAGTCACAGAGAGAGAGAGAAAGAAAATCAATCAATCAATCAATCACCTGATGTCAAAGTGTGTGTGTGTGTGTGTGTGTGTGTGTGTGTGTGTGTGTGTGTTGGTGTTTGTTTATTTGTTTTTCTATTTTTCGTTTGTTATTGTTTTGTGTTGCGTTGTCTTTCGTTTCTCTCTTCTTTGGTGAAAGTAAAGCAGTGTGGAGACATGAGTGGGAACCAGCACTCTAGAAGCTAACTCCAGACACTCTAGAAGCTAACTCCAGACACTCTAGAAGCTAACTCCAGACACTCTAGAAGCTAACTCCAGACACTCTAGAAGCTAACTCCATACACTCTAGAAGCTAACTCCAGACACTCTAGAAGCTAACTCCAGACACTCTAGAAGCTAACTCCATACACTCTAGAAGCTAACTCCTAGAAGCTAACTCCAGACACTCTAGAAGCTAACTCCAGACACTCTAGAAGCTAACTCCAGACACTCTAGAAGCTAACTCCAGACACTCTGGAAGTTAACTCCAGAAATGTGATGTACCCGCCAACTTACTTCTCAACGATGTTCGGACCAAATGTAATTGTCTATCTGAAGTAAGAAGGGATGTAATATTTTGCATATTTTGCCCTGCGTATACATGTAGCTGTGTAGTAGTTTGTTTGTGTTATGTGATTTCAGGCCTGCGTGAATTGAACATTATTCATATATTGCATGTTTGTATTCCCGTGGGGGTGCCGGGGGCTCTTTCTGTATAAATAGTATCCCCACCGTCTGGAAATTCTTGGCCTAGAAATTTCCTCTTATTGTCACTCTCTTTACTTCTTTCGTCCTCCTTTTGCTTTCTGTCATTTCTTCCTATCATTTTCTGTCTCGCTGGTCCATTCACCTGTACACCTGTATGTGTTCGATGAAGTCTTACGTACTTTCTCTTAGGATTGATAATTGGGTACATGTATTATTAAGTGCATTTTTGGCTCTTGGGAGGTGAGATGTGCGGACGCAGTTTTAGGTAATTTATGCCTGTTTTAATGTATGTTTTGGTGTCCTTAGGTAATGCTTAAATTTGTATTCAGGTGTGTTTTTTAAATCCCCTGTGTGATAAATTGGACGGAGTGTTCAACGCCAGGGACATGTCCTTAGATTATGTGCGGGAATTCATTGATATGTGTACTTAATTTTCTTTTTTTTTCCTTTTTTTTTTCCCCCCCGTCCCCTTCCGAAGGACTAAACATTCAGTTCGATTTTCTGGTCAAACTGAAGAGAAAAGTCGAGGCCTCTACGAGGAGAGAACCCTGGAACCTGGGTAGAAAGAAACTCTAGGGAGAGCTAGACAACAGAAGGTCTTCAGAGAAGTAACCCCCTTTAGACAAGTGTTTCGGCCTGAATTCCTTACACTCTCGGGGGGCCGGGCCACATCCAGGTCATGACTCCTGGATGCCCTTCTGCTGTTGTCTATTTTTTTTTTTTTTTCCCACGCCGGGGATCGAACCTGGGCGATTCTGCGCTTCAGAACTGCGGTACGCGGTTTTACCAATGTGCTAACGGGGCACACATCATCTGTAGGGAATTTAATCCTTATGAAGTTCACTTTTTTGGTTCCTCCTTGCCCAGATCCAGCTTGAGCTCCTTTCTGCTGCCTCTGCCATCGCTTTAAGGGCTCTAGTCCTCTTCTTCCCAGAAATGGCGAGTTGTTTCATGAGATCATAAGCGGAGGTGCCCACAAACCCTCTTGCCCCGACCTCTATGGCGAAGATTTTGACCCGCAGACCTGCTTTCTTCAGGGTGCTGGCAAGACCGGCGTATTTTTCGGTCTTGTAGATATGTGCTTCTTCCATTCTGCTTTCGTATGGCACAGTGAGTTCTATCAGAATCACTTGGAGTTTAGTTATTGGCAGGCGAACGTCTGAACCATTCTGGTACTTTTCTCCCAAATCAGTTGATCTTTCCAATGTTTTCTGCCACGGCAGCCGGGCAAAAAGCCCTGCTCTTCACGATGATTTTCAACTGCCGGGGGAATATTTGACCTGCATGGGGCGTTAGGCACACGGGTCCGGACAGTTTATGTCTCTGGCATAGCGTGCATGTCGGAATGAATGAGGATAGAGCGTGAGTGTTTTCAGTACAGATTAGATTTCAGTTCAAGTGACAGACGATTGTTTGCCCAGCAGATCTATCCATATATAGAGCTGGCTGTTGGCTGTTGGCAGTACTAGACCTGTATTTGTGTATCTGTATTTGTGTCAAACGTGCTTCACATACGCACGAGCGCGCACACACACGCACGCACACACACACACACACTCATTCACACACACACACACAGACGCATACAGACGTACGCACATACACACACGTACGCAAGCCCGCGGTTCATACGCACGCACACACTCATGCACATACGCATATGAAGTAGTGCATCACGCGCGCGCGCGCGCACACACACACAAACAACACACGTACACACACATACGCATGCACGCACGCACGCACACATGTATACATAGAGACACATGCACAAACGCACACACACACACACACATTCACTCTTTCTGTCTGTCTCTCTTTCTCTCTCTCTCTCTCTCTCTCTCTCTCTCCTCTCCTCTCTCCTCTCCTCCCCCCCCCCCCCCCTCTTCTCTCCCTCTCTTCCTCTCACACACTCACTGTGTCTGAAAATATGTGCAGTGCCATTATTCCAGAAACTACTTCTTAATTCGTATTTGATATAACAAAACAGGTCTGAATGGAGGCAAGCTATTCGCAAGGGAACAGAAGCTTATGAAAATGACAGACGAAGCAGCCAAGTGGAAAAGCGTGCAGCAATAAAGGCCAGAACCAACTCTGCAGAGCGTTCCATTCAGTGTCCAATATGCGGCCGCCTGTGTGCATCAGACTTTGGCCTGAGATCCCACACAAGGGTACACAAATGAATAAAGTGCTAGGTTGGACTTATCGACCACGATAGTCGACCATATATTATATATATAACTATAACAAAACATTTTCACTTTGTTATTTCGCCAACGCCTGTTGCTAGTCTCACTATACATGTCTATGGCCGCGCTTGACATCAATTCGTTTTCATTTCGTGGTTTCGTCAGAGCCAGTTGCCCGTCTCCCTATGCATGTCTATGCTCGGGCCCCCCCCCCCTCCCCCCCCTCCCCGATTACCTGTCAAGCCTACTAGAGATCTATGTTCCCTCACTTACCCTCCGCTCTGCCTTCGATCCTCTGACTCTTCGCTTTCCACGCACTAAGCTCAATACTTATGGTCCACGAGCCTTCTCTGTTTCTGGTCCAATCTCCTGGAACAAACTTCCTCTCTCAGTCCGTCAGCAACCTACTTTTGTCTCCTTCAAGTCCGCTCTCAAAACTCACCTTTTCTCCTCTGCATAAAATCCTGACCTCACTCAATCCCCTCTGCAGCCTGTCTCCGCTCGGTGTGGAATCACATTGTAATATATGTTCGTATATAATATGTTCTCTATAATTTTTCCCCATTTATAGCCGTGTGTGTGTGTGTGGCGTGTGTGTGTGTGTGCGTGTGTGTGTGTGTGTGTGGCGTGTGTGTGCATGCGTGTGTATGTGTATGTTCAGCGCTTAGATTTGATTTCTATCAAGATTTTGCGCTACACAAACACTGTAATTATAATTATTAAAACAAGATTGGATAAGATAAGCGGATAGTTCTGGCCAAGTGGCCGTTGTCAAGCGTTAATTTTTTTTTTTAAAAGCGATAAAATGAAATGCACAAAACTTATCATCGTCATCATCATCATGTGCCCTGCTGCATGGCTTTGGCGATCGTTTAAGTTTTCTCGTTTATTTTTTCATTTTGTTTTGTTTTGTTTTTCTTTTTGTTTTTGTTTGTTTTCTTTTTTTTTTGTTTTTTTGTTTATTGGTGTTCCCCCATTATTGTTTTGTTTCTTTTGCTTTGTTTTGTTTTCTTGAATTGCCTTTGCTGGCT
>JAPXFY010000028.1:25065716-25088216 GCA_030674185.1 Monoplex corrugatus
CTATTCTCATTACAGCTGTTTGTTCCCAGTACATATTCCTGATTATTCGTAGATCTTTTCCATCAACATTGAGTCTCTCCAGTTGGTTGATCAATTCTTCATGTCGTACCCGATCGAAAGCCTTGGTATAGTCAAAGCATAAATACAAATCATTATTCATCTCAACTGACCTCTCTATGATAGTTCTTAGGATGTATATGGCATTAATAGTTCCTTTCCCCTCCACAAATCCACACTGTTCTTCTGCTATTTCTCTTTTGATTCTTTCCTTGTCCTCATCATGATTATTCTTAACAGGATTTTTTGTTACATGACTCATCAAACTGATTGTGCGATGGAGTTCGCATTCTATAGCCCCTGTCTTCTTTGGAAGTGCAATGAAAAATTGATTTTGACATATCTTTGGGGATTTTTCCAGTGTCATAAATTTCATTTAGGAGGACTGTTATTTTTTCTATGCCAAATTCCTCCAGGGCTTCAATCATCTCTGTAGTAATGTTGTCTGGTCCTGGGGCTTTTCCTGGTTTCATCCTTTTCAGTGCTGCTCTGACTTCATCTTTCATTATGGGTGGTCCTTCAAAGTTCTTTTTTATGATGTGTTCTTCGTTTCTGTCATCCTCAAAAAGGTCTTTAATGTACTCTCCCCATCTATCTAATACCTTGTCTTTTTCCATGATAAGCGTGCCATCTTTTGATTTTAAGCACCAGTTGATGTGCATGTATTTTTCCTGTGAACAATTTCTTCAATTCGTCTGTACATACCCTGAGGATCCATTTTGTGTCGTTCTTCTATCTCTTTGCATTTTGTGTTCAGCCAAGCTTCCTTAGCTTCATTGCATCCTATACCTGATTTCTTTGTTTATCTTCCTGTATATCTCCTCGTTTCTCTTTGCCTTCCTCCTTTTCTCCATCAGGCCCAAAATTTCATTAGTCATCCAGCTCTTTTTTGCTTTTCTATTTGCCTTAGGGATTTCCTCACAAGCTTCATTTATAGAACTTTTCAACTTTGTCCATTGTTCCTCACTGTCACCAACGTCTTCCAGAGCACTGAATTTGTTTTGAACATGTACATTAAATTTTTTTTTATCAGTGATAAGTTGATAAAATATCCATCAGATATAAACTAGGTAAAACATAGGCTAGGTAGGGCCTCAAGACCTGACCAGCTCTTGGTTTATGTGCAGGCTTAAAAGCCTTGTGCCATGATCACCATAACACGGCACCTGTGACGTTAGTGCATATGGAATTCGTTCCGGGTGCGGAGACGTCGTCTTGAGAAACTGAAACTGAAACTAATGTTGTGGGCTGGAATTGAACTCCAGAAATCCAATAATTTTTAGGCTGCAGCTTTATCAACAGAGGCAGCCAGCCCTCGGAAAGAGACTTTCCAAAATCGTTTTTTTTTTTTTGTTTTGTTTTTTTCCAGGGCACCCTAGAAAGAGGTTGATAATACCGTGTGGGTGAGAGAGGAAAAGGTTGGCCGGTTCCCGTCATATAATCTACCATAAGATATTCTAAAGTATACGACACCCTCACCATATCTGCCCGCTTCTGTCTGCCTGTCTGTTTGTTTGTCTGTGAGTCAGTCTGTCTTTCTCTCTCTCTCTCTGTCTCTCTCTCTCTCTCTCTCTCCCTCTCTCACTCACACACATACGCGCGCACACATACACGGACACACGCACACACACACACACACGCACACACACACACACACACACACACACACACCTGTCTGTCTGTCTTCTGTCTCTCTCTCTCTCTCTCTCTCTCTCTCTGCCTGTCTGTGTCTGTCCATCTGCCTGTCAATCTCTCTCTCTGTTTCTCTCTGTCTCTGTCTCTTTCTGTCTGTCTGTCTGTCTCTCTCTCTCTCTCTCTCTCTCTCTCTCTCTCTCTCTCCCACACACACACACATACACACACACTCTCTCACACACACTCTCTCTCACTCACTCTCTCTCTCTCTCTCTGTCTGTGGGCTGTCCGTCTGCCTGTCAGTTCTCTCTTCTGTGTCTTGTCTCTTCTACCACTACACACACCACACACACACACACACACACACACACACACACTGTCTCCTCACTCTCTCTCTCTCACTCTCACTCTGTCCCCCCTCTCTTTCACTCTCACTCTGCCCCCCTCTCTCTCATTCACTCACTCACTCACTCACTCTCTCTCTTTAATGAGTGTAGAAACATAAAAGAGGACTACTGTTACAGACCCAGTGTCAGTCAGGGGTGTGACGGAGGGTTTAGTGCAGGGTGCAGTAATTAAGACACCTTAGTAACAGTGTCAACAACCATACCCAGTCACACAACGAACGCAGATTTCATGGAACAAGATCCCTCTGTATAATTATGCAGATTTTTACCCTGTCCCAACTTGTCGTGCACCTCCCCCTGTGGGGATGCCAGGGACTCTTTCTGTATAAATAGTATCCCCACCTTCTGGAAATTATGTGCTAGAAATTTCCTCTTTTCTGTCACTCTTTTTTGTTTATGCCTTGTTCCTTTGCTTTCTGTCATTTCTTCCTATTTTTTTTTTTCTGCCTTAATGGTCCATTTTTCCCGTGGGGGATGCCGGGGGTTCTTTCAATATAGATAGTATCCCCCACCTTCTGGAAAATCTGTGCTAGAAATGTCCTCTTTTCTGTCACTCTCTTTGTTTCTGCCTTGTTCCCTTTGCTTTCTGTCATTTCTACCTGTCATATTTTCTGCCTTGCTGGTCCATTCACCTGTATGTGTTTGATAAAGTCTTACATACTTTTTTCTTAGGATTGATAATTGGCTACATGTATTAACTGCATTTTTAGCTCTAGGGAGGTGAGATGTGCGGAAGCAATTTTAGGTAATTTAGGCCCGTTTTATTTTGGTGTCCTTAGTATGCATATATTTGTATTCAAGTATGTTTTTTAAATCCCCTGTGCGATAAATTGGACAGTGGTCATCGCCAGGGGCATGTCTTTCGATTATGTGCGCGAATACATTGATATGTGTACTCAATTTTCTTTTCTTCTTTTTTTTTTCTCCTGTTGAAGTTTTGTATTTTTGAGATGGTAATAGCCCTGATAAGGCTCTACTCAGTTGGCTGGGCTTTGAACAATAGGAACTTGTGCACCTCCTCGGTGACCTTGATTGTACATCGTTCATTCTGGCTTCATAACACACCACTAACTACAGGTTTATTCAATCAAAGTCCCAGTAGCTGGAAACTACACGATTCGAACCTCCATGAGGCCACTCACGAGAAGGAGACCCTGCACTGCTGCGGGTTCACAAAAGGGTAGTTTTACCCTTTGACTCCCCCAACCCTACCCACCAACTGCAAAATCTTAACCCTTTGACTCCCTCACCCTATCAGTGAAGGAATCAAAAGGTTAAGTTTTTGCTTTTACTAGCATGGTTGACTAGCATGATGCAGGATGATGGTGGACAGGGTGTGGGAGTCAAAGGGTTAACAATGATTTGTTCTCATTCAAATTACTAAGACACTTTCCCCCTCCTAGCAACAGGACCTGAGGCGAGTTTCTTAGGCGTAGCGAAGTTATTCGAATTCTAAAACAAGTGTGACTGCCCGCGTTCAAGCAAACAGGAACCAGAAAAAAACACGAAAGAAGAATATGAACGCGTATTTAATACAACAAAACAAGACAGGCACAAATTTTCGGCCAACTGGCCTTTGTCAAGCGTAAGATTACAAACAAACAAACACTACATACAAAAAAAAATTGAGAAAAAGACTGAAACTTCCCTGCTGCTGTCTTCAATGAGAGAAAAGGAACAAACTTTTTGTATCTAGTGTTGTTTGTTTGTTTGTAATCTTACGCTTGACAAAGGCCAGTTGGCCGAAAATTTGCGCCTGTCTTGTTTTGTTTTATTAAATACGCGTTCATATTCTTCTTTCGTGTTATTTCTGGTAGCGAAGTTAGACAAAGCTAGCAAAAACGAGCCAGTATAGCGAGTGGGTTTCTTACGATTGCGCGAGCAAAGCTAGCGGCTAGGTTAGCGAAACGTGGCGGTCTCCAGAAGTGCTAGCTTACGATTTCAAGATGGCATACACATGTGTATCAAGATTCACATCTTTGTCCTCTGTTGCTGTCTTAATTACATTTGCCGGAAAAGTGGTTGTGATGTTTGTCAGTACTGAAGAGACATCAGGCAAAAGGTCGTCAGCAATTTTACTCAGAACGAGCAACTTCCATTTTTTTCCATGCGTTCCGTCATCTTGGATTTGCTAGGTTTACTAGATTTGCTACGACCAGTTTGGTACACAAGCTCACCTCTGGACTAGCTAGTCACCAGCATCTAGCTTTTTAGCCTCTTGTTTTCTTTAAAAAGTCTTAAAAAGGCGACAGCAGAAAGTCATCCAGGAGTCATGACCTCGATGCGGCCCGGCCCCCTTAGAGTGTCAGGAGTTAAGGGCCGTAACACTTGCTTGACGGGGGTTTCTCCTCTGAGGACCTTCTGCTGTCGGCTCTCACCAGATTTCAGTTTTAGTTTCAGTTTCTTAACATGACGTCTCCACGCTCGGAACGAATTCCATATCCACTAACATCACAGGTGCCGTGTGTATGGTGATCATGGCACAAGCCTTAAGCCTGCACATAAGCCCATGAGCTGGCCAGGTCTTACGGCCCTACCTAGATTATGTTCTACCTAGTCTATGTTTATACTGGTATTTTATTAGCCTATCACTGGAATAATCTTGGTTACATGTAAATGACATGTGTATGTGCTCCCAAAAAAGGAGCATATATATGAAGTAAATTAAATCATTAAAAGGTCTGAATCACAACACACCTAGCATTCTGTGTAAACTGGTCTCACATGACAGACCCTACCTCCCCCCACCCCTAGTCAATGCCCCAAATGCTCAGCCATCTATCAACTAGGTGAAGCCAATGTTTTCTTAATCATAGATAGGTAAGTAAGTAAGTAGGTAGGTAAACAAGCAAGTAAGTAAGCAGGCAAGTAGCAAGCAGTGAGTGAGTGAGTGAATAAGAAGTAAGTAAGTAGGTGAACAATTAAATACAAAATGAAGGGGTATGTAGATAAATAAACAGGTAAGAGATGAAAATAACTAATAACAATGAATACATGCATATATCCGCATGCTGCACACATATACACATACATTCATACATACACACCCATATCGACACAGCATGATGGCTGACAACAACAGCTACAACAACAACATCAACAACGCCAGAAAAGAGGGGACACCCATATATACATATCATGACCAACTTACAGACATATCTGGATAACGATCAACAAACATCCCACAAACACACACACAGACGGTTTGGCAAACTTGCTTGTTCTTCGGTTGTCTGTTTCTTTTCTTCACTTTTCCTTATCTCTGCTCCAGGAAAAGTCTCCCCAGAGTTTCTTACTACTACTACTGGCTTTTACCTTGCTTTGCTACACCTAAGAAACTCGCCTCCGCACAGTCGCAGAACCAGAATGAGTGAGTAACCTCCCCATTCCCCTTCTAATAAGGAGACCACCACCACCAAGGTCTTCCAATGGCAACCGCTCATTACCATTGACATCCAGAGGCCCCGACTGAATTCACC
Organism: Monoplex corrugatus; assembly: GCA_030674185.1. NCBI lineage: Eukaryota > Metazoa > Mollusca > Gastropoda > Littorinimorpha > Ranellidae > Monoplex > Monoplex corrugatus. The sequence goes on from JAPXFY010000028.1 coordinate 25,071,295, forward strand.
TCTGACACGGAAACGGAAGAGGAAACCGACACTGAGGTCACCACGAGATCAGGTTATGGAAGGTCACAGAATCTGGGTCAGTGTTCACCATGTTATACTGATCTGATGATTTCATGATAAAAGGGGATGATGATTAGGATTGATTGATGATTTCATGATAATGGGGATGATGATTACTGTTGATTTCATGATAATTGGGATGATTGATTGATGGTTTCATGATAATTGGGATGATTGATTGATTTCATGATAATTGGAATGATTATGATTGATGATTTCATAATTGGGATGATGATTTTGATTGATTGGTTGTTGATTTCATGATAATGGGATGATAATCATGATTGACGATTTCATGATAATTGAGATGATGATTATGATTGGTTGATGGTTTTTATGATAATGGTGAGGATGATTGATGATGTCATAATGGGACGATGATTTCATGATAATGGGGATGATGATCATGATTAATTGATGATTTCGTGATAATTGGCATGATGATTCTGACTGATTGAGGATTTCATGATAATGGGGGATGATGATTATAATTGATTGTTTTCATGATGAAGGGGATGATGATTATGATTGATTGATGATTTCAAAAAAATGGGGGATCATGATCATGATTTATTGATGATTTCGTGATAATTGGCATGATGATTATTATTTATTGATGACTTAACAACGATAATTGGGATGATGGTTATGAGTGATTGATGATTTCATGATAATTGGGATAAACATTATAAGTGATTGATGATTTCATAATAATTGGGATGATGATCATAAGTGATTGATGATTTCATTATTGGGATGATGATTATGATTGACTGATGATTTCATGATAATGGGGTGATGATCATGATTGATTGATGATTTCGTGGTAGTTGGGAATGATTATTATTGATTGACGATTTCATGATAATTGTAATGATGGTCATGATTGATTATTTTATGATAATTGGATGGTGATTATGATTGATTGTTGATTTCATGATGATTGTGATTGGTGATTGATTGATGATTTCATATAATGGGGGCTGATGATCATAAATGATTATTTCTTGATAATGGATTTGATGGTTATGATTGATCGATTGATGATTTTACAATAATTGGAATGATGAATATGAATGATTGATCATTTCATGATAATGGGGGCGATGTTTAAGATTGATTTATGATTTCATGAAAATGGGATATGATGATTATTATTGATTGACGATTCCATGATAATTTGTTGATGATGGTTATGACTGATTGTTTGATGATTTCATGATAATTGGCATGATGATTATGATTGATTGCTGATTTCATGATAATGGGGGATGATGATTATTATTGATTGACGATTCCATGATAATTTGTGATGATGGTTATGACTGATTGTTTGATGATTTCATGATAATTGACTTGATGGGTATAATTGATTGATGACTTCGTGATAATTGATATGATGATTATGATTGATGATTTATTATAATGGGGATGATGATTATGATTGCTGTGGAGTTCCTGTAAGGACGAGAGGACTGCATGGTGATTCTTTTTCTCTTTCTCTCTCTCTCTTTCTTTCTCTCTCTCCCTCTGTCTGTCTGTCTCTCTCTATATATATCTATCTATCTATCTGTCTGTCTCTATCTGTCTGTCTCTCTGTCTCTATCTATCTGTCTGTCTGTCTCTGTCTGTCTCTCTCTCACACTGTTTCTGTCTGTCTGTCTCTCTCTCTCTCTCTCTCTCTCTCTCTCTCTCTCTCTCTCTCTCTCTCTCTCTCTGAAACATACATGCACGAGCATTGTTTACGAGCGAATGAAAAAATAACAAAAAGGTGTGGTTTTATTTTGCATTCAGCCCTCGTCCAAAGAGGACTAACACCACAAACATTATACATCCATCACATCAATATGCCAACAATGCAAATGGTAAGACCTCACCAATAATCTTTATAAAGTCAACATGTAAACACTAGAACGAGCCTGCGAATTTAATATAAAATAATACTTTTTTTTTTAAAAGGCACACATTTTCGGCTAGCTGGCCTTTATCCTGCTCAAGAAGCATCAGGAAAGTCGTGCTCTTGTTTTCTCTTTTCTATTTGTTCTTTTGTCTTCTGCGTCATCGTCATCATCATGTGCCCTGCCGCGTGGCCTTTGCGATCATGGCTCTCTCCATACGAATCTCCCACCCTGTCTGTCCTCAGCCACCCTGCAAGTCCGTCCAGTATTTTTCCCTGGGTCTACCTGGTGCTCTCTTTCCTTCCAGCTTTCCTGTTGTGACCAGGTTTTTCAATTCCTCTTTCCTGATGAAACGTCCTATAAATGTTGCTTGTATTTTCCTAATCTTCTTTATTTAATTATCTTCTTGTGTCTGCCTTCTTGAAGACCGTCTCGTTTGTTTTCTTTGCTGTTCATGGAACTCTCAACATTCTTTTTGGAAACCCACATTTCAGTTGCCTCAATTTTGTGCTGACTTTGCGTGTTGACTGTCCACGCCTCACAACATTACAACAGTATCATGTTGCAATACGCATTCTTATTCTGTTTTTGTGTTGCTGAGTACGTGTTCTTTGTTATCTTCTGTGTACGCTTGGCAAAGACCAGTTGGCCGAAAATTTACGTCGATCTTGTTCTGTATATTAACCCTTTGACTCCCGCACCCTGTCCACCAGTGTCCTGTATTATCGACCATGCTAGCAAAGCAAAAACTTAAGCCTTTGACTTTTCTTTAAGGATCATCGCACTCAAGGAGATTACCTTTCTGCTCACTTTGTTTTAAAATGTTTTCGTCCCATTTTCTACACCATCTTAATGGCCACAGAAGCCGACAAACGTTTTTTTTTTTACAATGCGATGATGATGATGTCGATGAAGATGATAATTGTGATGCTATGGCGTCCCATCTAGGATCGAGACTAAGCCTTTGACGTCCTCACCCTATCCACCAACTTCCTGCTTGGAAGCAAGTTGGTGGATAGGGTGAGGGAGCCAAAGGTTTAAGTTTTTGCAGTTGATGGATAGCGTGAGGGAGTCAAAGAGTTAATTTTTTTGCAGTTGGTGAATAAGGTGAGGGAGTCAAGGGGTAAATCTTTTGCAGTTGGTGGATAGGGTGAGGGAGTCAAAGGTTTAAGTTTTTGCAGTTAGTGGATAGGATGAGGGATTCAAAGGGTAAAGTTTTCACAGTTGGTGGATAGGGTGAGGGAGCCAAAGGGGGTTAAGTTTTTGCAGTTGGTGGATAGGGTGAGGGAGCCAAAGGGTAAAATTTTCATTGTTGGTGGATGGTGTGAGGGATTCAAAGGGTACATTTTTCACAGTTGGTGGATGGGGTGAGAAAGCCAAAGGATAAACGTTTTCACAGTCGGTGGATAGGGTGTGGGAGTCAAAGGGTTAATTTTTTTGCAGTTGGTGGATAGGGTGAGGGAGCCAAAGGGTTAAGTTTTTGCAGTTGGTGGATAGGATGAGGAAGTCAAAGGGCTAAGTTTTTGCAGTTGGTGGATAGGGTGAGGGAGTCAAAGGGTTAAGTTTTCACAGTTGGTGGATAGGGTGAGAGAGTCGAAGGGTTAAGTTTTTGCAGTTGGTGGATAGGGTGAGGGAGTCAAAGGGTTAAGTTTTCACAGTTGGTGGATAGGGTGAGGGAGTCAAAGGGTTAAGTTTTTGCAGTTGGTGGATAGGGTGAGAAAGCCAAAGGGTAAAGTTTTCACTGTTGGTGGATAGGGTGAGGAAGTCAAAGGGTTAATTTTTTTTTGCAGTTGGTGGATAGGGTGAGGGAGTCAAAGGGTTAAGTACACTGTCTCAGTCTCCTTTCGTGTTGTTTCTGGTTCCTGCAGAGGTTTGTCAGAAACAACTCTTTCATTACGACATCAGATCTTTTACGTGCGAAAGACACACCCAGTTGACAGCTCTGGATCTGAGTGGAAGTGGAAAGGGAAAAACATATCTGTGTGACCGGGAATCGACCTTATGTTATTTTCGTTTAAAGCCCAGCCGACTGCGTAGATCCATATCAGGCCTATAACCTGTTTCAAAACATACACAATACTTCAAAAGGAGAAAAGAGAAATTAAGTACACATATCAATGCATTCGCGCATATAATCTAAGGAGATGCCCCTGGTCCTGATCACTCCGTCCGATTTATCATGCAGGGGATTTGAAAACCATACCTGAATACAAATTTAAACATAACTAAGGACACTAAAACATATAATAACGGCCCTAAACTACCTTAAATTGCTTCCGCATATCTCATTTCCCTATAACCAAACATGCACCCAATACATGTACCCAATTATCAATCCTTAGAGAAAATGTGTAAGACTTTATCGAACACATACAGGTGAATGGACCAGCAAGGCAGAAACTGATAGGAAGAAATGACAGAAAGCAAAGGAACAAGGCAAAAGAAACTAAGAGAGTGACAGAAAAGAGGAAATTTCTAGCACAGAATTTCCTTAAGGTGGGGATACTATTTATACTGAAAGAGCCCCCGGCATCCCCACGGATGGAGGGAGGGGAGGGGAGGGAGGGGGAATCGAACCAAATATTTCTTGTATCCCATACAGGCCCTTTATACCACTGAGTCGTTTCTCTGTAATGTGTATGTTTGACACATAAAAGTCAATGTTTGTTGCCACTCATTTTATAACTTCTTTCACGTTATATCCGATGGCCTTCTTACGCCAATCCCTCAAAGAAAACTGTTGCGGGAGGGAGACAGATGAATAGACAGAGAAGAAAAAAACGATGGATTGACAACATCGCTGAATGGACATTGCAACATTTGCAGATACCCAGGCTTCAGTACACAACCGACAGAGCTGGGAGAGTCGTGTAGAGTTCTTAAGTGCGACGCCCCGATTATTCTTTACCGAATTAATGGAGGAGGAGAAGATGAAGGAGAAGAAAAAGGAGGAGGACAAGAAGAAGAAGAAAAAGGAGGAGGAGAAGCAAAACAAGAAGGAAAAGGAAGAGAAGAAGAAAAAGGAGGAGAAAAAGAAGAAGGAGGAGGAGAAGGAAAAGGAGGAGAAGAAGAGGGAGAAGAAGGAGGAGAAGAAGAAGATGATGATGATGATGATGATACGTGTAGAGTAATAAGGACTGCCGTGAGAGAGAGACAGTGTTATGTAGGTTACACACGAGTCACAGATGACACCGCGCTAATTGCAGAAAATGAAAGAGACCTACAAAACCTTGTGAATATAATAGAAATAGAAAGCAAAGGAAAGGGGCTGGAACTAAACAGCAGGAAGACTGAAGTCATGGTGATCAGTAAAAAACATGAAATCCCCTCATGCAAAATAACAGCAAATGGCACAACCTTGACACAGGTTGATAAATTCAAATAACTGGGAACGATCATTTCATCAGACGGCAGATGCACATCAAAAATAGCCGGCAGAATCGGCCAAGCCAAACAGCATTCAAGAAGATGACAAGCATTCTTACCAACAAATGCCTACCAATTAACATCAGGAAGAGAGTTCTTGAATGTTATATAGAACCAATACTGTTGTACGGATGCGAGGCGTGGACAGTCAACAAACAAAGCCAGAACAAGATTGAGGCAGCCGAGATGTGGTTTCTAAGAAGAATGTTGAGAGTTCCATGGACAGCAAAGAAAACAAACGAGACAGTCTTGATGGAGGCAGACACAAGTAGATCACTCATAAGGAAGATTTAGAAAAAAGACAGGCAACATTTATAGGCCATTTTATGAGGAAGGGGGATTTGGAGCACCTGGTCACAACGGGAAAGCTTGAGGGAAAGAGAGCACCGGGTAGACCCAGGGAGAAAATGCTGGACGGACTTGCGGAGTGGTTGGGGACGAGGAGGGTGGGGGAGATGCTAGAGGCAACGAGAGATAGAGACAGATGGAAGTCCATGATCGCCAACGCCATGCGGCAGGGCACCTGATGATGATGATGATGATGATGATGATGACACACGAGTCACACATCCTACACTCATTCATACCTTTTAAGAAATGAAGAAGCACCATGGTGTATACCATGTGACCAGCCCTTGAGCATTATACATCTTCTTGAATGCTGGGACTTGTGCGATGTGAGACAAAAGCACTACACGGCGGACTCCTTAAAGCACCTCTCCAGAGACGTCCCTCCTGATGCAGTTTTCCAGTTTTTACAGGAGATCAATAGATTTCACCTGATGTGATTTTACGTCTGAGTATGTTTTTCTTTACTTGCATTTTAGAGTTGCAAGGTTAACAGTGAGCATTATTTTTAACTGTTGTCTTTTATTTTAACCTGGTTTTCGTTTTTGACGTAGTGTTAGCTCTGATGTGGCTCTAGTAGTCGGCTAGGCTATAAACAATATGAACATGAACTTGAAGACAGGTCCAGTGGGACCTAATGCTACTATCCTCGAGTAATGAAGTGTTTGAAAGTCTGAAGAAGTGTTTTCATTTAGTGACTGGTCGTTTCTTGACTTGTTGATTTTCAGTCTGGGGGTTGGTGTTTAAAGGGGTGCAGTTTTTGGCGGCAAATGGCTAGACACCGTTCTCACGGTTACAGACTCACACACACACACACATACACACACCTACACACACACACACACACAGACACACACACACACACACACACACACACACACACACACACACACACACACACACACACACACACCTACACATACATACACACACGCACACGCACACACACACACACATACACCTACACACACACTCACACACACACACGCACGCACACACACACACACACACACACACACACACGCACGCACGCACGCACGCACGCACACACACACACACACACACACATACCTCTATCCTCTGTTAGTGTGACCGAACAAGAAATTTAATTCATTGGCAGTGACGTCTGCGTGGTATGGAGTTTCAAGTTCACAGTGATTGTATCTTGTTGCCTGGGTCAACACCCACTGAAAAAAAAAGAAGTGTAACTTTCTCCCTTCCTCCCCTGCTTTTTCTGTTCTCATCCCACCCAATACTCCCCCTGTCTGTCTGTCTGTCTGTCTATATATCTATCTATCTGTCTGTCTATCTATCTGTCTGTCTATCTATCTGTCTGTCTATCTATCTGTCTGTCTATCTATCTGTCTGTCTGTCTATCTGTCTGTCTATCTGTCTGTCTACTATCTGTCTGTCTGTCTATCTATCTGTCTGTCTGTCTGTCTGTCTATATATCTCGATATCTATCTGTCTGTCTGTCTGTCTATATATCTATCTGTCTGTCTATCTATCTGTCCGTCTATCTTTCTGTCTGTCTATCTATATATCTATCTGTCTGTCTAGCTGTCCGTCTATCTGTCTATCTCTCTGTCTATCTATCTCTATCTATCTACTCTATCTATCCACCTATCTATCTATCTACCTATCTGTCTATGTATGTATGTATCTATCTATCTATCTATCGATCTACTCTATCTACCTATCTATCTTTTCGTCCGTCCGCCCGTCTGTCTGTGTGTGTATGTATGTATGTATTTATCTATGTATGTATGTATGTATTTATATATGTATGAATGTATGTATTTATCTATCTATCTGTCTGTATGTCTATGTATGTATTTGTGTATGTATGTATCTATCTATCTATCTGTCTATCTATCTATCTTTCTTTCTATCTATCTATCTGTCTGTCTATCTATCTATCTATCTATCTACCTATGTATCTATCTATCTATCTATCCGTCCGTCTGTATGTGTGTGTATGTTTGTATGTATGTATGTATCTATCTGTCAGTCTATCTGTTTCTCTGTCTGTCTGTCTGTCTATGTGTGTGTGTGTATGTATCTATCTGACGTCTGTCTGTCTGTCTATGTGTGTGTGTATGCATGTATCTATCTGACGTCTGTCTGTCTGTCTGTCTGTCTGTCTATGTGTGTATGTATGTAATATGTGTGTGTATGTATGTATGTATGTATCTATCTATCTATCTGCAGACAGCTACGATCTAAACCTAGTCAGCTAATTGTTCTGGCCATCTCAAAGCCTGTGTGTGGCAGATGTGACGAAGTACAGCAAAATACACGAAGATGTTTCCTGTTCCACAGGTGATCGTTTTTCGCAAAACTGGGGGCCGGACAAGTCCAGACTCTCTTTTGACCGATGGGACATAATCATGGACCCTGGACGTCAACCAGGAATGGGCATCGACCACACCAACTACAGTTTTGTGCAAACAAGAACGTTCTAATGAACTAGTTGTGATCAGTGATGGTCTTCTTCTTCTTGGCGTACGCTGCTACACAATCATCTGAGTCCGGGCGATGAATGCAACCGTCTTTTCCAGCTCCTGTCTGCAGCCATGGAGTCTGGTTGTCAGCGGAGTGTCTGTCGGCCACACGTCCTGTCTTGCCACCTGGTGAAGGGGACATCTTTGGAGTATATGCTCCGTGGTTTGGTCAGTGGTGATGAGAGTGATTTTGGTGATGTTGTGTGTTTGGATGATGATAATGACCCCGTTGTCAGTGTCCAGTTCCCTTGTAAACGTCCTTCTGTGTGATCATTCCGAGCTCCGTGGTACTATGGATGATGACCCTCTTTGGTTGACTTGTCTAACATTGTGTGAAAGAGATGTATTGTATTGTGTGTGTGTGTGTGTGTGTGTGTGGGGTGGTGTGTTGTTGTGTGTGTGTGTGTGTGTGTGTGTGTGTGTGTGTGTGTGTGTGTGTGTGTGAGTGAGTGATGTGAGTGAGGTGTGTGTGTTGTATGGTGTGTGTGAGAGAGAGTGTGTGTATGTGTGCGTGTGTTGTGAGTGAGTGAGTGAGGAGTGTGTTTTATGTGTGTGTTGTGTGAAGAGAGAGGTGTGTGTGTGTGTGGAGAGAAGATATATGTGTGTGTATGTATGTAGTGTGTGTGTGTGTGAAAGAGTAGATGTGTGTGTGTGTGTGTGTGTGTGTGGTGTGTGTGTGTGTGTGTGTGTAAGTGAGGTGTGTGTGTGCGTATGAAAGAGAGAGATTTGTGTCATGTGATGTATTGTGTGTTGTCTGTGTGTGTGAGTGACAGACAAATGAGAAAGTGTGTGTTGATTGTTAGTAGAAGAGAGATTTGTTGTGATTGTGTGTGTGTATATTATATGTGATGTGTGAATGTGAGTATGTAGAGGTGGGGTATCGTTGCTTGTGTGTGTGTGTGTGTGTGTGTGTGTGTGTGTGTGTGTGTGTCTATAACCGTGAGAACGGTGTCAGCCACTTGCCGCCAGAAATCACCAATGTCCAGACCAATATTCATTGTTCATTGTTTATTCGTTAATTGTTGTACAGTTTGACAAATCCTGTTCAATAAACATTCGAAGTGTACGCTCAAGAAGTAGACCACAGACAATTGTACAGAATTGTGTGGACTCCAGTATGATTGTTACTTAGAACTAAAACTATCTGCACTAGCAAAATCCATTCTTAATGCACCTTCTGCACTACCCTCGTCTACTTGTGGTACATAATTCCAACACCTCCATGTCATGTTAGAGCACCAATCAAAACGTGAACCGATGATCCAGAAGGTGGGGGTACTCGTCATCATCATGTGCCTGCCGCTTGGCGTTGGCGATCATGGACTTCCATCTGTCTCTATCTCTTGTTGCCTGAAGCATCTCCTCCACCCTCCTTGTCTTCAGCCACTCTGCAAGTCCGTCTAGTATTTTTTCCCTGGGTCTACCTGGTGCTCTCTTTCCCTCCAGCTTTCCCGTTGTGACCAGGTGCTCCCATCTACTATCTAAACCTAGTCAGCTAACTACAGACATCTACTATTTAAACCTAGTCAGCTAACTACACAGACAACTACTATCTAAACATAGTCAGCTAACTACACAGACAACTACTATCTAAACTAGTCAGCTAACTACAGACATCTACTATCTAAACCTAGTCAGCTAACTACACGAGACAACTATTATCTAAACCTAGTCAGCTAACTACACAGACATCTACTATCTAAACTTAGTCAGCTAACTACAGACAACTAGTATCTAAACCTAGTCAGCTAACTACAAACAGCTACATCTAAACCTAGTCAGCTAACTACACATATAGCTACTATCTAAACCTAGTCACTAACTACACAGACAGCTATCATCTAAACCTAGTCAGCTAACTACACATATAGCTACTATCTAAACCTAGTCAGCTAACTACAGACAACTACTATCTAAACCTAGTCAGCTAACTACAGACAACTACTATTAAACCAAGTCACCTAACTACAGACAGCTATCATCTAAACCTAGTCAGCTAACTACACAGACAGCTATCATCTAAACCTAGTCAGCTAACTACAGACAGCTACTATCTAAACCTAGTCAGCTAACTACAGACAGCTATCATCTAAACTAGTCAGCTAACTACAAAAGACTACTATATAAACCTAGTCAGCTAACTACAGACAGCTACTATCTAAACTAGTCAGCTAACTACAGACAGCTACTATATAAACCTAGTCAGCTAACTACAGACACACTATCTAAACTAGTCAGCTAACTACAGACACTACTATCTAAACCTAGTCAGCTAACTACAGACATCTACATATTCAACCTAGTCAGGCTAACTACAGACAACTACTATCTAAACCTAGTCAGCTAACTACAGACATCTACTTCTAAACTAGTCAGCTAATTACACAGACAACTACTATCTAAACCTAGTCAGCTAACTACACAGACAACTACTATCTAAACCTAGTCAGCTAACTACACAGACAACTACTATCTAAACCTAGTCAGCTAACTACACAACAACTACTACTAAACCAGTCACTAACTACGCAACTACTATCTAAACTAGTCAGCTACTACACAGACACTACTATCTAAACCTAGTCAGCTAACTACAGACAACTATATCTAAACCTAGTCATAACTACGACACTATTCAAACCTAGTCAGCTAACTACCAACTAACTACTATCTAAACCTAGTCACTATACAACATCACTACTAAACCTATCACTAACACCAAACTACTATCTAAACTAGTCAGCTAATACAGACACTAATATCTAAACCTATCAGCTAACTACAGACAACTATATCTAAACTATCAGACTAACTACACAAAACTATACTAAACCTATCAGCTAACTACAGACAACTATATCTAACCTATCACTAACTACAGACACTATACTAAACTGTCACTAACTACACAACTACTAACTATACTAACTCAACAGCAGCTACATCTAAACCTAGTCAGCTAACTACAGACTTTCTATTAAACTATCAGTAACTACAACACCTACTAAAATCAGCTAATACACAGCAACTACTATCAAACTATCACTAACTAACAACAACTACTATCTAAACCTAGTCAGTAACTACAGACACTACTACTAAACCTAGTCAGCTAACTACACAGACCATCTAAACTAGTCAGCACTACAAGAAACTACTATCTAAACCTATCAGCTAACTAACAACAACACTACTAAACCTAGTCGCTAACACAAGACTACTATCTAAACTAGTCAGCTAACTAAAGCAAACTACTACTAACCTACAGAACTACACAGCAATTACTATCTAAACTAGTCAGTACTACAGACACTATATCAACTAGTCAGCAACTAAGACAACTATCTAACTAATCAGCTAACTACGCATACTACTAACAGCATAACTACACAACAACTACTATCTAAACCTAGTCAGCTAACTACACAGACACTACATCTAAACTAGTCAAACTACACAGACACTACTATCTAAACCTAGTCAGCTAACTATACGCTACATCTACCAGTCAGTACTACAGACACTATCTAAACTAGTACTACTACACACTACTATCTAACTATACTATACAGCATTATCACTATCCTAACAACCCCATCTAAACCTCACTATACACAACACTACTATCTAAACCTAGTCAGCTAACTACAGACAACTATCTAACTGTCACTAACACAAACTCTATCAACTAGTCAGCTAACTACACAACACTATCTAAACCTTCCTAACTAACACACATCTAACTAGTCGTAACTACAGACACTACTATCTAAACCTATCACTAACTACAGACACTATATCTAAACTATCAGCTAAACAGACACTACTTCTAAACTATCGCTAACTACAAGACACTACTAACCTAGTCAGCTAACTACACAACACTACTATCTAACTATCAGCTAACTACAACAACACTATCTAACTAGTCACTAATACAGACACTATATCTAACTGTCAGCTAACTACACACACTACTATCTAAACAGTCATAACTACAGACATATCTAAACCTGTCCTACTACACGACACTACTATCTAACCTAGTCCTAACTACAAACTATATCTAAACTAGTCAGCTATAAACTACACAGACTAACTCACACTATCTAAACAGCGTAACTCACAGCCTCTACTAAACCTAGTCAGCAAACACAACACTACTCTAAACCTGCAGCTAACTACACACTCTATCTAACCACAGTACCAACATACTAAACGTCCTAACTACACACACTACTATCTAAACCTAGTCATAACTCACGACAACTATACTAACCTATCAGAACTACACAAACTATCTAAACCAGTCCTAACTACGACACTCTATTAACTAGTCGCAACTACACAGCATCTATCTAACTAGTCTAACTACACAGACAACTTATCTAAACTAGTCAGCAACTCCAGACACTACTATCAACCTAGTCCTAACTACAAGTAATCTAAACTAGTCAGCTAACTACAAGACAATATATCTAAACTAGTCAGTAACTACACGACAGCTATATCTAACTATCAGCTAATACAGACAACTACATTAACTAGTCAGCTAACTACAGACTACTACTAAACTAGTCAGTAATACGACACTATCTAAACTAGTCAGCTACTACACAAACTACATCTAACCTATCAGCTACTACAGACACTATTTCTAAACTATCAGCTACTCCGAATCTTCTAAACTAGTCATAACAACTACTATTAACTCAGAATACAGACAACTACTATCTAACTAGTCACTAACTAAGTCTATTCTAACTAGTCAGCTACACGACTACTATAACTAGTCAGCTAACTACAGACTATCAAACTATCAGCTAACTACAGACAACACTATAACCTATCACTAACTACAAGACATATATCTAAACTGTCAGCTTACACGATCATCACCTTGTACTACAACTACTACTAAACTATCAGCTAACTACGCTATATCTAACTACTACTACACACGAAACTATATAAACTTCAGTAACACAGCATTATCTAAACTATCGCTACTACACAGACACTATATAACAGTAAATACCAACATACTATCTAACTATCACTATACAAGACACATCTACTAGTACTAACACAAGACAATATATCTAAACTACAGCTAACTACAGCCTACATCTAACTATCAGCTACTACCAACAACTACTATTAACTAGTCAGCTAACACACGACAACATAATAGTCGCTAATACACAGACATATATAACTAGTCACTAACACACACACTACTCTAAACTAGTACTAAGACTACAACCTAGTCATAAAAGATATATTAACTAGTACTAATACAGAACCTACTAACTAGTAGCTATCCAGACTGCTATCTAAACCTAGTCAGCTAACTACACAGACACTACTATCTAAACCTAGTCAGCTAACTACACAGACAAGTACTATCTAAACCTAGTCAGTAACTACACAGACAACTACTATCTAAACCTAGTCAGCTAACTACACAGACAACTCTATCTAAACCTAGTCAGTTAAACTACAGACAACTACTATCTAAACCTAGTCAGCCTAACTACAGACAGCTACTATCTAAACCTAGTCAGCTAACTACACAGACACTACTATCTAAACCTAGTCAGCTAACTACACGACAACTACTATCTAAACCTAGTCAGCTAACTACACAGAACTACTATCTAAACCTAGTCAGCAACTACACAGACATACTATCTAAACCTAGTCAACTAACTACACAGACAACTACTATCTAAACTAGTCAGCTAACTACAAGACAACTACTATTAAAACTATCAACTAACTACACAGACAGTATTATCTAAACTAGTCAGCTAACTACAAGACAACACTATCTAAACCTAGTCAGCTTAACTACAAGACTTATTATCTAAACCTAGTCAGCTAACTACACGACAGCTATTATCTAAACCTAGTCAGCTAACTACAGAGAGCTATCATCTAAACCTAGTCAGCTAACTACAGACAGCTATTATCTAAACCTAGTCAGCTAACTGTCTGCCCATCTCAAGGTCTTTTTTGTTGATGAGAGGTAAATTAGCATATGCTTTCAGCTCAGATCAGAGCTATGTTAGGACTTACCTTGGCCTGAAATGTCAAATACCTACAACAGTACTGCTTTACTGCCTGTAACTTGTCATTACTGGAGGGGGAAAAATATTCCTTGCGTTTAGTGCTTGAGTGTATGTGTGTACTCGTATTTCTGTCTGTATGATTGAGTGTGTGAGTGTATGTGTATATCATTGTGTAAGGGAGTGAGTATGAGTGATGTGTATGTGTGTATACGAATACATACATACATACATACATCATACGTACGTAGTACGTACGCACGTACGTAAGTACGTACGTACATACATCACACATATTCACACACACACATGGACGCATACATACACACACACACACACACACACACACACACAAACACACACATACATACAAACACATACACGCACTACACCACACATACGTACGTACATACATACATACATACATACATACTATAATACATCATATTACATACATACATACATACATATATACATACGTACATACATACTCATACATCTCATACATACAAATACATACAAATACACAACAGCACACACACCACTCCTCACACACAACACACACACACACACACACACACACACACACACACACCACACGATTACAGCGAGAGACAGAGACACAAACAGAGAGAGACAGAGCGATAGAAACAGACAGACAGACAAAACAAACAGACAGACAGACAGACGAGACAGAAAGAGAGAGGACGGAGTTTAAACAGTCAGGGCTAGTGATTAAAAAGCTTACAGTGTGGAGGACGCTGATTCTATTGCCTGGATATACACGTACACGCTACGTTGGCCATTCACGTCTTTATTTGCTCTGGAGCCAGCTGGTATGTCCCCCGCCCCTTATCCTGAATGGGGGCTCAAGAATGTGATATATAAAAAAAATGAATAATAACGCTGATAATGAGATGGTAACCCGATGGTCAAACCATTCTGAATTCTTCATTTTTACTACCAAAAAAAAAATATATTATCACAGAAAAATACAGGTTTTGTATTTTCTCAATGCCACTGCAACCTTGTAGAAGCTTGAAATAGAACTTGATGCTAATGCGAAAAGTGATAATAAAACCAGATGGTCAAACCATTTTAACACTCTTCCTTTTTTGTACTAAAAAGCAAGTTATTGCACAAAATCCGGGTTTTGTATTTCTCAAGGTCACTCCTATTTTGTAGAAGCTCGAAACAGACTTTGACGCTAATGCTAAAAATGACAATAAAATCAGATGTCAAACCATTCTAACACTCTCCTTTTACTAAAAAAATAAATTATAGAAAATCCAGGTGGTGTATTTCTCAAGATCCACTTTGTAGAACTTGAAACAGAACTTGACGCTAATGCTAAAACTGATAATAAAACCATATGGTAAAACTACGCTAACACTCTTTCTTTTTTGTTTTTTGTTGTTGTTGTTTTTTACTAAAAAGGAAGTTATACACAGAAAATCCAGGTTTTGTATTTCTTAAGATCATCCCTGCTTTGTAGAAGCTGGAAATAGAATTTGATGATAGTGCGAAAAGTGATAATAAAACCAGATGGTCAAACCATTCTAACACTCTTCCTTTTTACTAAAAAAAAATGTTATTATAGAAAATCGATGTTTTGTATTTCTCAAGGTCACTCCTACTTTGTAAAAGCTTGAAATAGAACTTGATGCTGGTGCTAAAAGTGATAATGAAACCAGATGGTCAAACCGTTCTAAGTCTCTCCCTTTTTACTTATCATCATCATCATCATCACAGGTGCCCTGCCGCATGGCGTTGCTGATCATGGACTTCCATCTGTCTCTATCTCTCGTTGCCCCTAGCATCCCCCCACCCTCCTCGTCCCCAGCCACTCTGCAAATCCGTCCAGCATTTTTCCCTGGATCTACCTGGTGTTCTCCTTCCCTCCAGCTTTCCGTTGTGACCAAGGTGCTCCAAATCCCCCTTCCTCATAAAATGGCCTATAAAATGTTGCCTGTCTTTTCCTAATCTTCTTTATGAGTGATCTACTTGTGTCTTCCTCCATCAGGACTGTCTCGTTTGTTTTCTTTGCTGTCCATGGAACTCTCAACATTCTTCTTAGAAACCACATCTCGGCTGCCTCAATCTGCTCTGGCTTTGCTTGTTGACTGTCCACGCCTCACATCCGTACAACAGTATTGGTTCTATATAACATTCAAGAACTCTCTTCCTGATGTTGATTGACAGGCATTTGTTGGTAAGAATGCTTGTCATCTTCTTGAATGCTGTTTTGGCTTGGCCGATTCTGCTGGCTATTTCTGATGTGCATCTGCCGTCTGATGAAATAATCGTTCCCAGGTATTT
Source organism: Monoplex corrugatus (assembly GCA_030674185.1). Taxonomy (NCBI): domain Eukaryota; kingdom Metazoa; phylum Mollusca; class Gastropoda; order Littorinimorpha; family Ranellidae; genus Monoplex; species Monoplex corrugatus. The sequence goes on from JAPXFY010000028.1 coordinate 25,087,921, forward strand.
GAATTTATCAACCTGTGTCAAGGTTGTGCCATTTGCTGTTATTTTGCATGAGGGGATTTCATGTTTTTTACTTAAAAGAAATTATTACAGAAAATCCAAGTTTTGTATTTCTCAAGGTCACTCCTACCTTGTAGAAGCTTCAAATAGAACTTGATGCTAGTGCGAAAAGTGATAATAAAACCGGATGGTCAAACCATTCTAAACACTTCCCCTTTTTGCTAAAAAGAAAGTTATTACACAAACTCCAGGTTTTGTATTTTCTCAAGGTCAACTCTTACCTTGTTGAAGCTTCGATT
>JAPXFY010000028.1:25100716-25115716 GCA_030674185.1 Monoplex corrugatus
GTCTATCGTTTGTTATTGAAGCCTGTCTATCGTTTGTTATTGAAGCCTGTCTATCGTTTGTTATTGAAGCCTGTCTATCGTTTGTTATTGAAGCCTGTCTATCATTTGTTATTGAAGCCTGTCTATCGTTTGTTATTGAAGCCTGTCTATCATTTGTTATTGAAGCCTGTCTATCGTTTGTTATTGAAGCCTGTCTATCGTTTGTTATTGAAGCCTGTCTATCGTTTGTTATTGAAGCCTGTCTATCGTTTGTTATTGAAGCCTGTCTATCGTTTGTTATTGAAGCCTGTCTATCGTTTGTTATTGAAGCCTGTCTATCGTTTGTTATTGAAGCCTGTCTATCGTTTGTTATTGAAGCCTGTCTATCGTTTGTTATTGAAGCCTGTCTATCGTTTGTTATTGAAGCCTGTCTATCGTTTGTTATTGAAGCCTGTCTATCGTTTGTTATTTCAGTCTGTCTATCGTTTGTTATTTCAGTCTGTCTATCGTTTGTTATTTAAGTCTATCGTTTGTTATTGAAGCCTGTCTATCGTTTGTTATTTAAGTCTATCGTTTGTTATTGAAGCCTGTCTATCGTTTGTTATTTAAGTCTATCGTTTGTTATTGAAGCCTGTCTATCGTTTGTTATTTCAGTCTGTCTATCGTTTGTTATTTCAGTCTGTCTATCGTTTGTTATTTAAGTCTATCGTTTGTTATTGAAGCCTGTCTATCGTTTGTTATTGAAGCCTGTCTATCGTTTGTTATTGAAGCCTGTCTATCGTTTGTTATTGAAGCCTGTCTATCGTTTGTTATTGAAGCCTGTCTATCGTTTGTTATTGAAGCCTGTCTATCGTTTGTTATTTCAGTCTATCGTTTATTTTTAGCCTGTCATTTGTTATCTGAGCCTTTATGCCGTTTTTTGTTTGTTTGTTTGTTTGTTTGTTTGTTTTGTTTTGTTTTGTTTTGTTTTGTCTTTCTCCCCTGTCATTTCTTATTTCAGTCTGACTACCGTTTCTATATCTCCTAGACAAACACTCACACTGAGTGACCCTAGAAGTGTTTTGTCATGAGGAATGTCAACAGAAGAGAGGGACCGCGCATTGACCTTTCACTTTTAGCCACCGCCACGCTGGGCAGAGGTCACATGGTGTGCTTGACGGCCTTTGAGTTTTGTGGCTGAGCCACCGCCTCGATCGGTAGAATGTCACTGAAGGTGCCAACTTACATTCATGTCCTTGTCGCTATCCATACGTGTGGTCACTGCTGAACAGTCGTATTTAAGCTGACCTCTTCAACTCCCGTGGGGAATCTAGGGGCTCTTTTAAATAGTATCCCTTCTGGAAATTCTGTGATAGAAATTTCCTCTTTTCTGTCACTGTCTTTGTTTCTTTCTTCCTCCTTTGCTTTCTGTCATTTCTTCCTATCATTTTCTGTCTTGCTGGTCCATTTACCTGTATGTGTTCCGTAAAGTCTTACGTACTTTTTCTTAGGATTGATACCTGGGTACGTGTATTATTAAGTGCAGTTTTTGCTCTAGGGAAGTGAGATATGCGGAAGCAATTTTAGGTAACTGAGGCCCATTTTTATATGTTTTGGTGTCTTTAGTTATGTTTGAATTTGTATTCAGGTATGCTTTTTTTTAATCCCCTGTGTGATAAATTGGACGGAGTGGTCAACGCCAGGACCATCTCCTTTAGATTATGTGCGTGAAAGCATTGATATGTGTACTTGATTTCCTTGTCCTTTATATATGTATGTATATATTTATTTGTTTTTTGTTTTTGTTTTTGATGAAATATTGTGTGTTTTGAAAGGGTTGTAGCCCTGATATGGCTGTACGCAGTCAGCTTGTCTTTAAAAACAAAAATATAATTATCCATCTCACCAACTGAAGAAACTTAACCCTTTTACTCCCTCACCCTATCCACCAGGTTCTCTGTAGGAAGCTGGTCAATAGTGTGAGGGATTCAAAAGGGTCACAGAAAGCTGGTGGACAGGGTGTGGATGTCAAAGGGGTTAATGGCCACAGAGCCTAGGTCATTTTTTTTTCCAATTCTATGATGATGATGATGATGATGATGACGATAACGATGATGGAGATGTTAGTCATATCATCATCATCATCATCAGGTGCCCTGCCGCATGGCGTTGGCGATCATGGACTTCCATCTGTCTCTATCTCTCGTTGCCCCTAGCATCTCCCCCACCCTCCTCGTCCCCAGCCACTCTGCAAGTCCGTCCAGCATTCTCTCCCTGGGTCTACCTGGTGCATAATGTTTATGTATGTTTATATTCATTTATTTCATTTGTATGTTTATTTATCTATTTATTTATTCATCATTTATCATTTGTTTATTCATTCATTCGTTCATTCAATTTTTTTATTTCTCTATTCATTCATGTAAATTTATTTATTCACTCACTCATTTATTTATTTACTCATTTGATTTATGTATTCATTTATATATCTATCATCCATCTATCTATCTATCTATCTATCTACCTACCTACCTACCTACCTACCTACCTACCTATCGACCTACCTACCTACCTATCTATATATCTGTCTATCTATCCATCCATCTATCTATCTATCTATCTATCTATCTATCTACCTATCTATCTATCTGTCTATCTTATCTATCTATCTATCTATCTATCCACCTATCTGTCTATCTATTTATCCATCTATCTATCTATCTATCTATCTTTCTATCTATCTATCCATCTATCTATCTATCCATCTATCTATCTATCTATCTATTTATCCATCTATCTACCTATCTATCTATCTGTCTATCTTATCTATCTATCTATCTATCTATTTATCCATCTATCTATCTATCTATCTTTCTATCTATCTATCCATCTATCTATCTATCCATCTATCTATCTATCCATCTATTTATCCATCTATCTATCTATCTATCTATCTATTTATCTATCTGTCTATCTATCTATCTATTTATCTATCTATCTATTCTGGATTAAGACTACGTGCCAGGGCTGTACTCAACACTTCCTTTTACGAACTATCCTGGCAAACCCAAGAGATACACAGATACCTGCGGTGTTGGTCAAAAGACTTGTACAACTCTCGTTGAAACCAAAAGGTGACATTACACATAGTGACATATATGGACATGATGACATATATAGACACGGTGACATATATAGACACGGTGACATATATAGACACGGTGACACACATAGACATAGTGACGCATATAGACATGGTGACATATATAGACACGGTGACACACATAGACACGGTGACACACATAGACACGGTGACGCATATAGACATGGTGACATATATAGACATGGTGACATATATAGACATGGTGACATATATAGACATGGTGACATATATAGCCATGGTGACATATATAGACATGGTGACATATATAGACATGATGACAGGTAGAAAGAAACTCTAGGGAGAGCTAGACAACAGAAGGTCTTCAGAGAAGTAACCCCCTTTAGACAAGTGTTTCGGCCCTGAATTCCTTACACTCTCGGGGGGCCGGGCCACATCCAGGTCATGACTCCTGGATGCCCTTCTGCTGTTGTCTATTTTTTTTTTTTTTTTTTTTTTTTCCCACGCCGGGGATCGAACCTGGGCGATTCTGCGCTTCAAAACTGCGGTACGCGGTTTTACCAATGTGCTAACGGGGCACACATCATCTGTAGGGAATTTAATCCTTATGAAGTTCACTTTTTTCGTTCCTCCTTGCCCAGATCCAGCTTGAGCTCCTTTCTGCTGCCTCTGCCATCGCTTTAAGGGCTCTAGTCCTCTTCTTCCCAGAAATGGCGAGTTGTTTCATGAGATCATAAGCGGAGGTGCCCACAAACCCTCTTGCCCCGACCTCTATGGCGAAGATTTTGACCCGCAGACCTGCTTTCTTCAGGGTGCTGGCAAGACCGGCGTATTTTTCGGTCTTGTAGATATGTGCTTCTTCCATTCTGCTTTCGTATGGCACAGTGAGTTCTATCAGAATCACTTGTTTCGAGGAGTCAGAGTGGAGAGCGATGTCTGGTCTCATGCCTGTCTTGCTGATGACATCTGGGTAATTTCTCCACTCTGGGAGGTCTGCTGTACACTCCCAGTCGACTGCTCCATCCAGAAGACCCTTTGGCAATGTGCTGGTTGTCATAGCACTTTCGGGCCAGACCTGTTTCCCTCCTGCTTTGTAGAACGTTGTCATAGCAATTGGTGCGTTTGGGGTCATGGTTTTTTCGCTAACCACATCTGTGATCACTTTCAGAACTTGGTTGTGCCTCCATGTATACCTTCCTTGGGCTAGCGCTACTTTGCAAGAGCTTAGGACATGTTCCACTGTTTGTTTCTTCTGACAGAGCGGACATGCTGGGTCGTCTGCTTTCCCCCATTTCACTAAGTTTGCATTCGAGGGGAGCAGGTCATATACAGATCTGAGGAGGAAGCTTATCCTTAGAGGAGCCATGTGCCACATATCGTTCCAGCTGAGACTTCTTTGGAGTGCACTGTCCCATGTTGTCCATTGCCCCTGTTGACCTTGCTGGACTGCCTTCTGCACTCTTTTGACATCTTCTTCTTCCTTCAACTCCTGTATGATCATGTCTCTTTTTTCCTTCCCTTTGGCTTTGGACCACCACTGCATTTTTGTTGCTCCCAGTCCCTGTCTGTTGGTTTGCGTGTGTCCAATTATTTCTTTGATGCTGAGGTTTCTCTTGGCATTGTTTACAGCCTCTTGGACTTTAAACTTTCTGCCAGTTCTGAGCTTTGGATGAACTGATCTCACGATATTGTCTTCCGATTCCTCCAGCATGCTCAACAGTCTTGCTTTTCCAACTTTGTATTCCTCCACTATGGATTTGAGAGGTAGCTTCAGCATTGCTTGACGACAGTAGAATGCAACATCAGTGAGACCAGGTGGGACACCGAGCCATTTTCTTGTGTATTTGTTGATTTTGGCTTCCATTGCTTCGACTGTGCTGGTGCAAATGTCATAGATTAGCAGTGGCCACAGCAGCTTTGGTATCAGCATGAACTGTAGACACCAGACTTTGTATTTGCCTGGCAGTCCGCAGTTATCTATTTTCTTCAGGCCTTCTTCTGCTGTTTGCTTGGTTTCACATCCCCTTTGTGTGTCTTTCAGGGAGTCATCATACCATCTTCCGAGACTTTTTACTGGCTCTTCTGTGACAGTGGGGATGGCTTGGTTGGCTACCATGAATTTGACTGAATCTGCCACTTTTCCTTTTCGCAGTGAGAGACTTCGGGATTTCTTAGGTTTGAACCTCATTCTTGAAGAGGCCACCAGCTCATCCAGCTGCTTTAAGATTTGGTGTGTCTCTTCCTCATCCGTGGACAAGACTGTTGTGTCATCCATGAAAGCTTTCAGAGGAGGCATCTGGTATCCATCTCCCAGATTCACTGGACCTGAACTCTTCATTGCAGCTTTCAAGATGACTTCCATTGCCAACACGAACAGTATGGGAGAGATTGCACAGCCCATTGCAATGCCCACCTCTAGGTCTATCCAGTCCGTGGTGTATTCTTTGGTAGAGAACCGCATTGAGAAACCTTGGAAATACTTCCTCAGCATTGTTCGGATGTTTTCTGGGATGTGATACATTTCAAGAGCCAGCTGGATCATATCGTGTGGAACTGATCCATATGCATTCGCCAGATCAAGCCAAACTACGTCAATGTCTCTCTTCTCTGTTCTTGCTTTTTGGATGGCATCCCAAATCAACGTGGCATGTTCCAAGCATCCAGGCATTCCTGGTATGCCTCCCTTTTGGACTGACATATCCAGATACTTGTTTTCAGTCAGGTATTTTGTCAATCTTGCTGCCATAACAGAGAAGAAGATTTTCCCCTCGACGTTCAGAAGTGATATTGGCCTGAACTGATTGATGCTGCTGGAGTTCTACTCCTTCGGAATGTACACTCCTTCAGCTCTCATCCATTGGTCGCTGATCTTCTGGTTCCTCCATGCTGATCGAATCATCTTGTGGAGCCACTCGAGCACTTTTGGGCATTTCTTGTAGAGCAGGTATGGTATTCCGTTTGGTCCAGGTGCTGACTTGGCTCTGGCTTTCTTTACTACGTTCTTCACTTCATCCAGTGTTGGTGGTTTGTTATTGAATTTTCCTTCTGGCGCTGCAGGCCAAACCCGATTCTGGATTTCAAGTGGTGCCTCGCGCTGAGAATCGGAATATGTTTCCCTGAGATGCTGCTCTAGGGTTTCCTTGCCCACTGTGAGAGTCCCTGATTTGGGTTGTTCAAACAGCTTTCTTGAAAAGTCAAAGGGATCTTTGAAGAAACGATCTTGAGTCTTCTTCTTTTTGCTCTTTCTTCGCCTTGCTGATTCCACTTTGCTGAGAGCATTGTGTTTGGCCTTCAGATCTTTCCAGAGTTCCAGGAGCCCTTGCTTCTCGAATTCTGAGGCAGTTTTCATTCGCTTTTTAAGCTTCCTTTTCTCCCTCCGGATGCTCTCCATCTGTTGCTGTCTTCTGGATTTCTGGGGAGGCGTTTTTGTCTTTGGCTGCTTCACTCCATAAGTGTCCCTGCAGATAGAGTATATGATGTCTCCGTATGTGTCAAGTTTGTGTTCCAGCGTACTGTTCCCTATTAGCGCATTCAGCTTAAGGACAAGTTCCTCATCTAATTTCTCCCATTGTTCTTTTGCACCGGCAGGCGGTAAATTGAGTTTTCCACGTTTGGCGTTAAGAGCTTGTGCAAAATCCGCATCAGAACCGTCAGCGTGGATGTCCTTGGCACTATGGTTTAATTCCTGGCCTTGGTCATCCAACGTCTCACCTGCTATCGCAGTGCGCTGCTGCTGGTTCGTATGTGTCTTCAAACAGCCCATTTTTGTCCTGTGGATCTTCATGCCGCGTTTGGTGGTGAATCTCCTTCCACACGCACACGGAAATTCCAACTGGTCATTAATCATGGTCCGTTGTGCGTTTCCAGTCGTGATGGAGTCAGTGCCGATGGATTCATCATTCTCTCCCCCTTTCGGTGAATCCTGGGAGCATCTTTCATTTGAAAAACTCGTGGCATGTTATCAAAGGCAAGGTGGGAAGCCAACCCACAAAGCCCGCAGATCTAGTCTTTCCCAGTGTCCTTCGGTCTTTCCCGAATGTCCTCCGAACTATTCCCGGAAGTCAATGGACTGACCATGTGCAGGTAGAAAGAAACTCTAGGGAGAGCTAGACAACAGAAGGTCTTCAGAGAAGTAACCCCCTTTAGACAAGTGTTTCGGCCCTGAATTCCTTACACTCTCGGGGGGCCGGGCCACATCCAGGTCATGACTCCTGGATGCCCTTCTGCTGTTGTCTATTTTTTTTTTTTTTTTTTTTTTCCCACGCCGGGGATCGAACCTGGGCGATTCTGCGCTTCAAAACTGCGGTACGCGGTTTTACCAATGTGCTAACGGGGCACACATCATCTGTAGGGAATTTAATCCTTATGAAGTTCACTTTTTTCGTTCCTCCTTGCCCAGATCCAGCTTGAGCTCCTTTCTGCTGCCTCTGCCATCGCTTTAAGGGCTCTAGTCCTCTTCTTCCCAGAAATGGCGAGTTGTTTCATGAGATCATAAGCGGAGGTGCCCACAAACCCTCTTGCCCCGACCTCTATGGCGAAGATTTTGACCCGCAGACCTGCTTTCTTCAGGGTGCTGGCAAGACCGGCGTATTTTTCGGTCTTGTAGATATGTGCTTCTTCCATTCTGCTTTCGTATGGCACAGTGAGTTCTATCAGAATCACTTGTTTCGAGGAGTCAGAGTGGAGAGCGATGTCTGGTCTCATGCCTGTCTTGCTGATGACATCTGGGTAATTTCTCCACTCTGGGAGGTCTGCTGTACACTCCCAGTCGACTGCTCCATCCAGAAGACCCTTTGGCAATGTGCTGGTTGTCATAGCACTTTCGGGCCAGACCTGTTTCCCTCCTGCTTTGTAGAACGTTGTCATAGCAATTGGTGCGTTTGGGGTCATGGTTTTTTCGCTAACCACATCTGTGATCACTTTCAGAACTTGGTTGTGCCTCCATGTATACCTTCCTTGGGCTAGCGCTACTTTGGAAGAGCTTAGAACATGTTCCATATATAGACATGATGACATATATAGACATGGTGACATATACAGACATGGTGACATATATAGACATGATGACATATATAGACACGGTGACATATATAGACATGGTGACATATATAGACATGATGACATATATAGACACGGTGACATATATAGACACGGTGACACACATAGACATAGTGACGCATATAGACATGGTGACATATATAGACACGGTGACACACATAGACATAGTGACGCATATAGACATGGTGACATATAGACATGGTGACATATAGACATGGTGACATATAGACATGGTGACATATAGACATGGTGACATATATACATGTAGAAATGGTGACATATATAGACATGGTGACATATACAGACATGGTAACATATACAGACACGGTGATATATACAGACATGGTGACATATATAGACATGGTGACATATGTAGACACGGTGACATATATAGACACGGTGACATATATATATATATAGACATGGTGACATATATAGACATGGTGACATATATAGACACGGTGACATATGTAGACATGTGACATATACAGACATGGTGACATATATAGACACGGTGACATATGTACACATGTAACATATATAGACATGATGACATATATAGACACGGTGACATATATAGACATGGTAACATATATAGACATGGTGACATATACAGACATGGTGACACATATAGACACGGCGTCACGTATACAACTCTCGTTGAAACCAAAAGGTGACATTACACAGGGTGACATATATAGACATGGTGACATATAGACATGGTGACATATATAGATATGGTGACAATATAGACATGGTGACATATATAGACATGATGACATATATAGACATGGTGACATATGTAGACACGGTGACATATATAGACACGGTGACATATATAGACATGGTGACATATATAGACATGATGACATATATAGACATGGTGACATATATAGACATGGTGACATATAGACATGGTGACATATATAGACATGATGACATATATAGACATGGTGACATATATAGACACGGTGACATATACAGACACGGTGACATATACAGACATGGTGACATATACAGACACGGTGACAATATAGACATGGTGACATATACAGACATGATGACATATACAGACATGATAGACATATAAGACACGGTGACATATATAGACACGGTGACACATAGACATAGTGACGCATATAGACATGGTGACATATATAGACACGGTGACACACATAGACATAGTGAGCATATAGACATGGTGACATATAGACATGGTGACATATAGACATGGTGACATATAGAACATGGTGACATATGACATGGTGACATATATGAGAATGGTGACATATATAGACATGGTGACATATACAACATGGTAACATATCAGACAGGTGATATAACAGACATGGTGACATATATAACATGGTGACATATGTAGACACGGTTACATATATAACACGGTGACACTATATATATAATATTAGACATGTGACTAATGAAACATTAGACATGACATGACGTACATATAGACACGGGTCACGTATATAAACTCTGTAATGAACAAAAGGATGCATTACAAGGGTGACATATATAGACATGGTGACATATAGACATGGTGACATATAAATGGTGACATATGACATGGTGACAAATAGACATGTGACATAATACTGTGACTATTGACACGGTGAATATAAGACACGGATAATACAGGTGACATTATAGACTGATGAATAACAGGTACATATAGACATGTGATATAGACATGGTAAATATAAGAGATATAGATGGAATATAAAACGGGACATATGACTGGTGACATATAACATGGTGACTAGACAGGTGACTTATTGACATGGTGAATATATAGATAGTGATATATAGATTGACATATATAGAGTGAATAAGACTGTGACAAACATGGAATAACTGGGATATAGACTGATAATTAGCTGGGATATAGAATGGACATAATAGACATTAATATATAGATGTGAATAAAGACATGTACATTTAATGGTGAAATAGCTGGAATATATACTGTGACATATATAGACTGTGACATTAACAGTATATAGACTGTGATATACAGACTGGTAATGATGTGATTAGACATGGTATATAACATGGTGACATAATAGACATGTACAATATAGACATGTCATATAGACATGATGAATAATAAACATGGGAAAATAGGTGATATACAATGTGTTTGAAGGACATTAAATGGTTATTAGACTGGATACGCATGGTGACATATAGACTGGTACATTAACATGGACATATACAGACGTGAATATAGACATGGGAATATACAGACGGTAATAGACATGGTGACATATAGACATGAGATATCGATGTGACATATTGACGCTAATGACAGGTGACAAAAACTGTGATAGCATGGTGACTATAGACGGTGACAAAAGAATGTGACTATAGACAGGTGATATGACGTGACTAGAATGTGACAATAGATGGTGACATAGATGGACATATATACTGAAATGTGATAAACAGTGACATATACGACATAATACGACGGTGAATATAAACAGGACATAGACATGTGACATAAGACAGGTAATATATGAAGGGAATATTGACATGGTAATATAAGATGGTGAATATAAGCAGGTGACATGACATGTGACATAACATGTGACTAAGCGGTGACATATGACATGACTATATACATGTGACATATAAACAGTGAAATAGACATGTATAAGACATGGTGACATATAAGACATGGTGACACAATGAATAGCACGTATTACAACTGTTAAACAGGTGACATTACACAGGGTGACATATATAGACATGGTGACATATAGACATGGTGACATATATGATATGGTGACAATATAGACTGTGACATATATAGACATGTGCATATATAGACATGGTGAATATAGACGGTGACATTGACACGGTGACAATATAGACTGGTGACATATATGAAGATGACATATTAGACATGGTGACATATTAGACATGTGACATTAGACATGGTGACATTTAGACTGAGACATTATAGCATGTGACTATATGACCGTGACATATACTGGTGACAATACATGGGACTATAGCACGGTGACATATATTGACATGGTGACATATAAGATATGGACATATATAGAATGATACTATATAGAATGTGACATATAGACTGGTGACAATATAGACATGGTGACATTATAGACATGGTGACTATATGACATGATGCATATACAGACATGGTGACAATACAGACATGTGACATATATAGACTGGTACATATATAGACATGGTGACATATATAGACATGGTGACATATATAACATGGTGACATACATAGACATGGACATTATAGATGATAATATATAGACATGGTGACATAATAACATGGTGACATATATAGACATGGTGACATATCAGACATGGTGAATATATGGACATGGTGAATATATAGACTGGTGACATATTAGACATGGTGACATATATAGATGGTGACATATTAGACATGGTGCATATATAGACATGAGACATATATAAACATGGTGACATATATAGACATGGTGCATATACGACACGTGACATATATGACATGGTGACTATATAACATGGTGACATATTAGAATGGTGACATTACAGACATGGTGACATTATAGACATGGTGACATATTAGACATGGTGACATATACAACACGGTGAATATACAGACATGGTGACATTACAGACCGGTGACATATTAGACTGGTGACTATGACATGATGCATATACAGACATGAGACATATGCACTGTGACATATAAGACACGGTGACATACTGACAATCGGCATATCAGACATGTGCATATATAAGGTGACAATAGACATGGTGACTATAGACATGGTGACTATGACAGGACATAAAGACATGGTGACATATAAGACATGGTGACTTATGACTGTGACATATTTAATGTAAATGGTGACTAATAGATGGTGAATATACGACATGGGACATATAGACAGGGGAATATACAGACGGTGACATATAAGACATGTGAATATAGAACGTACTATGACGGGACATAATTATAGACATGAATATAAACAGGGACATATAAGACACGGTGACTGTTTGTGTCATTACGACTGGAATATGACAGGTGTATACATACTTATAGAATGATGACATTAAGACATGGTGAATGACATGGTAATATATAGACATGGTGACATATACAGACATGGTGACACATATAGACACGGCGTCACGTATACAACTCTCGTTGAAAACCAAAAGGTGACATTAACACAGGGTGACATTATAGACATGGTGACATATAGACATGGTGACATATATAGATATGGTGACAATATAGACATGGTGACATATATAGACATGATGACATATATAGACATGGTGACATATGTAGACACGGTGACATATATAGACACGGTGACATATATAGACATGGTGACATATATAGACATGATGACATATATAGACATGGTGACATATATAGACATGGTGACATATAGACATGGTGACATATATAGACATGATGACATATATAGACATGGTGACATATATAGACACGGTGACATATAGACATGGTGACATATAGACATGGTGACATATATAGACACGGTGACATATATTGACATGGTGACATATATAGATATGGTGACATATATAGACATGATGACATATATAGACATGGTGACATATAGACATGGTGACACATATAGACATGGTGACATATATAGACATGGTGACATATATAGACATGATGACATATACAGACATGGTGACATATACAGACATGGTGACATATATAGACATGGTAACATATATAGACATGGTGACATATATAGACATGGTGACATATATAGACATGGTGACATACATAGACATGGTGACATATATAGACATGATGACATATATAGACATGGTGACATATATAAACATGGTGACATATATAGACATGGTGACATATACAGACATGGTGACATATATGGACATGGTGACATATATAGACATGGTGACATATATAGACATGGTGACATATATAGACATGGTGACATATATAGACATGGTGACATATATAGACATGATGACATATATAAACATGGTGACATATATAGACATGGTGACATATACAGACATCGTGACATATATTGACATGGTGACATATATAAACATGGTGACATATATAGACATGGTGACATATACAGACATGGTGACATATATAGACATGGTGACATATATAGACATGGTGACATATACAGACACGGTGACATATACAGACATGGTGACATATACAGACACGGTGACATATATAGACATGGTGACATATACAGACATGATGACATATACAGACATGATGACATATGCAGACATGTTGACATATACAGACACGGTGACATATACAGACATGGTGACATATACAGACATGGTGACATATACAGACATGATGACATATATAGACATGGTGACATATACAGACATGGTGACATATATAGACATGGTGACATATACAGACATGATGACATATACAGACATGGTGACATATACAGACATGGTGACATATATAGACATGGTGACATATACAGACATGATGACATATATAGACATGATGACATATACAGACATGGTGACATATACAGACATGATGACATATATAGACATGGTGACATGTACAGACATGGTGACATATATAGACATGGTGACATATACAGACATGGTGACATATATAGACATGGTGACATATATAGACATGATGACATATACAGACATGGTGACATATATAGACATGGTGACATATACAGACGTGGTGACATATACAGACATGGTGACATATACAGACATGGTGACATATACAGACATGGTGACATATACAGACATGGTGACATATACAGACATGATGACATATATAGACATGGTGACATATACAGACATGATGACATATATAGACATGGTGACATATACAGACATGGTGACATATACAGACATGGTGACATATATAGACATGGTGACATATATAGACATGGTGACATATATAGACACGGTGACATATACAGACACGGTGACATATACAGACATGGTGACATATATAGACAGGATGACATATATAGACATGGTGACATATATAGACATGGTGACATATATAGACATGGTGACATATACAGACATGGTGACATATACAGACATGATGACATATATAAACATGATGACATATATAGACATGGTGACATATATAGACATGGTGACATATATAGACATGGTGACATATAGACATGGTGAAATATACAGACATGGTGACATATACAGACATGGTGACATATATAGACATGGTGACATATACAGACATGGTGACATATATAGACATGATGACATATATAGACATGATGACATATATAGACATGGTGACATATATAGACATGGTGACATATATAGACATGGTGACATATACAGACATGATGACATATACAGACATGGTGACATATATAGACACGGGTGACATATAACATGACATGCGGTGACATTAATTATAGACATGGTGACATATATAGACATGGTGACATATTAGACATGGTGAGACATATATAGACATGGTTAGACAATATACAGACATGTTTAGACATATATAGACATGGTGACATATACAGACATGATGACATATACAGACATGGCGACATATATAGACACGGTGACATATACAGACATGGTGACATATATAAACATGGTGACATATATAGACATGATGACATATATAGACATGGATGACATATATAGACATGATGACATATATAGACATGGTGACATATATAGACATGGTGACATATATAGACATGGTGACATATATAGACATGATGACATATATAGACATGGTGACATATGTAGACACGGTGACATATATAGACACGGTGACATATATATATATA
>JAPXFY010000028.1:25118216-25125716 GCA_030674185.1 Monoplex corrugatus
ACTGCCCTATTTTTTTGTTTTGTTTTGTCTTTTATCTTCCTTTTCAACAACACCAACAACGACAACTACAACAACAATAACACAAGAAAGAAAGACAGAGAGAAAGAGAGGGAGGGAGAGAGGGAGGAAGGAAGAAAGGGGGTGGAGGAGGGACTTGAAAATAGGGACTACCCTAGTTTTATTTTATCTCCCTTTTCAACAACACGAACAAAGACAAATACAACAACAACAAAAAACAAGAAAGAAAGACAGAGAGAGAGAGAGGGAGAGAGGGAGGGAAGAACGGAGGGAGGGAGGAGGGACTTGAAAAAAGAGACTGCCCTAGTTTTCTTTTCTTTTCTGTTGTTTTTTTTTTTTTTGGTTCCCCTTTTCAACACCAACAACGACAACTACAACAAAAACACAAGAAAGACACAGAGAGAGTATAGGGAGAGAAGAAATGGAGGGAGAAGGGACTTGAAAAAAGGGACTGCCCAAGTTTTTTTATTTCCCTTTTCAACAACACCAAGAACGACAACTACAACAACAAAAACACAAGAAAGAAAGAGAGAGAGGGGGGGGGGAAGAAAAAGGAGGGAGGGAGGAGGGACTTGAAAAAAAGGGACTGCCCTAATGTTTTATCTCCCTTTCCAACAACACCAACAACGACAACAACAGCAAAAACACAAGAAAGACACACAGAGAGGGGGGGAGGGAGGGAGAGAAGAAAGGGAGGGAGAAGGGACTTGAAAAAAAGGGACTGCCCAAGGTTTTTATCTCCCTTTTCAACAACACCAACAACGACAACTACAACTACAAAACCACAAGAAAGAAAGTCAGACAGACAGAGAGAGAGTGGGGAGGGAGGGAGGGAGGGAGAGAAGAAAGGAAGGGAGAAGGGACTTGAAAAAAAAGGGACTGCCCTAGTTTTTTTTTATCTCCCTTGTCAACAACACCAACAACGACAACTACAACAACAAAAACACAAGAAAGAAAGTCACGGAGAGAGAGAGAGAGAGAGAGAGAGGGAGGGAGAGAGGGGAGAAAGGAGGGAGGGAGGAGAGTTACTTTGTAGCAACCTTAAGAGAAAGTGTATAAAGCTTTATAAAACATGTAGAGATAAAACGATAGGAAGAAATGACAGAATGCAGAGATGTTTTCTGCCTTGCCGGTCCGTTCATCTCTATGTGTTATATAAAGCCTTACACACTTTCTCTTCAGATTGATAACAGGGTACGTGATATGTTAAGTGCATTTTTGGCTCCAAGGAAATGTGACATGCGGAAGCAATTCAAGGCAATTCAAGCCCCGTTTTTATAGACGTTTTCGTGTCCTAAGTTATGTTTGAATTTTGCACTCGGGTATGTTTTTGAATCCCTTGTGTGATAAATTGAAAGGAGTGGTCAACGCCAGGGGCATTTTCTTAGATCATGTACGAGAATGCAATGACATGCCTATTCCATTTTCTTTTCCTTCTTTTCCTATTGAAGTATTTTGTACGTGTGTTGAAATGTTTATAGCCCTGATATGGCTGTACGCAGTCGGCTGGACTTTTAAACAAAAACAACAAAGGTATGTTTTTTTAAATCCCCTGTGTGATAAATTGGAAGGAGTGGTCAATGCCAGGGGCATTTCCTTAGATTATGTGCGCGAATGCATTAACCCGATGGCGACGCTCCACAGCTATAGCTGTGGAACTCCATGTCTCGACTGTGACACTCCGCAGCTATAGCTGTGGGTTTTTTCACCAAAACTATGCGTATACTATAATAAAGGAGATTATACTGACAGCAGAGTTTAACCATTGACTTTTTAAAACATAATAATAATAATAATAGTGAACATTTATGGCGCTTAATCTAAAAAAAAGCCCTAAGCGCTTACAGTAAAACACACACACACACGCACACACAACACACGCACACGCACACACACACACACACACACACACACACACACACACACACACCCCCCCGCACACACACACACACACACACACACACACACACACACACACCCCACACACACACACCCGCACACACACACACACACACACACCCGCACACACCCGCACACATAAAAACATAAATAAGAGGATAGGTTTATTGTCGTTGGATATTCTCCATAATTTTCTATAAAAAGTACCAAAAACTGTGCGTCTCGAGAGTTTCAGCAGCCATTTTTGGGTGTGTCTCCAAAGAGTTAATATGTGTACTTCATTTTCTTTTCCATTTTTTCCCCTGTTAAAGTATTGTATGTTTTGAATTGGTTATAGCTCTGATATGGCTCTACGCAGTTGCCATCGGCTTGCCACAATGTCTTTGTCCACCATCCAAAGGTAGAGCTAGCCTTGGAAGATGTGCAACGTCACCTCAGCACCAAGAGATCCACTGCTGATCATCGTGCTGCCCCCAACACAGAATTTGTCAACAGTCTTGATCTCCTGGTAGCTGACGACAGTTGGAGGTGGTGAGACGCCATACGCCTGATGATGAGCTCTGTACGGACTAATCAATAAACGAGTTTAACTCTTTGACTCCCGCACCCTGTCCACCAGCATCCTGCATTGCCAACCATGCTAGCAAAGTAAAACCCTAATCCTTTCTCAACCCCCGTGATTCCCTCAGCCTATCCACCAGCTTCCTGCAGGAAATTGGTGGATAGACTGAGGGAATCAAAGGGTTAAGTTTTTGCAGTTTGGTGGCTAGGGTTTCTTTGATTTGGTTCAGTGTTTACATCGACACCCACCCCAGGTAAAATGGCCGACAGGGATAACCATCCCAGGGAAGTGGGGGAAGGGGGACTTATCTAATCCTATACTGACCATTCATAAGGAAGATTAGGAAAAGACAGGCAACATTTGTAGGCCATTTTATGAGGAGGGGGGAAATGGAGCACCTGGTCACGACGGGAAAGCTGGAGGGGAAGAGAGCACCAGGTAGACCCAGGGAGAAGATACTAGACGGACTTGCAGAGTGGCTGAGGACAAAGAGGGTGGAAGAGATGCTTGAGGCAACAAGAGATAGAGACAGATGGAAGTTCATGATCGCCAACGCCATGCGGCAAGGCACCTGGTGATGATGATGAAGATACTGACACCACCAGAACAACACTGATGTTAAGATGGGACAGTGAGAAGGCCAGTTTTAATGTAGCCCACCACGGGATTCGAACCCACAACCATTAGAATGTGAATCCGACTCTCAAACCAACTGAGCTACTGGGGCCCGCATGTGTGGATAAGGTGAGGGAGTCAAAGGAGTTTTAAAGCAATTCCGAGTGTGGACAGTGGTTAGTCCCTTTCTTGGTCGTCTGTGGACAGAAACTGAAGGGGAGAGAGAGAGACAAGACAGACAGAAAGAGAGAGAGAGAGATAGGCAGAGACAGAGAAAGAGAGACAGAGACAGAAAAAGAGACAGAGAGAGAATGGGGAATAGATGTTCAAGGACCGTAGCTGGTAAGAGAAGACGGAGGAGAGAGATGAAAAGACAGAAAAAGGGGAGAGGAAAAGGGAGGGAACTTGGACAATACCTACCCCCAACAAGGTTGTCTTTTCTTTCCTTTTCTTCTTTTCTTTTTCTTTCTTTTCTTTTTTTTCTTTTTTTTTTCTGTTTTCTTTCAGGACAAGGCTTGTCAAATTATAGAACTATACTTCACAGCGATACAAGTAGACACGCTGGACGTAAGGACATGAGAAAGGTGAAAAAAGGTCACAGTTGAAAGGAATGAAGAAGAAGAAAAAGAATTTTAGGACAGTTTTCTTTCGTTTGACGATCTGTTCCTCAAAAGTTCTTTCTGTGGCCTTTGCTGAACTAAGCATAACGGTGAAGGTCGTTCAATTTTGAGGAGAAAAAAAAAAAAGACAAAGTAGAAGAGGAAGAAGAAAAATGAAAACGAAAACATTATGAGACGTCTGTACATTTAAATAGAATCTAGTTTTGTCTGCATCTTTTTATTCTACCTTTCTTCATCATCATCATCATCATCATCATCATCATCATCATCATCATCATCAGGTGCCCTGCCGCATGGCGTTGGCGATCATGGACTTAGTCTCTACCTCTCGTTGCCCCTAGCATCTCTCCCACCTTCCTCGTCCTCAGCCACTCTGCAAGTCCGTCCAGCATTTTCTCCCCCGGGTCTACCCGGTGCTCTCTTTCCCTCCAGCTTTCCCGTTGTGACCAGGTGCTCCAAATCCCCCTTCCTCATAAAATGGCCTATAAATGTTGCCTGTCTTTTCCTAATCTTCCTTATGAGTGATCTACTTGTGTCTGCCTCCATCAAGACTGTCTCGTTTGTTTTCTTTGCTGTCCATGGAACTCTCAACATTCTTCTTAGAAACCACATCTCGGCTGCCTCAATCTTGTTCTGGCTTTGCTTGTTGACTGTCCACGCCTCACAACCGTACAACAGTATCGGTTCTATATAACATTCTGTATAACCTTTCTTATTAGATGAAAAAGAAAATCTGCTGACGTGAATATGTCAGTGTGTTATTAGAAAGAATGAGTTTTGTCTGGAGTCCTGTCTTTTTCTTTTCATTTTTGAAACACTCGTGTACACATACACACATGCTTGTGTGCATGCGCACGCGCGCGCGCACGTATACGCACGCTCGCGCACGCACACACACACACACACACAGACAACAACACACACACACACACACACGCAACAACACACACACAACACACACACACACAACAACACACACACACACACACACACAACACACACACAACACACACACCCACACATACACACACACACACCAAACACAACACACACACACAAACAACAAACACACACACACAAACACAACACACACACAACAAACACACACACACACACAACACACACACACACACACACACCACACACACCAACAAACACACACACACACACACAACACAAACACACACACAAACACCACACACAACAAACACACACACACACACACACACACACACACAACACACACACACACACACACACGCACACACACACACACACACACACACACACACACACACACACATACACACACACACACACACACACACACACACACACACACACACACACACACACACACACACACATTCAAACAAAACAATCAAATAAACAACATCGGCGTTATGAAGTGAATGGGCTCAGTGTTGTCTCATGTATTCTTCCATCTTCTTATTTCTTCTCTTCCACCACCCCCCACCACCCCACCCCCGTTTTTTTGTTTGTTTGTTTGTTTGTTTTTTCTCATGTGGGTTCTTTCACCTGTTCTTTTCTCTCTGTGTCAGGTTCATGGAAATTTTTCTGATCTTATAATTTACACGCGGAAAAACTCGATCATCATCATTATCAGGTGCCCTGCCGCATGGCGTTGGCGATCATGGACTTCCATCTGTCTTTATCATTTGTTGCCTCAAGCATCTCTTCCACCCTCCTCGTCTTCAGCCACTCCGCAAGTCCGTCTAGTATTTTCTCCCTGGGTCTACCCGGTGCTCTCCTTCCCTCCAGCTTTCCCGTTGTGACCAGGTGCTCCAAATCCCCTTTCCTCATAAAATGGCCTATAAATGTTGCCTGTCTTTTCCTAATCTTCCTTATAAATGATCTACCTGTGTCTGCCTCCATCAAGACTGTCTCGTTTGTTTTCTTTGCTGTCCATGGAACTCTCAACATTCTTCCCAGAAACCACATCTCCGCTCTCTCAACATTCCTCTTAGAAACCACATTTCGGCTGCCTCAATCTTGTTCTGGCTTTGCTTGTTGACTGTCTACGCCTCACAACCGTACAGAAACTCGACAAACAGTACATATCTTGCAGAGAGATGCTTTTCAAAGTCCCTTTAATTCAAGAAAATGGGAGACAGTTTCGTATCAACCGTGAGAGGGGGTGGGTGAGTGGGTCTGAATCTGTCTTTCTGTCTGTCCGCACGTGACATACAGGATTTTCTCAGCTGTCTATCGGTGTATCTTTATCAAATTCGGGTCAAAGCTGTGGACTCGCAAAATCATGAGTTTTGTGGATGGTAAAGCCCCCAAGATCAAGGGCACACTAACATTAACAAAACAGAGCTTGAAAATCAGCATTTTTTAAAGAAAGAGTGTGAACAGTATTTTTCTCCCCCAACAAAGTTCTGATAATATCTACAATCAGTTTTCATCGCCATGACAGTCTATAGAACCAATAATGTTGTACGGGATGTGAGGCGTGGACAGTCAACAAGCAAATCCAGAACAAGATTGAGGCAGCAGAGATGTGGTTTCTAAGAAGAATGTTGAGAGTTCCTTGGACAGCAAAGAAAACAAACGAGACAGTCTTGATGGAGGCAGACACAAGAAGATCGTTGATAAGCAAGATTAGGAAAAGACAAGCAACATTTATAGGCCAATTTATGAGGAAAGGGGAATTAAACCACCTGGTCACAACGGGAAAGCTGGAGGGAAAGAGAACACCAGGTTAGACCCAGGGAGAAAATATTGGACGGACTTGTAGGATGGCTGAGGACAGAGA
The DNA here is from genome assembly GCA_030674185.1 of Monoplex corrugatus. NCBI lineage: Eukaryota > Metazoa > Mollusca > Gastropoda > Littorinimorpha > Ranellidae > Monoplex > Monoplex corrugatus. The sequence goes on from JAPXFY010000028.1 coordinate 25,124,710, forward strand.
GGGTGGAAGATGTGCTTGCGGCGACAGGAGACAGACGCATATGGAGGGCCATGATCGCCAACGCCATGCGGCAGGGCTCATGATGATGAGAGAGAGAAGCGAAACAAAAACGATCACATTCATTGCCATATCGGGCCTGTCTGTACAGAGAGCGGAAGGGAAAAAACACAAACAAACAGAAGAACGGTAGATTCAGCTGACGAAGACATTTTTCTTTTCCATACTTTTTTTTCTGTCAAAACCTGGCTTGAATAATGACTGGTCCAGTATTTAACTGGCTCGATATAACCCATGACGCTATTCATGGCTGACTCACTTCAAGTCGTAGGAGCAAACGATAAAAATATTCATCAAGACGGTATCAGCATGGATCGGTCACATGTTAATCCCGAAATATGGGAATTTTATTATTAAAAAAATACGTTTATTTGACAGCATTAATCTGGATCTGTTTTATATTAACGATACGGTGTGGAAATGTTATTCAAAACGAGCACGCGGACGGTTTAGGCTGGAGGTATAATTGTGGAAGCAGTCGACAAAGTTAAATTAAGCGTTTCAAACATCTCTTTATAATTTTATGTCCTTCACACTTGGTCTGCTCATCGTGAACTTCGCACTCTCGGTTTGCGCCAGATATGGATATTGAGACAGGCAACCAGCTCTGTCACACTGAGTGATAATGGTCACCTCGCTAGGCAACCAGCTATGTCACACTCAGTGATAATGGTCACCTCGCTAGGCAACCAGCTCTGTCACACTCAGTGATAATGGTCACCTCGCTAGGCGACCAGCTCTGTCACACTCAGTGATAATGGTCACCTCGCTAGGCAACCAGCTATGTCACACTCAGTGATAATGGTCACCTCGCTAGGCAACCAGCTATGTCACACTCAGTGATAATGGTCACCTGACTAGGCAACCAGCTCTGTCACACTGAGTGATAATGGTCACTTGGCTAGGCAACTAGCTCTTTCATACTATTATAATGATTGTCTGGCTACTAG
>JAPXFY010000028.1:25143216-25145716 GCA_030674185.1 Monoplex corrugatus
TGTCTGTTTTGTCTGTCTTTGTCTGTCTGTCTGCTTGTCTTTCTGTCTTTTTGTCTGTCTGCTTGCTCTTCCGTCTTTTTGTCTGTCTGTTGTCTTTCTGTCTTTTTGTCTGTCTGCTTGTCTTTCTGTCTTTTTGTCTGTCTTTGTCTTTCTGTCTTTTTGTCTGTCTGTCTGCTTGTCTTTCTGTCTTTTTTGTCTGTCTGCTTGTCTTTCTGTCTTTTTGTCTGTCTGTCTGCTTGTCTTTCTGTCTTTTTGTCTGTCTGCTTGTCTTTCTGTCTTTTTGTCTGTTGTCTCTGCTTTTGTCTTTCTGTCTTTTTGTCTGTCTGTCTGCTTGTCTTTCTGTCTTTTTTGTCTGTCTGCTCTGTCCCTTGTTTTCTGTCTGTTTTGTCTTTCTGTCTTTGTCTGTCTGTCTGCGTCCTTCTTTGTCTGTCTGTCTGCTTGTCTTTCTGTCTTTTTGTCTGTCTGTCTGCTTGTCTTTCTGTCTTTTTGTCTGTCTGTCTGTTGTTCTTTCTTGTCTTTTTGTCTGTTTGTCTGCTTGTCTTTCTGTCTTTTTGTCTCTTGCTTGTCTTTCTGTCTTTTTGTCTGTCTGTCTGATTGTCTTTCTGTCTTTTTGTCTGTCTGTCTGATTGTCTTTCTGTCTTTTTCTGTCTGTCTGTCTGCTTGTCTTTCTGTCTTTTTGTCTGTCTGTCTGCTTGTCTTTCTGTCTTTTTGTCTGTCTGTCTGTTGTCTTTCTGTCTTTTTGTCTGTCTGCTTGTCTTTCTGTCTTTTTGTCTGTCTGCTTGTCTTTCTGTCTTTTTGTCTGTCTGCTTGTCTTTCTGTCTGTTGTTGTCTTCTGTCTTTTTGTCTGTTCTGTCTGTCTGTCTGTGCTTGTCTTTCTGTCTTTTTGTCTGTCTGCTTGTCTTTTCTGTCCTTTTTGTCTGTCTGTCTGCTTGTCTTTCTGTCTTTTTGTCTGTCTGTTGTTTTCTGTCTTTTGTCTGTCTGCTTGTCTTTCTGTCTTTTTGTCTGTCTGCTTGTCTTTCTGTCTTTTTGTCTGTCTGCTTGTCTTTCTGTCTTTTTTGTCTGTCTGTCTGCTTGTGTTTCTGTCTTTTTGTCTGTCTGTCTGCTTGTCTTTCTGTCTTTTTGTCTGTCTGTCTGCTTGTCTTTCTGTCTTTTTGTCTGTCTGTCTGCTTGTCTTTCTGTCTTTTTGTCTGTCTGCTTGTCTTTCTGTCTTTTTGTCTGTCTGTCTGCTTGTCTTTCCGCCTTTTCGTCTGTCTCTGTGCTTGCCTATCTTTCAACCTGACTGTCTCTGCCTGCTTATCAGTCTGGCAAGGGACGACCACACACCTCCTATTTCAACAACATCGCTGAAGTCTGTGGTCTGGAGATCCAGGAGGTCGCCCACAGGATGTCTTAATCTTGTGACCTTGAGAACACTTGTGACTTGAGAACACTTGTGACCTTGAGAACACTTGTGACGCTGACGTCCAGCGTGGCTCCTACCGCCGATCCCGGCGAAGGAGAGAGTTTGGGGATCTCATCATGAGATGAGATGAGATGAGATGAGATCAGTCTGGCTGCCTATCAATCTGTTTGGCTGCCTATCTTCCTGCCTGCCTGCCTGCCTGCCTGTCCGTCCGTTCGTCTGTCTGTCCGTCCATCTGTCTGTCTGCCTGTCTGTGTCTGTATGTTTACCTGTCTGTCAGTCTGTCCATCCATAATTGTGTTTATATTTTTTTCATTTATTCATTTATTTTTTGTCACAATGCACCCACCTTGTGAAAATCAAGTTGCTTGCTTCGTTCAAGGAGAGGGCATCGCCGAAGCTGAGCGCCACTTTTTTTTTTTTCCTGTGTGTGTGTATTAATGTTCATGCTGTGAAAATGGATTTGTTCTACGTAATTTTGCCAGGGACAGCTCCTTTGTTGCCTTGGGGTCTTTTACGTGCGCTGAATGCATGCTGGACACCGGTCCACTGTTTATCGTCTCGTCCAGAAAACTAGCACACGGACCAGGAAAAAAACACGAAAAAAGAATCGGAACGCGTATTTAACCTTTTGACTCCCGCACCCTGTCCATTAGCATCCTGCACTGTCAACCATGCCAGCAAAGCCAAAACTTAACCCTTTGACTCCCTCCTCCTGTCCATCAGCATCCGCACTGTCAACCATGCCAGCAAAGCCAAATCTTAACCCTTTGACTCCCTCACCCTGTCCAATAGCATCCTGCACTGCCAATCATGCTAGAAAAACAGAACTTAACCCTTTGACTCCCGCACCCTGTCCGCCAGCATCCTGCATTGTCAACCATGCTGGCAAAGTAAAAAATTAATCTCTGACTCCCTCACCCTGTCCACCAGCTTCCGGCAGGATAGGGTGAGGCAGTCAAAGGGTTGAGTTTTTGCAATTGGTGGATAGGGTGCGGCCGGAGTCAAGGGGTTAAGTTTTTGCGGCTGGTGGATAGGGTGAGGGAGTCAAAGGGGTTAATTTTTTTGCAGTTGGTGGATAGGGTGCGGGAGTCAAGG
>JAPXFY010000028.1:25148216-25150716 GCA_030674185.1 Monoplex corrugatus
AGTGCCTTGCCACATGGCGTTGGCGATCATGGCCTTCCATATGCATTTGTCCCTTGTTGCCTCAAGCACATCTTCCGCCCTCTCTGTCTTCAGCCAATCTGCAAGTCCGTCCAATATTTTTTTCCCTGGGTCTACCTTGTGCTTTCGTTCCCTCCAGCTTTCCTTTTGTGACCAGGTGCTCCAATTCCCCTTTCCTCAAAAAATGACCTGTAAATGTTGCCTATCTTTTCCTAATCTTTCTTATGAATGATCTTCTTGTGTCTACCTCCATCAAGACTGTCACGTTTGTTTTCTTTGCTGTCCATGGAACTCTTAACATTCTTCTTAGAAACCACATCTCGGCTGCCTCTGGTATATGTTTTGACGAAAGAGATAAATGAACAGAAACAATTCTCGGAGAGAATGAAATCTAATAAAGAGTGCAGATGGCTGACGTGCTGTATGAAGCCGCTGGTTTGGTGTCGATTCCCATTCAGCTAAGGGCCCACCACGTCGATCGTTTGTCTGACAAGTCCGATAACCCTACAAGAAGCCAACAGTCTGCGAGGAGAGTCATCCCCCCTGCCCCAACCCCCCCCCCCCCCACTCTCCTTACCCCTTTCCGTGTCAGTTCCCACCCTCCTGGAGGTGGCGCTGCAATTCACACTCGTGATCGTTGAGCGACCCCTATCGGTGAGAGGTGACTCTAGATAAGATTTCTGACTACTACCTTCACCCCCACCCACCCGCTACAATTTTCCTGCCTTTCTCGAAAATAGTTCGTGTTTTGTTTTGTTTTGTTTTGTTTTTCAAGCAAGGTCTTCTCACTGGCGTTTATAAGTTCGAGCTTACTTTGTAGAATCCATACAGAAAGATACTGAAGGTGAGCTGTATGACTGACCTTTTTTATTTTTTTATTTTTTCATTTTTTTATTTTAAGCAAGTTCTTCTCATTGGCGTCTTCCAGCTGGAGTTTATTTCATAGAACCCATACTGAAAGATATTTAAGGTGAACTGTATGATAGACCATTTATTGTATTGCTTTGTTTTGTTTCTTTTTTTTTTTTTAAATTTTTAAGCAAGTTCTTCTCAATGGCGTCTGTGAGGTGGAGTTAATTCCATAGAACCCATACTGAAAGATATTGAAGGTGAGCTGTTTGATAGATGCTTTTGTTTTTCGGCAGCTTTTCTTTTCTTTTCTTTTCTTTTTTCTTTTCTTTTTCCACCTTTTCATTGTTGTTGGTTTTTCTGCCCCATTTTCGGCACCTCTCCAGTGTCACTGCCACCCGCGTCATTGCTCTCATCACACTTCTCCGTGTCACTCTCCCATGCCGTCATTTGGCTCTCCATCACATTTCTCCTGTGTACTACCCCAACGCCGTTCATTTTGGCTCTCCATCACACTTCTCCTGTGTGACTACCCCACACCCGTTCATTTTGGCCTCCATCACATTTCTCCTGTGTGACTACCCCACACCGTTCATTTTGGCTCTCCATCACACTTCTCCTGTGTGACTACCCCACACCGTTCATTTTGGCTCTCCATCACACTTCTCCTGTGTGACTACCCCACACCGTTCATTTTGGCTCTCCATCACACTTCTCCTATGTCACTACCCCAACGCCGTTCATTTTGGCTCTCCATCACACTTCTCCTGTGTCACTACCCCAACGCCGTTCATGTTGGCTCTCCATCACATTCTCCTGTGTCACTACCCCAACGCCGTTCATGTTGGCTCTCCATCACATTTCTCCTGTGTCACTACTCCTACACCATTCATGTTGGCTCTCCATCACACTTCTCCTATGTCACTACCCCTACACCGTTCATGTTGGCTCTCCATCACACCTCTCCTGTGTCACTACCCCAACGCCGTTCATGTTGACTCTCCATCACATTTCTCCTGTGTCACTACCCCAACGCCGTTCATGTTGGCTCTCCATCACATTTCTCCTATGTCACTACCCCTACGCCGTTCATGTTGGCTCTCCATCACACTTCTCCTATGTCACTACCCCAACGCCGTTCATTTTGGCTCTCCATCACACTTCTCCTATGTCACTACCCCTACGCCGTTCATTTTGGCTCTCCATCACACTTCTCCTGTGTCACTACCCCAACGCCGTTCATTTTGGCTCTCCATCACACTTCTCCTGTGTCACTACCCCAACGCCGTTCATTTTGGCTCTCCATCACACTTCTCCTGTGTCACTACCCCAACGCCGTTCATTTTGGCTGTCCATTACACCTCTCCTATGTCACTACTCCTACACCATTCATTTTGGCTGTCCATTACACCTCTCCTGTGTACTACCCCAACGCCGTTCATTTTGGCTGTCCATTACACCTCTCCTATGTCACTACCCCACGCCGTTCATGTTGGCTCTCCATCACACTTCTCCTGTGTCACTACCCCAACGCTGTTCATGTTGGCTCTCCATCACACCTCTCCTGTGTCACTACCCCAACGCCGTTCATTTTGGCTCTCCATCACACTCTCCTGTGTCACTACCCCTACGC
>JAPXFY010000028.1:25175716-25240716 GCA_030674185.1 Monoplex corrugatus
GTGTGTGTGTGTGTGTGTGTGTGTGCGTACATGTATATATACATAATTGTACACACACACACACACACACGCATACACACACACACACACACACACACACACACACAATCAATCAATCAATCAATCAACCAACCAATCAATCAATCAATCCCAATGGCACAGAAATAATCAATTTTATTCTCTTCAGCTCCACATCACATCACAGAGGGACAGGCAACAAAAGGACTGTTTGCATGAATCAAAATAACAACCAGGCCACGTATCACATTTTAACCCTTTCATCCCTGATCCTGTTCCTGCAGAAAGCTGGTGGACAGGACGAGGGAGCCAAAGAGTTAGGCGCAAGGAACCAAGACACTTGAAGCAAGTAGCAGCAGCAAAACAAAACACCAAACAGTCATCATATTCATCACACAAATAACAAACATCAGACAGTGGATGGAACTATTTACAGGGCATCCAAAACAAGTGTGACTGCCCGCGTTCAAGCAAACATCAACCAGAAAAAAAAACACGAAAGAAGAATAAAACGCGTATTTAATACAACAAGACAAGACAGGCGCAATTTTTTTTTTTTTTTGGGCCAACTGGCCTTTGTCAAGCGTAAGATTACAAACAAACAAACACCAGATACAAAAAATTAGGAGAAAAAGACTAAAACTTCCCTGCTGCTTGGTCCAGTGTGAGAAAAGGAATCTTTTTGTCCTAATTTTTGTACCTGGTGTTTGTTTGTTTGTTTATGATCTTACACTTGACAAAGGCCAGTTAGCCGAAAAATTGCGCCTGTCTTGTATTGTTGTATTAAATACGTGTTCTTATTCTTCTTTCGCGTTTTTTCTGGTTCTAATTTACAGGGTAACCTGAAAAAGAGAAATTGTTTATATATATTCATATATATATATATATATATATATATATATATATATATATATATATATATATATTATATATATACATTTCCTTACCCATTCCCTCCTCCACCACACCTGTTTTCAAAAATAAATATCTCGTACATTTAATGTCTCAAAACCCCTCCACCCCCCACCCCCCCCCCACACACACACGCACAACCTCCATCCCTTAACAAAAAAATAACTTTTCAAAATTAAATATCTCATACACTCAAAACCCCTCCCCCTCTTCTCCATCTCTTAACAAAAACTGTTTTCAAAATAATCTGTTCATAACTTTTGACATCTCCCCCTCCATTACCTCCCCTGATATTGTTTTCAAAATATATCTTTTATGCCCATCCACCCCCCTCATCCCCTCATCCCCTCTATTCTCTATTTCTGTTGTACAGTTTCGCTCATGCGTATAGTACAGCAAACTGATTGTCGTCTTGATTAAAGACTGCACCCAAAAGAAAACAGAAAAATAAAGCATGAGCTGGTAAGGAGATAGAGGGAGGAAGGAGGACGGAAACATTGGGGGGGGGGAGTGAAGGGGGGGTTATGCTGTGGGTTGGGTGAGAGAGTTGTGCACTGAAAAACACCCAATATTTAATCATTTCCTTTATTCGTTCATTTGTTCATTGTCTGTCTCTCTGTCTGTCTGTCTGTCTGTCTGTCTGTCGGTCGGTCGGTGTTATTTGTTCATCATATCCACTCATTCCTTCATTTTTGTTGTCGTATATATTTCATTTATATATTTCATTTATCTTGTTATTGTCTTCTTGTTATTGTTCATTGATAGACCCCTGGATTCGAGATCTGATATCTCAAGTTCAATCCCAGCCCTCAACGTTATTAAACACTGTCAGTTCATTGCCCATCTTAACCCTTTTGATTCCCGCACCCTGTCCACCAGCTTCCTGCATTGTCAACCACGCTAGCAAAGCAAAAACTTAACCCTTTGACTCTCTCACCCTGTCCACCAGCTTACTGCAGAAAGCTGGTCGACATGGTGAGGGAGTCAAAGGGTCAAGTTTTTGCAATTGGTGGATAGGGTGTAGGAGTCAAAGGGTTAAGTTTTTGCAGTTGGTGGATAGGGTGTGGGAGTCAAAGGGTTAAGTTTTTTGCAATTGGTGGATAGGGTGTGGGAGTCAAAGGGTTAAGTTTTTGCAGTTGGTGGATAGGGGTGCAGGAGTCAAAGGGTTAAATTTTCCATCATTCTGGTGGAGTCAGCTTGTGTTTCATAAACCCCCCTCTCCCCGTTCCCCCTCCCCATTTCAAGCTCTAACCACCGCATAGCATTTTACACGCAGGCTCAAGGCGTTTGCCAGACAACTGCTGGCAGATGTGGATATGGGACTGCCCGAGCGCAGTGAACCTCTCTTGAACAAGCCTCAAACTACAAAATGCTTTTCATGCACTTTGTTATACAATTTCATAATTTACAAAGAGAACACGTTTTTGTTTTTTTTTCAAATTTGCTTGAAGGAAAACCAACTATGCAAAAAAACAAAAAACAAAGAAATAAGCACAAAAATAAATCAACTTGAAGAAAACAAATAGACAAAAACAAAATAATACACACACAAATTATTGAAAGAAATAAGCACAAAAATAAATCAACTTGAAGAAAACAAATAGACAAAAACAAAAAAATAATACACACAAAAATTAATGAAAGAAATAAGCACAAAAATAAATCAACTTGAAGAAAACAAATAGGCAAAAACAAAAAAATAATACACACAAAAATTAATGAAAGAAATAAGCACAAAAATAAATCAACTTGAAGAAAACAAATAGACAAAAACAAAAAAATAATACACACAAAAATTATTGAAAGAAATAAGCACAAAAATAAATCAACTTGAAGAAAACAAATAGGCAAAAACAAAAAAATAATACACACACAAATTAATGAAAGAAATAAGCACAAAAATAAAATAAATCAACTTGAAGAAAACAAATAGGCAAAAACAAAATAATAATACACACAAAAATTATTGAAAGAAAATAAGCACAAAAATAAATCAACTTGAAGAAAACAAATAGGCAAAAACAAAAAAATAATACACACAAAAATTATTGAAAGAAATAAGCACAAAAATAAATCAACTTGAAGAAAACAAATAGGCAAAAACAAAAAAATAATACACACAAAAATTAATGAAAGAAATAAGCACAAAAATAAAATAAATCAAACTTGAAGGAAAACAAATAGGCGAAAAAATAATACACACAAAAATTAATGAAGGAAAAAAGTGTGTTCTTGTTCTACTTTACTATACTTCGGGTTTCTGTTAGCTTACACGCAGGCAGTTTACTTGCCTTCTCTCCCTTGGGGATGCCGTGGACTCTTTCAGTATAAAAAAAAAGTACCCCCACCTTCTGGAAATTCGGTGCTGGAAATTTCCTCTTTTCTGTCACTGTCTTTGTTTCTGCCTTCTGACAGTGAAAGGCGTATTTACAGTGCGAGTTCCATCTGGTAACCCCCCCCCCCCCCCCTTGGGGATGCCGGGGGCTCTTTCAGTATAAACAGTATCCCCACCTTCTGGAAATTCTGTGCTGGAAATTTCCTCTTTTCTGTCACTGTCTTTGTTTCTGTGCCTTGTTGCTTTGCTTTCTGTCATGTCTTCCTATCATTTTTTTGCCGTGCTGGTCCATTCACCTGTCTGTGTTCGATAAAGTCTTACATACTTTTTCTTAGGATTGAAAACTGGGTATATGTATATGTCTTGGGTTCCTTTTTCGGCTGGAGGGGGGGGGGAGGTGTTGAGGTGTGCGGAAGCAGTTTTGGGTAATTTGTACCCGTTTTTAGGTATGTTTTGGTGTCCTTAGGTATGCTTAAATTTATATTCAGGTGTTTTTTTGGATTCCCTGTGCGGTGGGCTGGACGGAGTGGTCGGCGCCGGGAGGGGGTAGGGGGGGGTGGGGGGGCACGTCCTTGGGTTGTGTGCGCGAGTGCATTGGTGTGTGTGTGCTTGATTTTCATTTCTTTTTTTTTTTTTCTTTTTTTTTCCTGTTGTGGTTTTGTATGTTTTGAGGCGGTTATAGCCCTGATATGGCTCTACGCTTTAAACAACAATAACAGTGAAAATAACAAGTCACTTGCCTTGAGATTGAGGGGAAAAATTGATACAAACTTGCTCTCTGTCTGGTTGGTTCTTGTGACAAGAGCTGTGACTCGTGATCCGATATCTCGAGTTCAATTCCAGCCGACAACATTGAAAGCTGGTCTGTTTGCTGTCCCATCTTATATAATGTTTCCATCATTCTGGTGGTGTCAGCTTATTGCTTCATAACCCTTTTGGTTCCCACATCCAGTTCACCAGCTGCAAAAACTTTAACCCTTTGATTCCCACACCCTATCCACCAGCTTTCTGCAGGAAGCTGATGGATAGCGTGGGAGAATCAAAAGGGTTAAGTTTTTGCTTCGCTAGCATGGTTGACGATGCAGGATGCTGGTGGACAGGGTGCAGGAGTCAAGAGGGTGAAAAGGGTAAGGAAATGAAAAGAAGCTGGGCAAAGTGCAATCACCACAACAGCGTGTACTCACAAACCAACACCACGACAAAAGCATATGCAAACTAAACATACAGGGAACATTCCACGACACATAGCATTCCTCACTACACAGTAAGCCATTCTTTAAAACGTACTCCAAGATTTGCAAGGAAAATGGTGAGCATGGTTTTTTTTAACTGTTTGTCTTTTTCTCCAGAAGTTTGTCTTTTTCTCCTAATTTTTGTACCCGGTGTTTGTTTGTTTGTGATCTTACGCTTGACAAAGGCCAGTTGGCCGAAAATTTGAACCTGTCTTGTCTGGTTGTATTCATATATGCGTTCGTTTTCATTTTTCGTTTTTTTTTGTTTTTTGTTTTTTGTTTTTTTTTTCTGGTTCCTGTTTGCTTGAACGCTGGCAGTCACACCTGTTTTGGATTTCTGTCTTTTTGTTTCAACCTGGGTGTTGTTTTTAACATGGTGTCAACCCTGATATGGCTCTAGTAGTCGGCTGGGCTATAAGCAATGATGAACCTGAACCTGAACCTAAATGTGTACTCACTTCTCCCATCTTCATCACTGTTATTGTGCACAGGTGAAATGATTATTAGTTTTGAGCGACAGATACGATGGACAAGACAAAAGGAAAGCTAAGATACGTTTCTAGACAGTGAAAGGCGTATTTATAGTGCGAGTCCATCTGGTAACTCCCCCCCCCCCCTTGGGGATGCCGGGGCTCTTTCAGTATAAACAGTATCCCCCACCTTCTGGAAATTCTGTGTAGAAATTTCCTCTTTTCTGTCACTCTCTTTGTTCCCTTTCTTCCTCCTTTGCTTTCTGTCATTTCTACCTATCATTTTCTGCCTTGCTTTATCCATTCACCTGTATGTGTTCGATAAAGTCTTACGTACTTTTTCTTAGGATTGATAATTGGGTACATGTATTAAGTGCATTTTTGGTTCTAGAGAGGCGAGATATGCGGAAGCAGTTTTAGGTAATTTATGCCTGTTTTATATATGTTCTGCTGTCCTTAGTATGCTTATATTTGTATTCAGGTTGTTTTTTTAAAATCCTCTATGCGATAAATTAAGGAGTGATCAACGCCAGGGGCATGTCCTTAGATTATGTGTGCGAATGCATTGATATTGTATTTCATTTTTTTTTTTTCCTGTTGAAGTTTTGTATGTTTTGAAGCGGTTAATAGCCCTGATATGGCTCTATGCAGTCGGCTGGGCTTTAAACAGTAACAACAACACTAACAATCTGGTAACTCCCAAGATGGCAAAAACACCCCCACACAAAGCAATGTGTATGATGTCATGTCCTCAAGTTATATATGTACATTTCTGTCGTTCACCCTCTGAGTTTACTGTGATTTACTTTTAGATTTCACTTGTGTGAGCAATAACCCTTTGATTACTTGTATATGTGTGTTCACATCTGACTTCATTGCGTTTTACTCTTAGATTGTTACAACTTTTCTGTGGTTTTTAGATTTCATACTTGTGTGAATGATAACCCTTTTCTTTCTTGTATACATTTTGTTCACATCTTACATCATTGTGTTTACTTGTAGATTGTTACAACTTTACTGTTTTACTTGTAGATTGTTACAACTTTACTGTTTTACTTGTAGATTGTTACAACTTTACTGTTTTACTTGTAGATTGTTACAACTTTACTTGTTTTACTTGTAGATTGTTACAACTTTACTGTTTTACTTGTAGATTGTTACAACTTTAACTTGTTTTACTTTGTAGATTGTTACAACTTATTACATTGTTTTACTTGTAGATTGTTACAACTTTACTGTTTTACTTGTAGATTGTTACAACTTTACTGTGTTTTACTTGTAGATTGTTACAACTTTACTGTTTTTAATCCTTTAGACTTGTTTACAACTTTACTGTGTTTTACTTTAGATTGTTACAACTTTACTGTTTTTACTTGTAGATTGTTACAACTTTACTGTTTTACTTGTAGATTGTTACAACTTTACTGTTTTACTTGTAGATTGTTACAACTTTACTGTGTTTTACTTGTAGATTGTTACAACTTTACTGTTTTACTTTGTAGATTGTTACAACTTTACTGTTTTACTTTAGATTGTTACAACTTTACTGTGTTTTACTTGTAGATTGTTACAACTTTACTGTTTTACTTGTAGATTGTTACAACTTTACTGTTTTTACTTTAGATTGTTACAACTTTACTGTTTTACTTTAGATTGTTACAACTTTACTGTGTTTTACTTTTGATTGTTACAACTTTACTGTTTTACTTTTAGATTGTTACAACATTGTACTGTTTTTACTTTTAGATTGTTACAACTTTACTGTTTTACTTTTAGATTGTTACAACTTTACTGTGTTTTACTTTTAGATTGTTACAACTTTACTGTTTTTACTTGTAGATTGTTACAACTTTACTTGTGTTTTACTTTTAGATTGTTACAACTTTACTGTTTTTACTTTAGATTGTTACAACTTTACTGTTTTACTTTTAGATTGTTACAACTTTACTGTTTTTACTTTTAGATTGTTACAACTTTACTGTGTTTTACTTGTAGATTGTTACAACTTTACTGTGTTTTACTTTTAGATTGTTACAACTTTACTGTTTTTTACTTGTAGATTGTTACAACTTTACTGTGTTTTACTTGTAGATTGTTACAACTTTATGTTTTTACTTTAGATTGTTACAACTTTACTGTGTTTTACTTGTAGATTGTTACAACTTTACTGTGTTTGTATACTTTTTAGAGTTGTTACAACTTACTTTACTTGTAGATTGTTACAACTTTATTGTTTTACTTTAGATTTAAATTGTGTTTTACTTGTAGATTGTTACAACTTTACTGTTTTGCTTTTAGATTGTTACAACTTTACTGTTTTACTTTTAGATTGTTACAACTTTACTGTGTTTTACTTTTAGATTGTTACAACTTTACTGTGTTTTACTTGTAGATTGTTACAACTTTATTGTGTTTTACTTTTAGATTGTTACAACTTTACTGTGTTTTACTTGTAGATTGTTACAACTTTACTGTGTGTTTTACTTGTAGATTGTTACAACTTTACTGTTTTACTTGTAGATTGTTACAACTTTACTGTTTTACTTTTAGATTTCATACTTGTGCGAGTAATAACCCTTTGATTCCTTGTATACATTTGTTCACATCTCACTTCACTGTGTTTTACTTTTAGATTGTTACAACTTTACTGTTTTACTTTTTTAGATTTCATACTTGTGTGAATGATAATCCTTTGAGTCCTTGTACATTTGTTCAAATCTGACTTCACTGTGGTTTTACTTTTAGATCTTTATAGTTTTACTGTGATTTACTTTTTAGATTTCATAATTATGTTTGGTCATATCTGATTTTACTGTGTTTTACTCTTTAGAGTTCATACTTGTGTGAGCAATAACCGTTTGATTTCTTATATACATTTGTTCATATCTGACTTCACTGTGATTTCACTTTTATATCTTCATTTTTGTAAGTGGTGGCTATTAACTTTGATTCAGTTACCATTAAAAGAAACAAGAAAATGGAAAAAAAAGAAAATGACATAAGATAAAGAAAAGATTGGTAAAAAGGGGATAAAATGAGAAAAAAAAACATTGGTAAAAAAAAAGGCAGAGGGGGGGGAACAAAATGAGAAAAAGACAAAATTGGTAACAAGGGGATAAAATGAGAAATAGAAAAGACAGGTAAACATTTCAACAATCTCTTGTTTCATACATCGATGCCGATTCCATACTTTTCAAGGTCACTTTGTCCTTGAAGAAGGTTTGATTTAAATGAAACTTGATGTATATAATCGAAGACAGTGGTTAAGTATCACTACAGCAAAACAAATCTTAACCCTTTCACTCCACAGCTTTGTCCAAACTTTGGTAAAGATCCATCCGGTCAGATGATAAGAACATCTTGTTCACACCACTTGATGACACGTATCTTTTATACATTTCATATATTTTTTACACTTTTCAAGATTACTGCAACTTTGAAAAGCTTTAGTAGAAACAAAATAGGACGAATCTTGAGGAAAATGGATTTCCTTTTTTTCTTTTTTAAACATAGAAGATTAAACAATGTCATGAACTAAAAATAGATCTCCTGTTTATCTTTCTTAAATATAGGACATTAAAAATGCCAATAAACCTTTACACAGACATACAAAAGCAGTAACAGAAACAAGACATGCATTCCATTCACACAAAACCATCAGTGTAAATAGACCTTTACACAGACACACAAGCAGTAACAGAAACAAGACATCCATTCACACATTCCATCAACACCAATCAGTGTACATAGACCTTTACACAAACACACGAGCAGTAACAGACACAAGACATCCATTCACACATTCCATCAACACCAATCAGTGTGTATAGACCTTTACACAGACACACAAACAGTCACAGAAACAAAACATCCATTCACACATTCCATCAACACCAATCAGTGTGTATAGACCTTTACACAGACACATAAGCAGTCACAGACACAAGACATCCATTCACACATTCCATCAACACCAATCAGTGTGTATAGACCTTTACACAGACACATAAGCAGTCACAGACACAAGACATCCATTCACATATTCCATCAACACCAATCAGTGTGTATAGACCTTTACACAGACACACAAGCAGTAACAGAAAGTAGACATCCATTCACACATTCCATCAACACCAATCAGTGTGTATAGACCTTTACACAGACACACAAACAGTAACAGAAACTAGACATCCATTCACACATTCCATCAACACCAATCAGTGTGTATAGACCTTTACACAGACACACAAGCAGTCACAGACACAAGACATCCATTCACACATTCTATCAACACCAATCAGTGTGTATAGACCTTTACACAGACACACAAACAGTCACAGAAACAAGACATCCATTCACACATTCCATCAAACACCAAACAATCAGTGTGTATAGACCTTTACACAGACACACAAACAGTAACAGAAACTAGACATCCATTCACACATTCCATCAACACCAAACAATCAGTGTATAGACCTTTACACAGACACACAAGCAGTAACAGAACAAGACATCCATTCACACATTCCATCAACACCAATCAGTGTGTATAGACCTTTACACAGACACACAAACAGTAACAGAAACTAGACATCCATTCACACATTCCATCAAACACAAACAATCAGTGTGTATAGACCTTTACACAGACACACAAAGCAGCAACAGAAACAAGACATCCATTCACACATTCCAACAACACCAAACAATCAATGTTTTCTCAGAGTTTTACTTTGATGGGGAGAACAACATTAACAATGGAACCAGAAAACAGCACAGCACTACCATGCTCCTCAAATCTAACAAGCAAACAATGCACATACACGCACACATAAATCATGCATTCTCAACCATTAACATCATAACCTTCATTGGACTTGAAAAGCTTAAATTACAACAAAAAAAACAAAACAACAACAACAAAAGCTAACACACTCGCTTAAGTTTGTTCTCTCAGACATCAACATATTGATAAACTTCAAAATAATATTGACATGCTCTCCACTGTTAACATCAGAATCTGAAGTCAGAATAATCTTAAACAAGTGAAAAAAATAATGTCTGAATTACCACAATGGAGTATCTACCATAATCAGGGATTTGATTTATCTGTAATTATTAAGTAAAAATGCTTGTTTGTGACTAAAGAATATTGATTGCTTAAACTGCCAGTACTGGGAACTGTGCTTTCTTAAAATTTATTTTATTTTTTCTTTTATTGCTGAAGCTCATGTGTATGTGTAGGTGTGCATGTATGCATGTGTGTGTGTGTGTGTGTGTGTGTGTGTGTGTGTGTTGATGTGTGTGTGTGTGTGTGTGTAGTTGTGTGTGTGTGTGTTTGTGTTGTGTTGTGTGGTGTGTGTGTGTGTGTGTGTGTGTGTACGTGTCGTGCGTGTGTGTGTGTGCGTGCATGCGTGATGCGTGCGTGTGTGCGTGTATGTGCATGTGTGTCTGTGTGTGAAGTCACTGTCAATGACAAATCTCGAAAACTATTTTGTATTCTTAATACGTTATCTTTTCAATGTGGGGCATGTGTGTGTGTTTTAAGTTGTGCTACTGCTTTTCTGATGGCAATGTACTAAACTTGCACATTCTGATTATGTATCTGCATGTACATGTATGCATATGTATATGTTTGAATATGTGTGTATATGTAACCTTATTGATTTTAATGAGTGTCTTATGGTGAGAGGGGGGATGTTGCCATGTCATGTGCAAGAAGCGAATGAAGGTGATAAGCGTGTGAACAGAGAAAACATGTCACCAAACAAAACTCCCGTTCTTTTAACTTGGCAACAAACCATTTTGTATTTTAAAATCAATTTTATACATGCAGTAATAGTGACAATGATAAAATCAACTCAAAATCTATTATTGACTACAAGAGAAAAGATCTTCGTGAAACATGAACTACAAATAATGCACAAAAAGAAACAGATTAACATAAATAATAAACATTAATATACTTCTACTGCCAAATCATATATACCTAGCCTCATCTAGTTGTATAAAAATAACAGAAACCAAGTAGGTACATGGTCAAAAAATGACTTGAGTAAAAGAAGGTACCCAGAGAAGAATGTTACTAAAAGAAAAACAGAATTACGTTTCAAGTCATAGCCACCTTTTTCAGGTGGACTGGAACTTCATTCATAACCATGTCTACAAGTTTCATAGCCATGTCTACAAGTTTCATAGCCATGTCTACAAGTTTCATAGCCATGTCTACAAGTTTCATAACCATGTCTACAAGTTTCATAGCCATGTCTACAAGTTTCATACCATGTCTACAAGTTTCATAGCCATGTCTACAAGTTTCATAACCATGTCTACAAGTTTCATAACCATGTCTACAAGTTTCATAGCCATGTCTACAAGTTTCATAACCATGTCTACAAGTTTCATAGCCATGTCTACAAGTTTCATAGCCATGTCTACAAGTTTCATAGCCATGTCTACAAGTTTCATAGCCATGTCTACAAGTTTCATAGCCATGTCTACAAGTTTCATAACCATGTCTACAAGTTTCATAGCCATGTCTACAAGTTTCATAACCATGTCTACAAGTTTCATAGCCATGTCTACAAGTTTCATAGCCATGTCTACAAGTTTCATAGCCATGTCTACAAGTTTCATAGCCATGTCTACAAGTTTCATACCATGTCTACAAGTTTCATAGCCATGTCACAAGTTTCATAACCATGTCTACAAGTTTCATAGCCATGTCTACAAGTTTCATAGCCATGTCTACAAGTTTCATAGCCATGTCTACAAGTTTCATACCATGTCTACAAGTTTCATAGCCATGTCTACAAGTTTCATACCATGTCTACAAGTTTCATGACCATGTCTACAAGTTTCATAGCCATGTCTACAAGTTTCATAGCCATGTCTACAAGTTTCATAACCATGTCTACAAGTTTCATACCATGTCTACAAGTTTCATAGCCATGTCTACAAGTTTCATAACCATGTCTACAAGTTTCATAGCCATGTCTACAAGTTTCATACCATGTCTACAAGTTTCATAGCCATGTCTACAAGTTTCATAGCCATGTCACAAGTTTCATAACCATGTCTACAAGTTTCATACCATGTCTACAAGTTTCATAGCCATGTCTACAAGTTTCATACCATGTCCACAAGAAGTTCTACAGATCATATCAACCAGCAATGCTGCATGCTAACTATGCGCATGGTCAGCTAGATCTACTCTTTTCTGGATCTTGTGATCTGTTCATTCTAAGCCTAGAGTATTGATAAAGCTCTGCTATCGAAAATCAATTAATTGAAGTATTCTGTTGAGGAGTTAAAAAGTCCTTGAGGCTGTAATGTGCTTAGACAGGAGATTACTTGGTTTTCCATGAGTTTGCAGTGCAATCTCCACAGACCACTGCACCAAAGAGCTGCCTGTTTGACATATCAAAGGTTGAGGTGTCCAGAATTTGGAATGTTTGCAGCAGGAGTGTCTTTCTTGGTGAGGATATTTGTTCCTGTGTTCCTTGAAGCATCAGGGTCCTGTACCTATCAACAACATAATTTTAATATCACATGGTAAAGGCTGTATAGGCCAGGATGTAGACCACAGTTGCTGTTGTCCCGCTTGTTGATCAAGGCTCTGTTGTGGTAATATAGTTCATGGCGTTGGATAGCTGTTGTCGGGACCATGTCCTCATAAAGTCCCTTTTGCCCATCACTGTTCTTCCTTTGTCAGCTTGTTTGATGACGATGTCTGTCTGGTTTTCAGTTGTTTCTGTGCCTGTTGCCCAGCTGGTCAGTTCCCTGCCCTTGATTACTACATTCACAAGCATCACAGACAGATGATCCAGCAGATCCAGAAGAGAGCACATCTAGCTCAAGTGCATGCAGTTCATGTAGCATTGCTGGTAGTGGTTGTTACAGTCTCACAGACTTGTCACTTCTGTAGAACTACTTGTGTAACCCTTGACTCCGTACCCTGTCCATCAGCATCCTGCATTGTCAACCATATTAGCAAGGCAAAAACTTAACCCTTTCACCCCCTCATCCTATCCACCAGCTTCCTGCAGGACTAGTGGCTAAGATGAGAGGAGTCAAAGGGCTTAAGTTTTTGCAGCTGGTAGATAGGGTGCGGGAGTTGAAGGGACAAACAAGTGGCCTACAATAGGTACAAGGAAAATTAACAGAACCAAAAGAAAATATTAACTACTCAATCAACTACAAAACAACGCATGCCACAAACTACACAGTACAGACCGGCCACCATACATCATTACCTCAAACATTTACAGGAACAAAACTGTGTGCATTTTTAAATTTGTGATATTTGACCTTTTCATATAAAAATATGAAAAACAATTAGCAGATTTGTATACAATACAATCCACAACTAACCACATGCAGATACATGCACATGCATGCACATCTGTGCGCACAGACACACACATACACATAAACACAGACTGAGCACCCAATGAAACATGTCCAACTACCACTGATGGCCTTAGACAAAAAATTACACATTATAATCTAGTGAGTATTTCTAATCTTTGCATCAAACATAATATGAAGACAAGCAACTCACAATACTCAACAATGAAAAACAAATGGCACCCTACACCCTATTAAACTTACATTTCAACGTGAGTGATTAACCTCGTAGCTTCTCTACCACAAGTAGCATTTAGTATAATTGAGACAAAATGTTAATGCATCTATCAAATCCAAAACAAGAGTGACTGTCTGCGTTCAAGCAAACAGGAACCAGAAAAAAACACGAAAAAAGAATCAGAACACATATTTAATACAACCAGACAAGACAGGTGCAAATTTTCGGCCAACTGGCCTTTGTCAAGCGTAAGATCACAAACAAACAAACACCAAAATACAAAAATTAGGACCAAATACAAAAATTAAGAGAAAAAAACTTAAACTTCCCTGCTGCTTCGTTCAGAACAAAGCAGCAGGGAAGTTTCATTCTTTTTCTCCTATTTTTTGTATTTGGTGTTTGTTTGTTTGTTTGTGATCTTACACTTGGCCAAAAAATGTGTATAAAATATGCATCTATCAAAGTCTACATTTTTCTGAAATCATGTTGAAAACTTCCCCCAAAGTCTTGCTGAAAAGTAGTGTTTGATCGAAAGTAGTTTTTGATCGAGGTGAAAAGTTCTTTGGATCGAGTACATCTTATCTTGCAAAAGAGATGTGTATATATGCAAACAAAAGATAATGTCCAAACTTCGGAGGTATTTAACCTAGCATCACAGGTGAAGAAATTCCCATGTTCTCCCATCTTCAGAAACCTTGCACTACCAGTTGCCTTCTGTATTCATCCTTTCACCAAAATTAAATTTTGTCTTCCGTATTAGTTTTTCATGTGTAACGGGTGGGATCTGAGCAAGTGTGTCTAAAACCACCAATACAATTTATACATTCATTAACCCCTACCAATACACTTATACATTCATTAACCCCATCAAGGGAAGTCTAGTCCATGATTAACCCTTTGACTCCCGCACCCTATCTATCAACTGCAAAAACTTAATCTTTGACTCCTTCATCCTATCCACCAGCTTCCTGCAGAAAGCTGATGGACAGGGTGAGGAAGTCAAAGGGTTAAGTTTTTGCTTTGATTGAATAGTTGAGAATGCAGGATGCTGGTGGACAGGGTGCGGGAGTCAAAAGGTTAACGTTCAGCATAAGCAGTTATTTTCATGACAAAGTTGCAACACACACATAAAAAAAAGAAGAAAAAAACAAAGAAAAAAGAAAAGAGCTATCCCCAAAATAACAATAAAAATCATCACTACTCATTTTTAAATCTGAAAATTTATTCAGTCACAGTAAACAGAAAATTGTATAAAAATATCTCGTGAGGAAGATTGCTTGGACATTCCTTATCGATATAGGACAGTCACAAATGATCTCTGCCTTCCACATCCTTAAAAATCCATTAAAATTTACAATACTTGATCCAGCTGTTCCATGACTAAAGAACACAGCAGAGTTTTAGTATAAAATATAAGAATATGCATGAAGGCTTTGCTGCCAGATCACTCATTACAGGCTTCAGAAATCGATTCAAAATTCATTCACACAAATTAGGAAAAAATTCAGAAACAGAAGCATACCCCAGTCATTGAAATAAACTTTACAAAGGTACGCAATGCTCATTTACATAACATAGAATATCACCTAAAAAAAAATTCACTGCGAGAGAAGTTTAATAACTGTTCAAAGCTTTTTTCCTGTTTGTTTTGTATGGTTGGGGTTTTTTTTTTTGTTTTAAGCAAAGTGCTTAATTTGATCCCTACCAGTTTCAAAAGGAAAGGACATTAAGGTGTACAGTTGAATAAAAAGGACATGAAGTCTTTAGTGAAAATGGAGACTATAACTTAAAAGAGAAAAACACATACTAAGGAATTTTATGGTGAAAAAGCATGCACAGCCTGTGGCAAAGAATGAACTACACCATAGAGTGAAAAAGGACATGATATAATCTGTGCTAAAGCCTAGTTTACTAAAGCTGCCACTTGATTTCATAGATATTTACATGGAAAGCAGTAAATCCAATTGCTCAAAATTTTTCAGAAATTTTACAAGCAGCTAAAAATTTTACATAATAAATTTCTCACAAAGACTTACACCTTAAAATGGACATTCAAGCCAAGAAACACGATGTATCAATTTGAACAGCTGAGATGAACAACACAGTCGATCTTGACGCACGGATACAGATCACAACCTATCAAGTGTGCAGAATATCATTATCATTATTTACATATATTATGATTTTTAGAGCTAAAGAACAAAGCTCCCTTGTTTATGAAGGGTCCATATCAAAGGGGATATCAAAACTTAAAGCCAGTTTTCTTCAATGGAAATAAAATGTCTGATTTCCCCCATTTAATTAAAAGCAAGCCAATTTTTCCAAGCATCATATAAATCACATAATGCATCATATGTGTGAGAAACCCTGCTCAGTTTCCAAATCTCTGTGACCTGATTCCCTGAATAGTGTGAACAGGACACAAGCATTAAACTTAACCCTTTAGCTCATCATCATATGCTGGTGGATAGCGAAGAGTCAAAACGAGTCAAAGAAAATGCTTCAAACAAATCGTAATCCATGATACACAGATGCTAAACCCAACATAAATAAAAATGCTTTTACTTGTTCAAAAGTTTATGCACGATGCCCGAACGCTGAGATTTAGTGAAGTAAAAATGCCCAACTCAAACTGCGGACACTGATCAAGAAAACCATGATTATTTCTAATCAATTCTTAACTTTCTTTACTAAAAAAAATTTTTTTAAATTACCAAAACACAGAAGTTTTTACAAAAAAGAACTTGGAAAAGAATTAAAAACATAAGTGAAAACCCCAAACAATAACAAGTCAACAAAATCCAATAACAAAGCAGAGTATTTTAAACAAACGATGAAATAACATGACTGTGGGAGAGAGGAGGGAGAATTAGAAAAAAGAAAAATATAGACAGACAGGAAGAAGGGAGACAGAGACAACAAGAGACAAAAGAGAGATCTGCAACAACAAACCACGATCTATATATATATTAATTCAGATATGCATAAATCAAAATATGCACCTAGGAGAGATTTTATACATCATCATCTTATACATATCATCATCATCATCGTGTAATCATCATCACCTTTTACCAATCACGTATCATCTAAGCGTGCCAGGTACATACATAATCATACATGTATACATCACAATATCTCCACACATACGTACTGAAAGACATCATGCCATGCTGTTTCCCAATGGCTATGAACAGCATGCACCAATATTTTACACACATTCCGTTCCCACTACAATGCCACTTTGTTCTGGAGCAATACTAATATTTTACACACATTCCATTCCCACTACAATGCCACTTTGTTCTGAAACAACACTAAACTAAGGAACTGAATTCTGTAAAAACTCTCACCTGTCTCACCTGTCGGCGTCACCGGGAACAGTGTTGGCCGCTGCACATGATGTCCTCACAAGTTGCCTCCAGCACTCTCGATCTTGGCTAAGTCTGACCACCTCCTGGAGTTTCTTGCCACTGATGTTTGTGATGTTTCTAGCAAGTGATGCAGGTGGCCGTCCTCTGTTTCTCTTTCCTTCCACTTTACCTTGGAGGACAGTGGACATCAAGTCTGTTCTCTCATTACGGATTGCGTGTCCAACATATTTCAGTTTCCTCCGTTGTATGAGTACTAGAAGCTTGCGTGTAGTACCCAACTCATTCAGTATGCTTTCATTTGAGCGCCTATCCGTCCATTTGACCCTCAGCAGTCTTCGGTAAAACCACAGCTCTGCTGTAAAAACTATACACTGCTAAACGGCATTTCCTAAGCTTGATGATAATCTGAAATCCAAAACAAGTGTGACTGCCCGTGTTCAAGCAAACAAGAACCAGAAAAAAACATGAAAAAAGAATATGAACATTTATTTAATACAACAAGACAAGACGGGCAAAACTTTTCGGCCAACTGGCCTTTGTCAAGCGTAAGATCACAAACAAGCACCAGATACAAAAATTAGGAGAAAAAGACTAAAACTTCCCTTTCTCACATCAGTCTTTTTCTCCCAAATTTTTGTATTTGGTGTTTGTTTGTTTGTGATCTTACGCTTGACAAAGGCCAATTGGCCGAAAATTTGCGCCAGTCTTGTCTGGTTGTATAAAATACGCGTTCTGATTCTTTTTTTGTGTTTTTTCTGGTTCTTGATGATAATCTGTTCTACATTACATCTGTCCAAGACAGAGTACAATCTCACTTTGCTTTCTGAAGCGAGTCAATAAACTCAATAAAAACAACACTGCTTAACAGCATTTCCTTAAGTTTGACGATAACGATAATCTGTTCAACATCACATCTCTTCAAGCCGGAGTACAATATCACTTTCCTTTCTTGAGTGAGTCCGGTGTCATTCACAGGCGACGAATAAATGATATACATGGGAAATAAAGAGTTTGTGTCTCTTGTGAAATTACACCTCCTATGACTGGAGAATATCGTCATGTTGAAATATATCAAGTGGCTTTAACCCTTTTGACTCCTTTACCCCGTCCACCAGCATCCCGTTTTTCCAACCATGCTAGCAGCAAAGTAAAAACTTAACCCTCTGATACCCTCACCCTGTCCACCAGCTGCCTGCAGCAAAAACTGATGGATAGGATAAAGGAGTAAAAGGGTTAAGTTTTCGCACTTGGTGTAAAGGGCGTGGGAGTCGAAGGGTTAATTACCAACAGCCTTGCCCATGGCAATACAAAGAATTTTTCTTGTGAAACTATACCGCCTAAAAACCGGGGTACATCATTATTTTGTTTGAGTATGGTATTATCAACCAGCAGAGAAACAAATGAAAAACAACGAAATGCTCTGCCTCTATACTTATTCCCCTACACAAAAATGACCACAAAGTCTCTACCACAAAAAGCCTCCTACTTCATTTATCTCCCACAATTGCACGGGAGAGACTTCAATTTCAAACATTCAAAAATTGTGACCACAAGGAAAATACCACAGACAGCTGCAGTTTGGACATTCAGACGAGAAAGCGGCTCACACAGTAAAAATTCTACCCGAACAGATGCGATGCGAAGCGAAACATGTAAAAATTGTACATTTAGCAGTTCTGGAAATACACAAATGCACAGCCAGGCCATTGCAGGAATTCTAATATCAAGAGTCCTCGCAGGGGATGTGAGCATGTCCTGTTTTCACATGACGCATGCAATGTGTCGACTGACTGAAGACGAAGAGAGAGAGAGAAGAGAGTTGAGGTGTCGAGCGTTATCGACTTGTGCTTGTTCTATCCATGCAGCATGCACGTACGTTTTTAATTATCTGAAATCAGACACAAGACAGCATGACTCTTCACTTTGAACAGAGCTATGAGAATGGCAACACATTCAGCATTATAATACAGAACAAGCTTCAATCACTTTACCAAAAAACAAAAACAATACGCAACACATTCAGCATCACAATACACAACAAGCTTCAATCACTTTACCAAAAAACAAAAACAATAGGCAACACATTCAGCATTATAGTACAGAACAAGCTTCAATCACTGTACTAATAAACGAAAACAAGCAAAATTCAAATACATCAATAAATAGGTGAATAAATATTTCAAAAAATCATAAATAAATATTTTCAAACTTAAAACTGGATTTCTGACAAATTTTAAACATTATGAACATCAGAAAGGCAACAAAATAAAAAAAACTCTTACCATAAAATCCAGAATTTTCCTGAATTCTAATACACAAAATTAACTTTTTTCATAGCTGAATAAAATAAACAATGCACATTTCATTTTTTATTTTAAAACTGAATACAATAAACTGTACTCCTGGGGTATGAACACTTACTAAACATACCTCATTTCATCGCTGTATGTATTATGTCACTTACTGAAAAAAGATAACAGTGTTCTTGTTTTAGCTATGCTAATTGTATGCAAAATTGAGAAAGAATACAAGTAAAAGTAAGGTTTGTTGATACATGAGATGGAGATCATCAACTTTTGGGACAAAGAGAGGTAAGCACCTTGTTCATACATGATTTTAAGCACCTTGTTTATACATAATTTTCAAGTTTCAAAGAAGAATAGCCACTGCAAATTTCAGTGACACCAACAACAACCAAAGACAAAACAGAATCACAGCACGCACAAATAAATACACACAAACATGCATACACACAAGCTAAAAAAAAAAAAACCAACAACAACAACACACACACACACAATGTGTGTACGAACAGCATGTGTACAAAACATACAATAATAATATAAGACAACAAAATGGACAATCAAACAGCTGATATGTAGATGCGCACAAAATGCCTGAGGACAAAAATTTACACCCAGACCAACTCTCCAAAACTTCAAGTAAACTAGGTAACAGAATACTGACTGGGGAGACTGAGTGTTTTAACCCTTTAACTCCCACACCCTGGCCACCAACTGCAAAAAAACTAACCCTTTGACCTCCTCAAAGCCCGATCACCAGCTTCTGCAGGATGCTGGTGGACAGGGTGTGAGAGTCAAAGAATTAATTCCTATCAATCAAAAAAAAAAAAAAATTGTGGATTTTTTGGCCCTATCCAGCCTAGCAGAGTTGAGCGCATCATGGGCCCATTAGGAAAACCAGGACAACACAGTCGAGTCTCATCCACTTTTCAAATGTATCACTGAGGGCGACGCTCAAAGTTCTTGACCAACAGTTAAATATCTGTATCCCTCCAGCCTATTTGACACTACAATATATTATGAGACCTGGCCAGTTCATGGGTTTACGAGCAGGCTTAAGGCTGGTGCCATGATCACCATTACACACGGCACCTGTGACGTTAGTGCATATGGAATTTGCTCCGAGCGTGAAAACGTCATCCTGAGAAACTGAAACTGAAAACTATATTATGACAATATGAGATCAAAAGTAGAGTACAGCCCTGTCAAACAGTTTCAATACGTAAGGAATCCCATGGTATCAGTGCTATCATCTCCATTCTCATGATCACAGCATCGAGAAAAAAAAGTTTCCCAGCTCTGTGTCACTGCACACCCTTCTCTTATAGTGGCCTCCATTTTGGTGGGTCTGGATGTGTGGTGGATTGCCAAAATAAGCAGCATGGGGGTGATGACACAGGAGGCCATGTAGAAATAGATCAGCAGAAAAAACAGTTTTAACCCTTCAAGTTCAACTCCCGCACCCTGTCCACCAGCATGCCAACCATGCTAGTGAAGCAAAAACTTAGCCCTTTGATTCCCTCACCCAATACACCAGCTTCTTGCAGCAAGTTGGTGGATAGGGGAGGGAGTCAAATGGTTAAGTTTTTGCAGTTGGTGAACAGGGTGCGAAATCAAAGGTTTAAAAAAAAAAGCTCCCCTACAGTTCAACAAATTCAAAGCAAACTACACTGAACTACTTAATCATATCCACAATCTCCCTGCACGTTAGGGGGTGAAAGTGTTAAGCTGGTAAACAAAAAGGAGTGGAAGAGTTTGAGATCACAACCTCAAAGGAAACCGATCACCATCTCTGCAAGAATTTTCTAAATGTTGATTCTTTAACTTTTTCACTACCTAACCCTATCCATCATCTTCCTGCAGAATAAGGGGGTGAAGCTGGTGGAGAAAGTGAAGCAGTGAAAGGGTTAAAGGCCACATGCTAAAATGAAACAGCAACGCTAAAAGTCTAAATATACAGGTATCTTTGTACTTTTAAACTACAGATTTTTTTAAACTGTTCACTGCTTCCAACCGATAGAAACATACACCTCCTGGGCCACCGACCACATATTCGGTGGGCAACCTTTCCTATTTTTAGCCAGAAAACCCCAACACTTTCAGTGACGTGTGAGATATCAACAGAAACTTCAGGATTCCCTCTATAAATAGATGCTAATTATGTATGCGTGAAGTTTTACAGTCTTTTCCACCCGTGCGATCGAAAACATGACCCTCTACAGCTGATTACTATTCAGTGACTGCAAACAGTGGCAGACGAACTCGCTTCAACACTGAGCGTTGCTCGGGCCCGAAAAACAACTATACAGCAAAAGAAGTTGCAGAAATCATTACTTGTGGAGCTGATTCTGATTTGCAGTCCCGTTGATTCACTCGATAAGAGTGAAAATGACCATAATTTGGCGCATGCAGGCGATATTTCGATGCTGATGTCCGAAGTCGGACTTGACCCAGATAAGAGTCGGAGTGACATTACTAGCACTGGTGATCGTAAAAACGAAAGTACTGCTGCTCCTGGTGTGTTGTAAAGTATACTGAACAAGAAATATATAGTGTTGTGGGGTTTTCTGGGCTGGATAAAGAGATGATTTTTTTTCATATTTTAAGTCAAGGCATTTAAAACTCCGTGGCACAGGCGATTCACTTCTTTATTTACACTTTGGCACTGAAGGGGTTAAAGATAACATCCTAAAATCAAATACCAGCACCACTACAAAGAAAAAAGACATCTGATTTTCAAGCACGGAATTCTTTAAAACCAATTCTAAAATAAAACACCAGCACCCCCACCAAGGTACAGGTATCCTTCATCATTCCTAAAGCTGACTCTTTAACCCTTTACCACCATCAACTTACACACGAGTATCATGAAAAAGGAAGGGGCCTTCTTAGGCTGTGGATGCTTTAAAAACAGCACAGAAACGCAAGCAGCACTACCAAGAGAGAAATATCTTAACCCTTTGACTCCCGCACCCCATCCACCAGCCACAAAAACTTATCCCTTTGATTCTCTCACTCTGTCCACCAGCTTCCTGCAGGAAGCTGGTGGATAGAGTGAGAGAATCAAAGGGATAAGTTTTTGCTTTGCTGGCATGGTTGACGGTGCGGGATGCTGGTGGACAGGGTGCGGTAATCAAAGGGTTAAAGACATTTTCAAAAAACAAACAAATAAAACAGAACACCAGCACCACTACCAAATCTCAAACATATTTAAATTCTTAAACTCTAGATTCTTTCAAGACAACATCCTCTAAAGAAGCACCACTGGCACCACTACAACCACCTGGGTCATTATCTCCCCCACCACCACCACCATCACCACACTCACCTGACCGACTGGTCACCGCTTCATCCCCTGCTGCGGACGGGCAATCCCCATTGGACGATTTAGACACGTGTGACAACTGCGAATCGGAGACAGAGTGTTCGTTGGAGTTCACATCACAGCCACTGCTAACTGTCGCTCCTGCCCCTATGACAGAAGCTGATAAAGAGTCTGAAGAAGGGTCTTTATCTCCCTTGAATGACTTCTCTGCATGGGAGTCTCTATCGTGTTTGACCCACAACCCATCTGCTCTTTGCCCTGACTAGATTCTTGTCCAGGCCTTGATGAACTTGACGATGACGTCTCCCCGGTTATCTCCCCATCTCTCATCACAGAACCATTCGAAGAAGCCTGCGAAGTTTCACTAAGGACACAACCGTCAGCACGCTGTTCCGACGATGATCTCTCACCACCCTCCTCCACAATGACGTCTCCAGCCCCGTCCAGGGAGCTGAAGCGAGGGATGGCTTTGCTGGGAGTGATGAAGGGTGACTTGCCCTCGATAATGTCCGACAGCGTGCGGTCCAGGTTTTCCGAGTCGCGAACCTCCACGTCCCACTCCTCGTCCGACTCGTGCGTTGTCAGAAAACTGGCCGTCATCACGTTGTCTGCGGCGCTGACGTTGCTGGATCGGGGTGTAGACATCTGCAGCTGGATCATCTGTACATATTGTTATTGTTATTGTTATTTTTGTTTAAAGCCCAGCCTACTGCGTAGAGCCATATCAGGGCTATAACCATTTCAGTACACACACAACACTTCAAAAGGAAAAAAAAGGAAAACAAAATTAAGTACACATTCTATGCATTCGCGCACACAATCTCTTTTTCCTTCCTTCTTTCTTTTGGGATGTTTATGTTTGGGTTGATTTGTTTTTCCAAAGGCTCTGGTTCTGAGTGTGTCCATTTTTTCAAAGGCCATAAGTTAACAAAAGTTTTTGATGTTTTCAAAAGCCTTGATTCTCAAAGTTCTATACAGTTTTGAAATCCTGATAAGGTCTGTTCATTTTTCAAAATATTTCTCAGACCTGAAGAAGTCATTTGATGTTTTAACACTACTTCCAGATTAAAAAAAAATAAAGCAACTCTAATACTTTTTTCACATTTTAACAAGTAAGAAATTCTAAATTCTCTTTTTGCACATTTTAACAAGAGTGAAATTTTAACACTTCTTCCATACTTCTGAAAATGTGAAGTTCTAACACTTTTTTCATACTTTTGAAAAAGTGACATTCCATTTCTTCCACTTTTCAAAAAGTAAAATTCTAACACTTCTCCCAAACTTTGAAAATGTGAAATTCTAACACTTCTTCCATACTTCTGAAAATGTGAAATACTAAAACTTCATCCATACTTTTGCAAAAAGTTACATTCTAACATTTCTTCCATACTTTTGCAAAAGTATAATTCTAACACATTTTCCATACTTTTGACCCCTGCTCAAACCCTGCTGACCTCATCTTGCAGGTCATAAAGTTGGGTCTCCAGGTCATCCTTGTCCCTTTTGTCCTGCAGCTGCCCAGCCGTCAGTAGTTCTTCTCTCTGTATAACACATATGCACATGGGCATGAGTGTGCAGCATATATACTGCTATATACTGATATATACATTGATATAAATTCCCACAACTTCAGATATTTTTTTTAAACAGATATATGAATGAATGAATGAAAATGTATATCGCGCAACAAAAATCTCCATGCTATAAAAGTATGCTCGCGGCGCACGGTGGGGGGGGGAGGGGGGGGGGGGGGGGGGGGCACAAAGACAATTCCACACAGCCTTTGCACCAACATTCATAAAGGCATTCAAGGTATTCACATTCAAATAAGCAATTCCATACAACATTAGAAAAAGTGTGTCTTGAGACTAGATTTAAAGGATGAATGAGTCTTTTTCTCCCTGATGCTCATGGGAAGCATGTTCCACTTGGTAGGGGCAAGGTATTTAAATTCTCGCTGACCATATCTTTTGGTTTTAACATCCCTTGTCCCAGGAACATGAAGAAGAGACTTGGAAGCAGATCTCAGACTGCGAACAGGTTTATATTCAGAAAGAAGATCTTTAAGATAAGAAGGACTACTAGAGTTGAGTGCACGGTAGGTGATAGTTAGTAGTTTGTGATTGATGCGTTGTTGAACTGGGAGCCAGTGCAGATTCCGTAAGATGGGAGTTATGTGTTCAGTCTTCCTGCATCTAGAGATTACTCTGGCAGCTGTGTTTTGTACAGCCTGCAGACGCTGTATTTTCACCTGAGGGAGACCAGCAAGTAGACTATTACAGTAGTCTAATTTTGAGAGTACTAGTGTGACAGCAACAGTCTTAGCAGCTTGAATAGTCAAGTACTGGTGGGCTTTACCAAGAGATCGGATATGGCAGTAGCAAGTTCTGATGATTGAATTGATCTGATCACGCATCGAGAGATTAGCATCCAGAAACACTCCTAGTGTTTTTACTTTCTTCGAGAAAGGGATGTCTGCACTACAGACCGAAAGTGAAGAAAAAGGGACAATTTCTCTTTTAGGAGCAGTTCCGACCAGCAGAACTTCAGTTTTCTCTTCATTCAACTTCAACCGGTTTGCAGACATCCAATGTTTTATTTCCAGACAGCACAATTCAACATTTTTCTTTGATTCAAGAGCGAGAGTATTGTCGGAGGGAAGGCGGGAATAGAGTTGGGAATCATCCGCAAAGAAATGAAAGTCAACATTGAACTGTTCAATCAGAGAAGCCAGGGGTCTTGCGTATAGAGAGAAGAGAAGAGGTCCGAGGACCGATCCTTGCGGAACGCCTGTAAGAAGAGGTGTATCTTTCGAATATGAAGACCGGACAAGAACTTTTTGAGATCTCTCAGAAAGATATGAAGTGAACCATAACAAGACAGTTTTGTTCAGGCCGATTTCAGTGTGAAGACGCTGCAAGAGAATATACACATACAAAAAGTAAACAAAAACCAACAAAAGCAGACAATAAAACAAAAGCTAACAAATATTTTCTAATTCATGTTGGGAGGTGATTTCCACAGAAAAGCCCCAAATCCTTCTAAAAAATTATTTCTTACGCAGTCTCAAAGCACAGGTAAAGCAAACTAGGGAACCATTAAGTGTGTATAGACCACATGCAACAGGAGGAAATTATATTTTCTTTATACACAACACACCCTCTCCAAAGTACATAATTTACCATATTGAAACAAATCATTTTGCATAAACAATTTGTGTGTGTGTGTGTGTGTGTGTGTGTGTGTGTTGTGTGTGTGTGTGTGGTGTGTGTGTGTGTGTGTGTGTGTGTGTGTGTGTGTGTGTGTGTGTGTGGTGTTGTGTGTGGTGTGTGTGGTGTGTGTGTGTGTGTGTGTGTGGTGTGTGTGTGTGTGTGTGGGTGTGTGTGTGTGTGTGTGTGTGTGTGTGTGTGTGTATGTGTGTGTGGTGGTGTGGGTGTGGATGTGTGTGGGTGTGGGTGTTGTGTGTGTGTGTGTGTGTGGTGTGGTGTGTTGTGTGTGTGTGTGTGTGTGTGTGTGTGTGTGTGTGTGTGTGTGTGTGTGTGTGGTGTGTGTGTGTGTGTTGTGTGTTGTGTGTGTGTGTGTGTGTGTGTGTGTGTGTTACACATGCATGTGCGAGTGCATGGGTATGTGAGTGGATACATGTACACATGTAGATGCCTTTATAAGCAAGCATCTTTTTCACTTTTCTGTTCCCACTCCAAAGTCAATAGTTTTCATATCCTCTATTTTTCATTCATTCTTGTTACTACCTACTGTTCTGTCTGCCTTTTTTTGTTCCCTCACAAATTTCTCTCTTCATGTTTCAGAAACTGATAACCACAACAAGGTACAGGAGAAGTCAAATCCTTCATGAAAAACTGGCCATCCATTCTTCAATAATGAAGGGAAAGTACATCTATTGCTTTGAACGTAATATAAATGAATATTGTGCCTGGATGTACTGCATGTCAGAACCTTTCAAAAAACCTGTTATACACTGACTGGGCGACGTATCAATTCAGAGATCTGTATCATTACAGAATGCTAGAAGATGAAATTACTTACTGGAGAACTATCAGGAGACAAAATTACTAATGAAGAGATACTGGTGGATGATGAAATTACTTACCAGGAGATTTTCGGAAAATGAAATTACTTGTCAGATTATCAGAATATACAGTATCTTAACAGGAAATTATAAAAAGAATTTAATGACTTATCAGGATATCAAAATTACTTATCACAAGCACACACACTCTCTCTCACCTGAATATCAATTTCAGCAATTTTATGTCTCAATTCGGCAATCACTTGCACACTTTCTGCCTCTTTGATTCTGCCCATCATTGCCTCTTCCTTGCGCTACAGACAGAAAGCACACAGTCTGCTTCATAATGCAACAGAAACTCTGAACAAAATTCTGTGTGAGAGAGAGAGAGCGAGCAGAAGGCACACAATCTCTTCCATAATGAAAGAGAAACTCTAAATAGAAGTCTGTGTGAGAGACAGAGAGAAAGCAGAAAGCACATAGCCGGCTTCATAATGCAACAGAAACTCTAAACAAAAATATGTGTGTGTGTGTGTGTGTGTGTGTGTGTGTGTGTGTGTGTGTGTGTGTGTGTGTTGTGTGTGTGTGTGTTGTGTGTGTGTGTGTGTGTGTGTGTGTGTGTGTGTGTGTGTGTGTGTGTGTGTGTGTGTGTGTGTGTGTGTGTGTGTGTGTGTGTGTGTGTGTGTGTGTGTGTGTGTGTGTGTGTGTGTGTGTGTGTGTGTGTGAGAGAGAGAGAGAGAGAGAGAGAACAGAAAGCACACAATCTACTTCATAAAGCAACAGGAACTCTAAACAAAGTTGTGTATGTGAGAGACAAGACAGAAAGAGAGAGAGAATGGAAATGGACAGGAATAATTTGTTCACATTTATTCCTATTCTAAAGAGGATTTACAAGCGTAACATATGTCACATTTCTATCAACAAGAGCAAGACAGAGAATGAGAGACTAAAACAAAAGAGCGACAGAAAGAGAGAAACAGCACTTGCATTTGTATGAGTGTGCATGCAAAAACAGAAATATCTAATCAAGCCTTCTAATAGCACAGGTATATAACTCGCATGCAAACTAAACCCATGCCAAACATGCTGGGGATGACTACCACAACACAGACATTTACAAATTAATTACATGATGATAAGCAAGGGTAGGGAATAGACAAAAATACAATAACATTTACACCATGCTTAATACAACCTATATTTTCACTCTAGTTTTCCATGGACACATTTTAAAAGGAACTCATTATCTCTCAAGGTGCTCCATAATCTTCATCAGTTTCATTTCGCTTACCCTTGGACTCCTGCACCCTATCCATCAACTGCGGAAACTTAACCTTTTGACTCCCGCACCCTATCCATCAACTGCGGAAACTTACCTTTTGACTCCCGCACCCTATCCATCAACTGCGGAAACTTAACCTTTTGACTCCCGCACCCTATCCATCAACTGCGGAAACTTACCTTTTGACTCCCGCACCCTATCCACCTGCTGAACTTCAAAGGGCTTCCTGCAAGGAAGCTGGTGGATTGGGTGAGGGAGTCAAAGGCTTAAGTTTTTGTTTAGCTAAGGTGAGTTTTGCACATGCTTGAGATTTTGGTGGAGAGTCCAAGTGCAAGGAATCCCTCTTGATCAAACTACTCCAAACAAGTGAGCGAAAATGAGATGTCAAAAGAGAATAAAGATATAAAACTAAACTAGACACTAAGAACGGAAAGCTAAAGGGGAATGGAAATACAGACTATGAAAATGTAACGCCAAGACCGACAGCGAGTGATAAACATTTCAACACCAAAGATACACACACAGCTGGACAGAATAAAAGTAAAAACACGCATATTATATTCATGTTGTTCCTGCTAATGGAATAGTTCCTTCTGATGCTCTCTCGAACAAGAACCTCCCATGTCTCATTAGAGGGTTAAAATACTTCTGAGTAATGAATCTTGAGGAAGAGGAGAGACAACAAAAGAAAACAAAAATCATCAACAATGAAAAGGAAAGAGATTTCTTTTTCTGTCCCAAGTTCTGTGGCACCGACCACAAGCCATCCATTCCAGCTCTGCATCACACCACCAGCCCCCAAGATTGCTCGGTCAAAGTCCCAGTGCCAGGAACCCCACAAAAGCCAGATTTCAAGCCTCTATGTGGCCACCCACCAAAGGAGACCATTTATCATGCTGGGTCACTTTAGCAGAGCTCAATAGTACCATCATGATCTGACTTGAGGACACTATCAATTAACTCACTTCCTACATACAATCATGCCCCTTGCCGTTCCCCTGATATCCACCATTTGTATAGGTCATGAGAAAAATTCTCATACAAACAAATGAAAACAGAGAGCTTTGAAATTTGGCAGGTTATATATTAAAAGATCGGTGTACAACATGCTTGAAATTTCAACTGTCTAACCCTCATGGTTGCTGAGTAATGGTACAAGTAAAATTAGAGAAATTTTCAGGTGAAAAAATGTCTTACAATATACAGTCAGGTCATTATGTCAGTTCCTACAATCACATTTTGAAAGAAATTTCATAAAAATCCAACTTGCACACACACCAAATGCACTGAAGGAAGAGATCTTGAAGAGCGCTGAGATGTCAAGTGTTGTTCGGCCATTTGCTTTTCCATCATCTGCTTTGCTGCAGAGCTAGTGGGTCGTGAACTTTGCACTGTCTACACACCTGCAGAGTACAGTGACCTAATGGCCTGAAACGAGGCTAAAAATGACTGAAGAATCTGGCCATTAGTTTCAGTTAACGGAAATACTGAAAGCCCCGCGAATTTTCAAAATCCCAAGTCGGATGTCTCCAATGCTCGTACACAAGCATTGTTGAGACATGATCAGGAAATCCCGATGTTCATAGCGAGAGAGTTAAGCCAACTACTAACAACAGTAATCAGTCAAGAGGCAAAATGGAAGAAAGGCAGACCTTCAATCTCATACATCGAGAACATAACCAACATAAATGACCTAAATATTCAAAAAGTTGTCCACAAAAGTCAAGGCAGAGTGGCTTAGAGGAAGGTGGTAGTGTCAAAGAATGCAGCGCAACGGCCAACACTGAACCCGGTGATGCTGACAGGTGAGGTGAGACTTGAACTATGTAGTGCTGAATGATTCAAATACCCTAACCAACTGACCTAACAGGACCCCAACAGATTAAAGTCTGTTACTCAAACCATATAATATCTAAAGGCTTAAGTGCCCTAACCAACTGACCTAACAGGACTCCAACAGATTAAAGTCTGTTACTCAAACCATATATAATTACAATATTTATATAGCGCAAAATCTTGATAAAATCAAATCTAAGCACTGAAGCACGCACGCACGCACGCACGCACGCACGCACGCACGCACGCACTGTCTTGAAGTTGGGTGTCATCAGCATAGAAGTGGTGTTTTATAGAATGGGAGTTGATGATGGTGGACAGGGGGGAGGTGTAAAGAGTGAAAAGAACAGGGCCAAGGACAGATCCTTGTGGAACACCACAGGTCAGGTATGCAGGTTGAGAGTAAGTGCCATTGATGAGAACGGTTTATTTTCTGTTTGATAGGTATGAAGTGAACCAAGACAGAGCAATGTCAGAGATGCCAAAAGTATGATGAAGTCTAGAAAGGAGAATACCATGATCAATGGTATCAAAGGCTGCAGACAGATCAAGGAGTGTGAGGAGAGAGACTTTGCCAGTATCAGTTGCAAGGAGGAGATTGTTGAGAATGTGTAGTAGGGCAGTTTCACTGCTATGGCACTGGCGGTAGGCTGACTGGAAAGGATTGAGGAGATTGTTGGCAGACAGGTGAGAGTTCAGCTGGTTGAGGACGACTTTTTCAAGGAGTTTTGACAAGAAAGAGAGATTAGAGATAGGCCGGTAATTTTTCAGTTCATTTGGATCTAAATTGTGTTTCTTGAGGAGAGGGTGAACAATAGCAGACTTGAAAAAATCTGGGACAGTTCCAGTTTGAAGAGAAGTGTTGATGATGTCAGTGATGAATGGGAGGAGAGTAGGGAGACAGTCGGCGTAGAGAGAACCTGGAAGAGGATCCAGTTCGCAGGTTTTGAACGACATGGATCTGATTGTGTTGAGAATTTCTTCTTGTGAGACTGGGGTAAAAGTAGTAAGAGGTGTGCCAGAGAAGGAAGGGTCAGGTGGGCATGGTTGACAGGGTGTCCTGTCAAGCCTGTCATGAAGAGTTTGTATTTTGGTGGTGAAATAGTTGGAGAATACAGATGGGAGTTCTTCATTTGTATGTTTTGTTGGGAGAGGTAAATCTTTTCGTGTGCCAAGGAGATGATTCATGGTTGTAAAGAGTTCTTTTGAAGAAGAGGCATTCAGGATTTTGGTTTGGAAATAGCTTGTTTTTGCTGATGCAATGAGGGTGGATACTTTTGTTTTAGAGGCTTGGAAAAGTTGCCTGTGTACAGTGAGTTTGGATTTGCGCCAGCGGCGCTCTGCTCTGCGGCGGGCACGTTTTGCACAGGCGATCTCATGAGTGAGCCAGGGGGTAGGGGGGCGGTCAGGTAAAAGACGGGTTGTGGCTGGAGCATGAGTGTCCAGAAGATGATGGAGAGTAGTATAGAATTCATCGGCAAGGTTATGTGACTTTTCAGAAAGGAGACGGGAGGCATCAGATGAAAATGTGGAGAGGTCGATAGATTTGAGATTGCGTCGAGTCACTGTGCGCATGGTACGGGAAGGAGGAGAAATGTCGAGAGAACAGAGAATTGCAGAGTGGTCAGATGGAAGGGCTGAAGTTAGACGGGTAGAAAGAACTAAGCAGTTGTCAGTAGCGGAATTGTGGTGATCACGAGAAATGATCCAGTCAAGAATGTGACCTTTTTGATGGGTTGGTTCAGAAATGTGTTGAGTCATATTGTGGTTGGACAGAGAGTTGATGATATGTCTTGTGTCATAACGGTGAGTGTTGTCATAGTGGACATTGATGTCACCTAGAATGATGAGATTTCCAGGTAAGAGGCAGTAGTGGTCAAGCAATTGGTCAAAGTCAGAGAGAAACGTGGATGTGGTGAGTTTGTTGGCAGAGCTAGGTGGGGGTCGATAGACACAGGAGAAGGTGATGGGGTGAGGGGTGGATTGGAAGGATACTTCAACGTGCTCGAAAGAAGGATGGGAGAAAGGCAGAGACTGCAAGAAAGATAGGCGGGAATGGAGTGAGTCGTTGTAGAGGATGGCGATACCGCCACCTCGGGATGAGCGATGGAAAGAAGCAAGCCTGTAACCACTCGGAGTGAGGCTAGCATGTATAGGTTCGTGACCAAGGGGGTTAAGCCATGTCTCTGTGATAAAAGCAATGTCAACATGCTCAATGACTTCGGCTTTGCCATCAGTGCATGTTGACTGAGCATTAAAAAGGCATAGTTTCAGCCTATCACAGTCATATGGTGGCGGCCGAGGTGGCGACGAAGGCGGCACCAACGGGACAGAAGGCGAAAGCGGCACCGGCGGGACAGAAGGCGAAGGCGGCACCATCAGGACAGAAGGCGAAGGCGAAGACGGCAGAGGAGAAGACAAAGCTTGCAGCAGCGAGGTCGAGGGCAGGGGCAGTGGAGGAGAAGAAGAATATCTAAAGGCTTAAGTGCCTTAACCAGCTGACCTAACAGGACCCCAACAGATTAAAGTCTGTTACTCAAACCATATAATATCTAAAAGCTTAAGTGCCCTAACCAACTGACCTAACAGGACCCCAACAGATTAAAGTCTGTTACTCAAACTATATAATATCTAAAGGCTTAAGTGCCCTAACCAACTGAACTAGAGGACCCTAAAATACTAAAGTCTGTTACTCAAACCATATAATATCTAAAGGCTTAAGTGCCCTAACCAACTGAACTAGAGGACCCTAAAATACTAAAGTCTGTTACTCAAACCATATAATATCTAAAAGCCTAAGTGCTCTAACCAACTGAACTAGAGGGCCTTAACACATTAAAGTCTAGTATTCAAACCATATAACATCTAACGACTCAAGAGATCATGGAACTGCACACTGGGGTGGGTCTGTGGTACAACTTCTGACTCTGCACCACAGTGTGCAAGCCTCGGCACAGAGGTACATGGAAGACCAGCTCTTGCCCACAACACAGGTCTCTCCTCTCCCCAACACTGATAAAACCAAGGGAAAGACCAGAACCAATACAGCTTGCACCAGTGATGACACCAGAGTTTTCGGAATGAGGTTGAGAACAGCAACGAACCACCGTGAGCTCTCCACTTCCAGATTTCCGTCAGATTTATGCCTCAGCCTTTATCTCCACTGAATATTACTGCACGGAAGCAGGGCTTTGTGGGTGGACGTTTTGACAGTAGCTGATTTCATCCACCCTTCCAAAGGTCTTGTTTCTAATCCTGTCAGGGTCCCACTACTCTCTGTACTTAAACCTCTGACTCCCTTGCCCTATCGACTAGCATCCTCAAGAAAGCTGGAGGATAGGGTGAGGTAGTCAAAGGGTTAAATTTTTGCTGGTGGTGGATAGGGTCCGGGAGTCAATGGGCTAACAAGACAGGTGTGGGGGTGGGGGGGGGAGGTGCCAGTTTAGCCGCTGACAGGTCGACCATGAACGGATAGTATCATATTACATGGCTACCGACAGCAGACCAGTGGCGTGAACCAGACACCTAGGGTTCTGAACTCCGGACTTTAGGGGCCTCTTGCTTCCTAGGCAGGAGATTTTAACCATTTCATTCCCTCACCATATCCACCAGCTATGGTGAATACGGGAAGGACGTAAAAGTGTTAATCATTATTATGCTATCCCTACATTTTAACCATTTCATTCCCTCACCATATCCACCAACTTTGGTGAATAAGGTAAAGAAGTGAAAGCGTTAACCATTATTACACCACCCTTAGATTTTAACCATTCCACTCCCTTACCATATCCACAAGCTTCGGTGGATAAGATAAGGGAGCGAAAGTGTTGACCATTATTATGCCACCCTTGACTTTAACCATTTCACTCACTCACTGTACCCACCAGCTTAGGTGAATAAGGAAAGAAAGTAAAAGCATTAACTATTATTATACCACCCCTCCATGCATTCTGCTCACCTTGCTCTCAATGTCATCCAGTTTGCGGTGCAAGTCTTTGATGTTGGTGGAAAGGTCACGCTCCCTTCCTGCTGCCTCTTCCAGCTTCTGTTTCAGACTCTTGTTCTCCTCATCCATCCGCCGAATCTGGTTCTGGCAAATCTGGTTCTGGTGCACACAAAGGACCGATTAAATGAATGGATTTTTTTTTCTAGTTCGTTGGCTGGTCGATGTGATGTGATGTTGTGTGAAGTATGTGAAATGGTGTGCCATGGAGAGGTGTGATGTGACGTGAAGTGATTTGGTGAGTAGTGGTGTTAAGTGGATTACTGAGAAGTACAACAGAATAGGAGAAAACTACTAGCAGACATGAATAACAGAAGACATAAAATACATTGGCCATGTGTCACACAGCACGAACACAGATCTCATGGCAACCAATTTTTCAAGGAAAAACACGTGGCAAAAAGGAAGAAAGGCAGAGCTCCAGTCTCATACATTGAGAACATAACCAACATCAGTAGGCCTAAATATTCAAGAAGTTGTCCACTAAAGTCAAGACAAAGCCATTTGGAGGAGAGTAGCTGTGTCACAGAGTGAACCGCTAACACTGAATCCAGTAACATTGATAGGTGAGGTGAGACAAATGAAAGTAGAGTGGTGGAGAAGTGGGTGTGGTGTGGTTAGATGACGCCTGTTTGCTTTCTTTTTTTTTTTCTTTCACTTTTCATTGTCAGAGATGTAGACTATTCAGAGTTGCAAATGCATAAATTTGGAAGTCATGGTATCAAGTTTAAGGTCACAGAAGTTTCAAAAAAGTGCCTGAAATCAGCATTTTCCAGGAAGGTGTGTGAAGAGGCTGTGGGCCGTATGAATAAACCATCTGAAGAAGTCTGATCTGTCTGTCTGTCTGTCTGTCTGTCTGTCTGTCTGTCTGTGTCTCTCTCTCTCTCTCTCTCTCTCTCTCTCTCTCTCTCTCTCTCTCTCTCTCTCTCTCTCTCTCTCTCTCTCTCTCTCTCTCTCTCTCTCTCTCTCTCTCTCTCATATCACTCACTGAAGATAATCATGCAGACTGCAAAGCAACATATAACCTGCACAGTATGAGCTAGACAACCAGAACAAAGTGTGTATACATCCAAGACAACGCTATCTGAATGCTGAAGAAGAAGAAGAAAACGCCAGCCTTACCTGCGTTTCTAGTTCCATAACCTTCTGCTTGGTTTCCTTCAAGTCAGCCAGGGACTTGGCCTCCTTTACCTTTACCGACATCACCTCCTCCTGCAGATGCCGCATCTCCGCCTTCAGGTTCTTGTCCTTGGCCTTCTCTTTTGGCGAGGTGCCTGGGGCCATCCGCTCCATGTGCGACTATCACGAAAACAATAAATAGATAAATAAACTGAATAAATTACACTTACTTTTGAACAAATTAACAAAAAATCTAAAACAAAAACAGAAAGTATATTCAACTGATAAAAAACTACAAATGCAAATGTTCAGCTTATTATTGTTATTGTTATTGTTATTGTTATTGTTATTGTTGTTTGTTTAAAGCCCAGCCAACTACATAGAGCCATATCAGGGCTATAACTGCTTCAAAACATACAAAACTTCAAGAACAAGAAAAAAAAAAAAGAAAGAAAATTAAGTACACATATCAATGCATTCGCGCACACAATCTAAGGAGATGCCCCTGGAACTGACCATTCCGTCCAATTTATCACACAGGCGATGGATTTTGTCAAGCATAGGAAAAAAGACAACAAAGATTCGCTGCATTCAAAACAAATTCAGATCAGACAACTTCCCTGAAATGTGGATTCTATTTGTTTAGAAAAAAAAAAAAAGGTGATTACGCTAAATTAACGGTCTATCAAATGTATAATCTCCCTTCATATTTTTCAAGTTCCTATAACAAGTCTCATAAAATTTTTGCTTTGAAAAATTAACCAAGCCTACCTCTAAAAAAGAACAAAAACCCAAACTAAACAAGTGTACCCTCTAAAAAAATCCACACTAACCAAATATACCTCTTTAAAAAAAAATAACTAATGGAAAAAAAAGTTGTCTGGAGATAGTTACACGGGCAATGCAGAAAATGAAGCAGCATAAAAGAATCAGGGCTTAAAACAGGAGGAGGAAAAAACCACTGAAACTAGGGGGGTCCGGGGGCATGCTCCCCCAGGAAAATTTTTTAAAAACCAAGTGTAAATCTATGTCATTTCGCGCTTTCTGGACATAATTTCAAGAGATATTTAGTGCATAAAAATTGCTGTAAACACATAAATTTGATCACACATGGGATTTGAAAATAAAAAATATGTGAATACAATCTTATACATAACTAAGGACACTAAAACATACACACACCGGAAACTTCTTCCAAGAAAAATCAGGGGCCATAACTTGCGCGCCGTTGTTATGAACGCTTGCAAGCCGATCACAGATGCCTTGCTCCTTTCAGTTTTTTTTTTTTTTTGACAAACCGAAATCGCGGAATTCCACCCAGACGCGGAACGTTTTAAGCCCTGAAGAAACGAAAAGAACCATCAACAAACAAGGAATGTGCACACAAAACTAGGGCTGACCTCCCAGTAGGCCTCAATTTCGTTGACCTTCTGACGCAGCTCTTTGAGGGAGAGGTTGGCCTCTGCTTCACGAAGCTTGACGGCAATCAGCTCCTCCTGGAGGTGCTGTACGTCATTGCTGGGGGCACGCTGTAGCCGCAGGTTGGTCTGCAAACATGGGAGCAAATATATATGTATGCATGCACGCACGCACGCGCACACACACACACACACACACACACACATGCACACACGCACGCACACATGCACACACACATGCACGCACACACGCGCCCACATGCGTGCGCAGATGGTGGATAACATGTGGAAATCAAAGGGATAACAAAGAAATAAATTTTATAAGTCCAGGACAAGAACAACAGATCAACTAACTAAAAATAGTGACTGAAAATATATGCCCGTCTTCTTTCAGACTGACCAACACCACACACAATCATATCAAAAACCCATTTACAAATA
This sequence comes from Monoplex corrugatus, assembly GCA_030674185.1. Taxonomy (NCBI): domain Eukaryota; kingdom Metazoa; phylum Mollusca; class Gastropoda; order Littorinimorpha; family Ranellidae; genus Monoplex; species Monoplex corrugatus. The sequence goes on from JAPXFY010000028.1 coordinate 25,212,402, forward strand.
ACCCAAGACATATACCATTTCCGCTCTCGAAAACAACTGTCATCTCCATCACCATCTTTCATTCCATCCTCCATCCCTACTCCACACACACACGCGCGTGCGCTCACACACACACACACACACACAACACAACACAACACAACACAACACAACACAACACAACACAACACAACACAACACAACACAACACAACACAACACAACACAACACACAACACACCACAACACACACACACACACACACACACACACACACACACACACACACGCAGATGGTGGATAATGTGCGGAAATTAAAGGGCTAACAAAAAATAAATTTGCCAAGTCTAGGACAAGAACAACAGATCAGCTAACTAAAAAAAACTTACCGAAAATAGATGCCTGTCTTATTTCATTTACTCTTTCGTTTTCTAAATTCTGTTTACTTGAATGCTGGCAGTCCCTTTGATTCAGACTGCAATATCAATATTAAAATATCAAAAAAGGATTCTTTTTTTAAAAAATTAAACTGTCCTTACATCATCCACCTTCTTGGAGTTGGTGACAAGTCTTGGCCTTCATCATCACATATCACATTTAACCCTAACCCTATTATCCCCTCAACCTATACATAAATTTCTTGAAAGGAAGCCGATAGGCAGGTGACGAGTTTGGATTTTAGAATTTGTTCATGAAGGATTCATCGCGCTCAGACAATTCCATACACCCCTCCACCCAAATCTACCATCAATTAACACTGTGAAGACATCACCAGAATGATGGAAACATAAAAGAAGGGCAGCGAACAAACCAGGCTTGCAGCGGATGGGATTGAACACAAGCTATCAGATCCCCGAGTCCACAGCTCTATCAGAAAAACCAACCAGCCCCAGAAAAAGAAATTGTAGTCTGCCTAGGGGTCAAACCCATGACAACTGTGTTATCAACAATTTCAGTTTCACTTTCTCAAGACGACGTCTCCGCACCTGGAACGAATTCCATATGCACTAACGTCACAGGTGCCATGTGTTGGAGAAGATCCAGAATGATCACGGCACAAGCCCTAAGCCTGCACATAAATCCAATATCTGGCCAGGTCTCAAGATCCTACCTACAAAGTTCCTGAGGTCGTAGGGGAGCGAGGTGACAGAAACCTCAACTTTTCCCGGGGCCAGCATTGCGAGGGCGTCGCCCATCCCCTCTCCCTCACTTCAAATTCATATTCATATTAACTTCTTTTTTTTTTAACCAAGATTTCAGAAAGGCAAAAATGCTAATTGGTCTTCAAGGGGTGGGACCTGGGAAATCAACCTATCTCTTCAATGTTTTATACCAAGGCAGCTGGGCAATGCCCTGCTCTTCATGATTTTCAACTGCAGTGAGATCTTTAGCATGCGCAGCCAGAAGGCACACGGGTCCCACTCGTTTTTTGTCCCCTTCCTAAGGACTACACATTCAGTTCAATTTTGCAGTCAAACTGAGGAGAAAAGTCAAGGGCCTCTACGGGGAGCGAACCCTGGAACCTCGAGTTAAGTTATTGGCAGGCAAACGTCTTAACCATTCTGGCACTCTTCTCCTTATCAACAATTCACTCTAACCAACCGAATTGACCCTTTGACTCCCACCCCCTGTCCACCAGCACCTTCCATTACCAACCACGGTAGCAAAGCAAAAACTTAACCCTTTGATTCCCTGATCCTGTCCACCAAATTCTTGCAAGAAGCTGGTGGATAGGGGAGGGAATCAAGGGATTAAGTTTTTGCAGTCGATGGACAGGGTGCGGGAGTCAAAGGGTTAACATGCCCACTTGGATGAAGAAGAGACAGGAGTTCACTGTCCTTACATCTTCCAGCTCCCTGATCTTGGTCTTGAGCTCCTTGATGTGGGTGATGGTCTCGGCCTCCCGCAGACGTACAGCGATCAGCTCTTCCTGAAGATGCTGCACCATGTTCTTCTCCTCCTCCGCATCCAGGTGCACTGCCCCCTGGATGATGTTCGTCTGTAGGGACAGATGCATGTTCGGTTAGTCAGCCACTGTTTAACCCTTTCACTCCCTCACCCTGTTCACAAGCTTCCACCCACTTCCTGCTAAAAGCTGGTGGATATGATGAAGGAATGAAAGAGTTAACTCCATGTTAACTAGTGTCATGTTTGGAGATCAGAGATTTAAACACTATATGGAGTTTAAAACACTGGTCAGTTTATCATTTCATCTGAAACACAGAGCTAGAAGGGGAAAGAAAGTCCCTGTCCAGCTGTAACTCGAACTCAAAACATCCGATTTTTCTCTTCTTTGTCCCCCCGCCCCCCTCCCTCCCTCCCCCTCTTCCTCCCTCCCCCTCTCCCTCTCTCTCTCTCAGTATTTTTTCAGTGCTGCTTACGTATTGCTATTCAGTATTACATATTCAGTGTCATGTTTCCCCTTTTCAAGGGGGTTATGGCCAAAGTGAATAATTTCCATTTCATTTTCTCACCCGTCTTTTAATGTCGCCGATGATGTCCTGTGCCTCCTCCAGCTTCTTCTGGGTCTCACTCAACTGCTGACGGGTGACAGACAGCTGGTTCTTCAGGGCGTACGATTCCTCTGCCTCCTGCGCCCGCGTCACCTGGTCCTGGATCAGCTTGTCCGCCAGCGATGATGACTCCTGCGTGACAAGATCAAGATCAGGGTCAGTATGCTATTTATGAACTGTATTAAAGAAGGAGATGGTATGGGTTTGACTGTGCTCAAGGTTAATTGGTTACAAAGACGGGGGGGGGGGGGATTGGTGAATGAAATACAAGTGTCTGATCGTCTGAATTTTTTTGTTTTTGAGAAAATGAGAAAGGTACTTTACTCTTTAATAATAATAAAAAAAAATATAAAAATTTTTTTTAAAAAGTGTGAGGAGTAAGCGAGCAAATAACTAATGATTTGTGTGCGTGTATGTGCGAGCGTGTGTTCGTGCAGTGCGTGCGTGTGTGTGTGTACACGTGTGTGTGCAAAGTGTAAAAGAAAAGTAAACAAAGGTTGACTGGATAATCTGAATGTGTGTGTGTGTGGGGGGGGGACAAATTCGTCATCAACCATTCATTACCTCTTATTAGTATGTCACAATTCCAAACAAATGACCAAAAAGTTGTTCTTTGCTACAACAGTTAAAGGTTAAATAGCAATAGCCGGCTCTCAAACTTCAATTCCTTACAGCACGAAAACTGTTCATGATTTACAGAAAAATGACATTTAAGAGGACAAATAATATAGTTCATACGATATCATTATATGGCATCCTGAGATAATATAGTGTCTACCCAGCCTGAGATAAAACAATAAAGTGTTCAATTAGCTTGTGAGATGATAAGAGTGTTTAGCTGAAATTTTAATCTCTTTACACGATAATGATAATACAAAGCTCATTGTACAAACTAATTTTCTAGCGTAAAGTTCATGATTTGATATTACAAGAGATACATAAACATACATGACATTATGCGGGCACTTCTCCAGCTAAACTGTTGCTTAAATGGCAAACTGAAATAATCTTAATATGTGGGGATAAAAATTTCACAATATGTAATCAAACTCAGGGATACAATACACATACAACAATCATTTACAAGTGTTACCAAAGAAGTCCAAATAAATAAAGAGTGCCAGTAAAACGGATCATTAGCAAAAACACAATCAAATACTGCAGATGAACGAATATGTGACCTCAAATACAAAGGCCTGAACAACAAATGAAATGAAACACAATATGAAAAGCAGCACACAAATAAAATATCATTATTCAGCAAACACAATTTTCTGATAATGATGAAAAGCAATAATGTCAACTTTTCTAAGAGTTACATCATAATATAAACACTCAACATTACAAGCATTTTATTACTTAGTACATAACTGAAAGAATCAATGCAATGAAATATTGATAAACTGGATGGCATTTCTTCATAAACATAACTACACAACCTCAGACACACACAAAATCCAGTAAACAGCATGGTCAAACCATACTAAAAAATATCCTTTTGTTATGACATCAATATAATTTTTTGAAAACAATTGTACCCAGTTTATTCAGTATTTATTAGTCAGGACTTAAACTTGATTTTGAAAAAAACGATCTTTGTTAAATGAAGCAAACCACTGAAATAAAACTATTCTAAAGAAATCTTTGTAAGGCGAAGCATCTCAAGAAGCCTGGCGACTTGAAGAACATTATATTCATTTTGTCTCTTGCAGATATTTACCACAGTTAACAAAAAGTCATCAGATAAGCAGTAAACTATAAATCATTGCATGAAGGAATTTTTTCATAATCTAATTCTCTAAAGGCATTAATCAGTTATTTAAAAAGCAGCATGTTACTACTGTAATATAAACAGGAAGAGAAAGTGTTTCCCTTTTCTAATTCGCTATAGGCATTAATCTGTAATTTTACAAAGCAGTATGCAATGTATCTCTGTTATCCAAACAGAGGGAAAAAGCAACCGCACGATGCCATAACATGACCCATGGTGACACAGAACAAACATACATCATATAGGCATCGTTGTATATCCATGAATTAATATTTCTATCATATTATTTACCTATAAGGAATAACAACATCAATTTTCCAACACATCACATGGGTTTTCCTACATGTACATGAATTAACCCTTAGATCCTCACTCTGTCCACCAGCATTCTGCATCGTCAACCATGCCAGCAAAGCAAAAACTTTACCCTTTGACTCCCTTACCCTATCACCACGAGGTGAGGGAGTCAAAGAGTTGAGTTTTTGCAGTTGGTGAGATAGGGTGCAGGAGTCAAAGGGTTAATGTTTCTATCATTATCATTTATTCATGTAAGAAATAAACTTTCATTTTCTTATACATATATAGGTTCATTACTTGTACATAAAATAACATTTCTATACATTATATTTACATTACTGTATCATAGTTATTTAATGGAACCATCTATCATTATCCCCTATCTTTCATAAGAACCCAGCATTCTTTATCTGAATATCCATTAAATACACACTTTGTAACCACACTGTCAGATGTATTACTTGTATATATTAACAACTGTGTCAACTCAATAGCGGCAGCACAATCAACACGACAGACACCTAACATATGAAATGAGCATGACACATATATCTGAATCAACAAAAAATGTCTTATTCTCTTTTCAAGTGTTTCAGTTTCTATTTACTTGTAAAACCGGCAGGTACTTAACCCTTTGACTCCCACACCCTACCAACAGGAAGCTGGCAGATAGGGTGAGGGAATCAAAGGGTTAAGATTTTGCTTTGCTAAGCATGGCTGGCAATGCAGAATGTTGGTGGACGGGCATGCAGGAGTCAAAGGTTTAATTCTATCAGTATGATGATTGCGATGATTAAATCTGATGGGAAAAACCCTGATAATGGAAAAATCTTGATAAACACTCTACCAATCTGAGAACATTCAGTGTTTCAAAAAAAAAAAAAAAAAAGAAAAAGAAAAAAAAAATGTGTTTATTGCGTAAGCTGTTAAGAAAATGAAAACTGTTATTCCTTAGAATTTTTCTTGCCTCATAAAATGTCCTAGAAATGTTGCTTGTCTTTTCCTAATCTTCTTCATAAATGTTCTTCTTGTGTCTGCCTATATATATATATATATATATATATAAATATATATATATATATATATATATATATATATATATATATATATATACAGACAGACAGACAGACAGACAGTCAGACAGAGGAAGACCGAGCCTTTTTGTTCTTCTATAGTATCTATTTCTGAATAATGACACAAATGATTTTCCATGTGAATTAATACATAAATCATCATAACAGAAATATCAACTAAAGTACAAGCAATGAAACCTATCACAATAATAGAAATATTAAGTTATGTAAAGTACTGAAACCTATATAACACATTAAGAAAGTGAAAGCTGTTTGTCCTTATGGACAAATGACAACGTGTTTAAAAAAACAACAACAAAGAAACAATTACACAAACAACAAAACTCAAACAAAACGACCAAAGTTCTCCCCCGTCTTCTCAGATGCTATATTCTCAGACAACATAAAACAATACAACAAATTATACCGACTTACCTCAAAACCCACATTAACAAAATCGAAAAGATTTAAAACAGAATAAAGCATTATAATCATGCATGCACCTACTATACATGTGCGCACACACTTACGCAAGCATATGTGCATGTATGGGCACACACACACACACGCAAACACATATATACAAGAGATAATACACATGTGCATATACTTGTATACAACAAGCTAACACACACACACACACAACACTCATGAACAGGTATGGATACAAACACATATGCAAACACAGATAATGATTAGCAAATTTACTTATTGACTAAACAAATAAATGAAAAAAATGAAGAAAAACTAAAGACAGGTTGGTTGGTTGGTTGGTTGGTTGGTTGGTTGGTTGGTTGGTTGGTTGGCTGACAGCCGCCTGCCTACCTGACTACCTGACTGCCTGCCTGACTGACTGGCTGATAACTGACTGACTGATGACTGACTGACTGAACTGACTGACTGAATGACTGACTGACTGACTGACTGACTGATACTGACTGATTGACTGACTGACTCTTGATAAAAAAATTACCATCATAAACAATATGGTAAGACAGTGACCACTGTAAACAATAGTCTTCCTTCTTCCATAGGGAAACAGATGTAAAGATTTGGTGCAAACAAATTTCCCATTTCAAAAGGCCATTAAAAGAGAATACAATTATGACAGTAAGAAGACAGACAGACAGTGGGAGAGGAAAACCACCTTTCATGAAATACTAAACAAACAGAAACAAAAATATAAAAAGATAATAGGAAAAAGACAAAAGGAAACCCACACTGGCATGCAATGTTTTTTGTTCATATATGCACTGTTCTTTTTAAGATCTTGTTCATGATCTTCTTTCTTCATAATTCACATCATTTTATATCACCATTTGCCTATCCCCCTCCCCTTCAAAAAAAATTCATCTGTTTATCCATCACCTTGTACATCATCAATCCTCTTTATAAAGTTTTACCAACAGTTATCAATTTGCAAGCGTAAGTACTATTCATGCTCGTTTGCAGAAAAGAAAAAGTTTGTTGGGATTAATTATCAATTTGCAAAAGTAAGTACTATTCACACTCATTTAGGAAAGAAAAGGTTTTGTTTGGATTAATCAGACTGCATTAGTAACATCAACATGTTTATAGGTTGAATAATCAGACTGGATTAGTAACATCATACTATTGTTTATTATCGTTTTTGTATCTGGCGTGTTACAGATATTGTTACTGATTAGAACAAAAAAAAGTTAACATTAAGGCTGTCCCACAACTTTGTGCCCCAACAAAAAAGTTAACATTAAGGCTGTCCCACAACTTTGTAGCCCCAACAAAAATGTTAACATTAAGGCTGTCCCACAACTTTGTAGCCCCAACAAAAAAAGTTAACATTAAGGCTGTCCCACAAATTTGTAGCCCCAACAAAAAAAGTTAACATTAAGGCTGTCCCACAAATTTTGTACCCCAACAAAAAAGTTAACATTAAGGCTGTCCCACAAATTTGTAGCCCCAACAAAAAAGTTAACATTAAGGCTGTCCCACAACTTTTGTAGCCCCTACAAAAAAGTTAACATTAAGGCTGTCCCACAACTTGGTACCCAACAAAAAAGTTAACATTAAGGCTGTCCCACAACTTTGTAGCCAACAAAAAAGTTAACATTAAGGCTGTCCCACAACTTTGTAACCCCAACAAAAAAGTTAACATTAAGGCTGTCCCACAACTTTGTAACCCCAACAAAAAAAGTTAACATTAAGGCTGTCCCACAACTTTGTAGCCCCAACAAAAAAGTTATTAAGGCTATCCCACAACTTTGTAACCCCAACAAAAAAGTTAACATTAAGGCTGTCCCACAACTTTGTAACCCCAACAAAAAAGTTAACATTAAGGCTGTCCCACAACTTTGTAGCCCCAACAAAAAAGTTAACATTAAGGCTGTCCCACAACTTTGTAGCCCCTACAAAAAAGTTAACATTAAGGCTATCCCACAACTTTGTGACCACAGACCCATGAAGTGGCAGAAACCAACTATTCTCAGGGCTAGCATTATTATGAAGGGCAGCGCCCATCTCCTCTTTTCACCGACATACAAAGACACAAACAGAACACAGAAGACCGGTTGTTATGATGAAACGGTCGGCAGAACAGAATGATGGGTGGTTGTACGTTTGAATCCTATCGGTCCAGATCATCGTGAGATTTTTCTGCTTCAGGGTCAGGTACCCTTTTACGACTGGGTGAACTTGAGGCCACACCCACTCCTCCCCCCCCCCCCCCCTCCAGTCAGACTCAAACCTGTGCAGTTAAGATTGGAAAGCAGGAACTCTACCTCAGCCAGAGGCCACATACGGATTGGTAATGATTAAAGACAATCTGTTTTTGATAACTGTGATTGTAATATTAAGACATATGTTTTTTTGATTAAACTGTTTGATTGTTAATTGGAAGTTAAAGACAATACTGTTTTTTTGATAAATGTTGATTGACATGATAAAACAATAGAAAGTGATTTAAAAAGAAAATTGTCTACTGTTTTTTATAAATGTGTAGAAAATGCACTCTGTTATAAATGTATGCATATGTTTATTGTGTGGGCGAATCGTGTTTATACTCTTTGCTAATCCCATTTAATATATAGTCAGGTAACTGCTACTGAACTGAACAACTGACAGAGGAAGCTAGAGAGACAGACTGACTTCCTGAAAGACAGAGAAAAGTAAGTAAGAGAAAGACAGACTGAATGACTGAAAGACAGACAAACACAAAAATAGACACACACGACTAGCATACAGCACGTAGCACAACAGACACTGACTGGGTGGTTGTAAGTTTGAATCCCTTAAGTCTGGATACTGCGAGACTTCTGTGCTACATCATTTCTACAAGAACTAAGCATGCCATGGGCTTCTTGGAAAAACTGGAATCAATTTCTAATCCATTTCATGGATGCATCACTGAAGATGTTGCTTGTATTTCCTAACAACACTGCAGATGTCTGAATCTCTCAGACCTGGTTGACAATGGAATGTATTACAACAACAAACAAAAAACAAAAACAAAAAACGTGTGAAATACAGCCCTATCATGCATCCTCAGTCCACAAAAGACATCCACAGTATTATCACTATCATCCCCAATCTTTCATGTTGTGGGGGGGGTGGGGGTAAAACTTGTCACGATTCTGTGGTACTTCATATCCTGCTCTCATGGTAACCTCAGTTCCATGGGATTTGTGGGTGAGTCGAAAGAGTTATATGGTAAGATCCCACCAATCAGAAAATCAATACGTCAACAATGACTGCCCTTCGCAGGACACTGCTGGCGTAGCAAAGAAGAACTGGTGAGGGATGTTCTACTATGGAGACCCAGCCACGACAAACAAAGACCAGGACGTCCAAAGAAGACCTTCATCGACCAACTGATCGATGATACGGCTGTCAGTATGATGAACTACCTACTGCAATGTCTGACAGAGAAGGATGGAAGAAACGTGTCATGGATAGCCGAGCAAGCTCGACATGATGATGATGATGATGAAAGTGAGCGAGTGTGGGGGCAGTGGTGCAGAGGACGAGACAGCCAAGAAACAACAACAACACCAACAATAATAATAACAATAAAAGAAAGAAAAGAAAAGAAAAAAAAAAACAGACATTCAAATATTAGAGACATGTTGCCAGAGCATCACCATTTAACAGACGAAACAAGATAAACAACTTTTCCATCACATCATCAAAGATAACTTAACAACACTCACATTCATTCATACATCATCATCATTATCATATCACATCACCCCTCACATCACACACATCATCATCTATCATCATAATATCATGACAATCATCATCATCATCATCATCATCATCATCATCCTGACAGTGGAGTCTTTTACTAAGAAGCAAGTAATGAGGAAGCCAATGAGTACAACATCCTTAACCCTTTCACTCCCTCATCCTAGGGAAATTTTGCGCGAGGGAGCGAAAAGGTTAAACAGAAGCGGTGAGCAAGGCATGAAGATATGTTACACTTGGTAGCATACACGTACATAATGTGAGTAACACAAAATGAAAAGGAAACATTTACAATAAAACAAATAAAAGTATGTGAATGACAGACATGAAAAGCGGGACTGTTGTGGCTGTGCAAATGGCAGGAGTGAACACACAAGAGGTACAGATGTGTACCGACAGCTATGTATAAATCTCAGAAAATGAACGACCTACAGTGCAAGTATGAACAGTGAAGACGAACAAAGGGTGTTACCTGAATAAACGGAACTAACAAGAGGAGGAATCAGAGACAGAGAGAGGGGAGGAGAGAGAGAAAGAGAGAGAGAGAGACAGAAGAGAGAGAGAGAAATGCCAGTGTTAAAGAGACAGACAGACAGAGACAGAGAGAGAGAGAAATGCCAGTGTTAGAGAGAGACAGAGAGAGATAGAGAGAGAGACAGACAGAGAGAGAGAGAGAATGCAGTGTTAAAGAGACAGACAGACAGAGAGAGAGAGAGAGAGAGAAATGCCAGTGTTAGAGAGAGACAGAGAGATAGAGAGAGAGAGAAATGCCAGTGTTAAAGAGACAGACAGAGAGAGAGAGACAGAGAGAGAGAGAGAGAGAAATGCCAGTGTTAAAGAGACAGACAGACAGAGAGAGAGAGAGAGAGAGAAATGCCAGTGTTAGAGAGAGACAGAGAGAGATAGAGAGAGAGACAGACAGAGAGAGAGAAATGCCAGTGTTAAAGAGACAGACAGACAGAGAGAGAGAGAGAGAGAGAAATGCCAGTGTTAGAGAGAGACAGAGAGAGAGAGAGAGAGAGAGAGAGAAATGCAGTGTTAAAGAGACAGACAGAGAGAGACAGAGAGAGAGAGAAAGAAATACCAGTGTTAAAGAGACAGAGAGAGAGAGGAGAGAGAGAAATGCCAGTGTTAAAGAGACAGACAGAGAGACAGACAGAGAGAGAGGAGAAAGAATACCAGTGTTAAAGAGACACAGAGAGAGAGAGAGAGAGAAATGCCAGTGTTAGAGAGAGACAGAGAGAGACAGAGAGAGAAATGCAGTGTTAGGAGAGAGTGTGTGTGTGTGTGTGTGTGTGTGTGTGTGCGTGTGTGTGTGTGCACGTGGGTGTGTGGTGTGTGTGCACGTGTATGTGTGTGTGTTGTTGTTGTTGTTGTTGTTGTTGTTGTTGTTGTTGTTGTTGCTGTTGTTGTAGAAAGAGGAAAACGCACAGCAAGCTGAATATAAATGTGTCTCCACACATAAAACAGACAGAGGAAAAGAGAGTGTTGTGCGCATATGTGTGTGCGCGCGTGCGAAGGAAATGCACAGAGTACAGAATGGAGAAAACGTGTGTACGCATGCATATGTATGTTTGTGTGTGTGTACATGCACACTCCTATGCGTGTAGGTCAAGTGTGCATGTGCATGTGCGTGGATAAGGAGACAGGCAACTAGCTCTGTCACACCATGGATATGGATGGACGGACAGACAAGCAAAAAAAATCAGTCTTACCAGCTACGTTTATGCATTGGCATTCAGGTACGTTTGTTATTGTTGTCGTTTTTAACACACACACACACACACACAAACACACACACAAAACACCACACACACACACACACACACACCACACACACACACACACACACACACACACACACACACACACACACACCACACAGCGATAAATTGGACAGAATGTCAACATCAGGGGCATATCATGAGATTATGTGCACGAATGCACTGATATATGACCTAATCTTCTTTCCAGCTTTTCTTCTGCTTTCTTCTTTTCTCTTTTTTTTTTTTTTCCATCATGGGCTTCATACAAATGTGTTCTTTAACTTTCTGGCCTTTTTATGTTTTCTTTAACCCATCATTAGACCCTTTATGCATGCACGAATGTTCACCATGCACCTACTGCATGTAACTCTTTATCAGCTTTTCCCTTTGCTCTTCTTCCTATCTTACCTTCTTTCAGATTTGTTGTCCATCAGGGCTTGATACAAAGGTTCTTTAACTTTCTGCGCTTTTTATGGTTTTCTTTTAACCCAGGTTAAGAGAGTCATACTCTGCTTTCATGCCATGCATGGCGAATGTTTTCATGTTTCCATAAGGCACCAAATACTGACATGACTTATAGAACCTTTGACACGCACATTTCACGTTCTGCATGCATATACACATGAAAGGGGAGGGGAGGGGGGTGTCCTGGCACTAGTATGTCTATACAAACACTGACCCGAGGGTTTGCAAAAATCTCTACCCTTTTCCCACCAGGTGATACCCAGGGGGGTCAGACTGAGACCCTCCAATTGAATGACAAATACAGGGGGGTGCAAAAGTAGGCATACAGTAAGTATCACATCATTATTATAATGCTTAATTCCGCTCTCGGTTAGATGAGTGTGTGAATACCGACGGCAAGCAGTTTGAGTATCTGAAGGATTTAGGCTGTGCTTGTTTACATGTATATGCAATATTCATTTGTTTGTATAATAAATGCAATGAGTATTGTACGTGTTTTCTTTTTTCATAACTGTATACCTACTTTTGCAACCCCCTGTATTCCAACCAATCGACAGTCAAGCCTCTATCCAAGACAGGAAAATACGGAAGACTTGTGAAGTAAGAGCTGAACAAGGAGGAGGTGGGTGGGGACACCATACAGAATGAAACGAAAAACACCGAACAAAAGAAGAATGAAAAATAGTACACAAAAAGAGAGAGAAGAAAAATCTGGTGTTCCATTGACTTGATGGACACTTTATAATGACTTCAGTACATTAAACCTTTGACTTCCACACACCCGTCCAATATCATCCTGCATTGTCAACCATGCTAGCAAAGCAAAAACGTAACCCTCTGACTCTCTCAACCTACCCATCAGCTTCCTGCAGGAAGCTGGTAGACAGGGTGAGAGAGTCAAAAGGTTAAGTTTTTGCAGTTGGTGGATTGGGTGCAAGAGTCAAAAGGTTAATGTTCTTTTTTGTAAGTTAGAGTGAAACTGTACAATATCGTCATAGCTGTTAATTGTATAATTCACTGTTTCAAATAAAAGATCCTAAGTTACATGAGTGAGAAAAAAAAAAGGATGGAAGAGAAGCAGAGGATAACCACAGCAATAAGCGTAAGTAAGACACTGACAGAGATACTGGCTAACAGAAACATATATAGCATAACATAACAATCTGTTTTACTTACCATGATTTCTGATTTACACAAAAACAGTTTCGAAACAAAACCACTCGTACCTCATACACAAGTCAGAAATTACCATCAGAGACATGAAGAAAGATAGGCAACGCACTCTATGGGAAACCACAGACTCACAAAAGACGGAGAAAGAAAGAAGGGGGGGGGGGAGGGAGGGACGTGAGGAAAGCAGGAAGGAACTTTTAAATTTAATGTCTTGTTTCCAATTGTGATTTTAGACCAAGAACAAAATAAATGGAAATATATGAAGCAGAAAATCGAATCAAACAACAATTCACAACCAAATCAAAGAACAGTTTACGATAATCTGCCAACAGCAGAGCAGATCTGAAATATAGCTGAATAATTTTAATGAGATGATTATTTTTTATGGAAAGGACACTTCTGTCATTACAAGATGATGAAAAAAAAACACTACACATCTAAGAAAGATGGAGGGAGGTAACTCGCTCTATGGCATACCATGTGTCTCAACAGTCTGGCCCACACAATGTTTCAGAGGGCTCAGGACCACACAAACCAGATATTTTTCAGTAGCTCTGATATGCACTGGACAAGCACAGACTGACAGCTGCAAAGATGCATCTAGACATCGGACAGGGGACATATCCTTTTCAAAACTACACATCCTGTTATGCTACCCCCTGCATGGTCAAATGTCTGATTGAAGTGGTGTGTTCAGGCAGAAATGGCCTCCACATTTCAATAACAAGCAGACAATACATTCTGCGATTGTCAAAATTTATAAATTCTCAACGCTTCTTATGAGAAACATGACAACCCATCTCCAACTTCATAACCACACAATGCCTCTGTCACTGTGCAAGGAAAAGTAATTCTGCTTGGTGTTTTAATTCCTATTTCACAATGTGGTGACTTTTTTATCATGAGCCCATATATCTGATTATTTTTGTTGGGTCATGACATCGTGTCTTTACTGATTTTCTAAATCCAGGGCATTTTGCACAACTAAATTCTGGATGCAACATTGCAGCTGGAGTTGACTGAGCAATACAGTGATCGCAATGAAACTGTCTACCGCCAATCTTTCCATCCATGTCTCTGGTGTTACCTAGTAATCACCCATCATCAGTATCATCATCATTATCATCATCATCATCATCATCATACATTATCATCTGTCTGTGGGTGCTATCGATTTTATCACACAGCATTCTTTAAAACATACTGTGTGTAACCTCTTGCACACAGCATATGCTCAATCATAAGTCTGTGTCTTGGGTGTAGCAGCAGATATGAAGGAATGAAAGAAAGAAGTTCGGTAGAAAGACTCCTTTTTGAATGGTGCAAATGTACCCTAAGTCTGTCCTGGTTTCGTTTTGGTTCCTGAAGCAGGTGCATATCTTCATTTTCATGTTCTGATTTTCGATACTGTGGAAGTTGGCAGTCATTCTGAGTCTGACTGAAATAAATTGCTTTCAACAAAAGGGAGACACGTACAGAATGGTAACAACCAACACAAGAGACAGTCTGAAACATTGAAATTTCCCACTGTACAAAGAACCAACCACAATACATAAATCCCCATAAACAATCACAAACAAAGACACCAAACTTTAAAAACCACAATAAATAAACGAACTTTACAAAAGATTTTATCACTAGAAACGAAAGACAAATCATAAACAAAAAACACAATAAAAATAAAAGAATACTGCAACACAATAAATCACTGCTAAGAAAGACGAGAGGAAAAAAATCCACCCACACAATAATGCAGGTATATTACAATAAAATCATCATTACAAAACAAATGACATGCAACAACAACAACAATAATAATAATAAAAAATCAATATCACAAATGAACAAGGAGTCATCATTACAAGGATAGAAACGTGAGACACAAGGACAATAAGCAATAAAAACAGGGGGAAATCACTCACTTCATGCTGACGAAGCAATTTTGCTTCAACCTATGAATATCCGCAGATCAGACCATTGTGCACAGCAGGAAAAAAAACAAGAGAGAAACAGACCAGAAGGATGAAGAGAAGAGAGAGAGAGAGACAGAGAGAGAGACAGAGAGGGAGGGAGAGCGAGAGAGAAAGACAGAGAGAGAGAGAGAGAGAACATGTGATTAATTCAAAACATCAAAAAAGTGCAATATGACTAAAATCAACCAACCATACAAAGCTACTACATTATATCATCAATGATTATGAATAGCAAGTCTAAAAAAAAAATAAAAAATAGAAGCAGTCGAACAATGTAAATAATTCTATGAAGTACGTTAACTCATTACCATTTCATTTACACATTACTTACCATTAACCCTCTGATTCCCGCACTATATCCACCAAGCGCAAAAACTTAAACCCTCTGGCTCCCTCACCCTACCCACCAGCTTCCTGCAGGAAATTGGTGGACTGGGTGAGGAAGTCAAAGGGTTAAGTTTTTGCTGTGCTAGCAGGATACTGACGGGCAGGATACGGAATCAAAGGGTTAACCAACACATTTTCCTGCAGGCCATCAAAACGTCACTTTTGTCAATTACGTATCATGTTTCGTTTACGTTAAGTTCAATTTCACTTTCTGAGTCACTGCAAACTGAAAGATGTCCTTCCCTTCCCCCAGACTATCATGCCACTCAAAAACAAATTATAGGACTTCACATATAATTATACCAGCAGATACAAACTTAAACCCTATTTCTGACAGTTCAAATGTAACATGAAGACTTTTCAGCCTATATATAAAAAAAAATCACTGTCTATCAAAATAACCATATGTACTGCTATTTATGTAGTGAATTTTTTTTCCTCACAGAAATGTAAAGGGGGGGAAGTTGACTTTAGAAAGGACGTTGTCCATGCAATGTGTACTTGGAAAGAAAATGAGAGACAATGTCCCCTAACACGAAATTAGAAATATTCTTTAAAAAAAAAACACCATTAAATATAACTTCATAGCAACCGACTACCCGTTACTCAGGGGAGATAAATTCCAGATTCTAATAAATATACAAACTGCAACTAAATACAAAACTGTACTGTTTACCACTCACAAAAATTAACTTGATTAACAACTTTTAACCCATGTTTGAATTATTCAATTTCAACTGAATTATTCAATTTCAATCAAATACAAAGACGGTAACTCAAGATTTACCAGACTGTTTTCAAAGCAGTACTTCTATCTCACTATAACATTTCAATTACAACAAAAGCAACAGCAACAAAAAACTTTCAAACCAGAACTTCCATCTTATCTAAACCATACACTAATTCCATAACTCGTCATGATTTGCCTTATACTTATTTTTTAAAAGCATGGCTCTTATCTAGATAAACCCTTTGACTCCAGCACCAATCTCCATCATCCTGCATAGTCAACCATGCTAGCAAAGCAAAAACTTAACCCTTTGACTCCCTCACCCTATCCACCAGCTTCCTACAAGGAAGCTGGTGGATAGGGTGAGGGAGTCAAAGGGTTAAGTTTTTGTAGGTGGTGGATAGGGTGCGGGAGTCAAAAGGTTAAACCAAACACCAATGCTATAATATCAAAAACTTACCTAACAGATTATTCTCGATTAAAATTGATAACACATCAATAATGAAAAACACATCAAACCTTACCATATTCATTAACTTCAAATCACCTTTTTCACAATAACACAACACCTTCTGCATGCAGGACACAATCCAACGACATGCTACAATGATATATATGTGACCCTCCCTCACAAAATGGGGACATATTTATATGACCCCAGCATGAAAAAGCCAGGCTGAAGTGCAAATTTGTCATTTTTTGAATCTTTACCTCATCTTTAAATTTCAAAGTTTATAAACTGACATGCAAAAAGCAGATTTAATTCACATGCAAAAAGCAGTTTCAATTTATCTGAGAAAAGAGAATTTCATGAAAAAAAAGTTTTCTTGGGTACTTTCAGTAATAAGACATGCCATAACTTCCAGAAATTGAATATTTGATGTTAAGACTTGAAATAGGGGAAGATCGTGTATTGGTTACTGTGTTCTCAAACTTCCTCTGCAATTTTTACAAGGACCACGGACTTGTGCATTTCAATTGGCGAATTTCGATCAGTCACAACTTGTTTTTGTTCAGAAACTTCCTTCACTGGAAAGGAAAATTTCATGTGATGTTCTAAAGACTTCATTTACATATCACTCAAAGGAAATTTTACGTCATGTTGTCATAGAGGCTTCATTTATATATCTGGAAAGGAAATGCCAAGTGATATTATCCAAAAGACTTCGTTACATATTACTGGAAATGAAATTTCATGTCATGATGTCCTAGAGACTTCATTTACATATCACTGAGAGGAAATTTCATGCAATTATTTTGTCCTGGAAACTTCATTTTATATCACTGAAAGGGAATTTCATGCAGTGTTGTCCTAGAAATTTCACGTATATAATCACTGGAAATAAAGTGTCAAGCCTTTTCCAAGAGCCTTTATTTATATATCAATGGATACGAAAATTTCATCACTTTTGTCCGAGAGACTTCATTCATATACCACTGAAAAGGATATTTCATGCAGTTTCGTCCAAGGAATTTCATACAGTTCTGCTCTAATGACTTCATTATGTATCAGTGGTAAGGGTAATTTCTTCAGTTTTGTCCAGGAGTCTTCATTTAAAAACTTGTTGTTGGACATATCAAGAAAAGGAAAGAGGAAATTTCATCAGTTTTGTCCTACAGATGTATATATCACTGAAAGAGGAAAGTTCATCAGTTTTGTCCTACAGATGTATATATCACTGAAAGAGGAAAGTTCATCAGTTTTGTCCTACAGATGTATATATCACTGAAAGAGGAAAGTTCATCAGTTTTGTCCTACAGATGTTATATATCACTGAAAGAGGAAATTTCATCAGTTTTGTCCTACAGATGTATATATCACTGAAAGAGGAAATTTCATCAGTTTTGTCCTACAGATGAATATATCACTGAAAGAGGAAATTTCATCAGTTTTGTCCTACAGATGTATATATCACTAAAAGAGGAAAGTTCATCAGTTTTTGTCCTACAGATGAATATATCACTGAAAGAGGAAATTTCATCAGTTTTGTCCTATAAACTTTGTTTATATATCAATGGAAGAGGAAATTTCATCTGTTTTGTCCTACATACTTTATTTATATATTACTGAACGAGGAAATTTCGTCAGTTTTGTCCCATGCATGTAAACTTTATTTATATATCACTGAAAAAGAAAATTCATCAGTTTTGTCCTACAGACTTTATTATCAATAAAAGAAGAAATTACATTAATTTTGTCCTGCAGATTTCTTTTACAATTCAATGAAAAAGAAATTTCACCTTTTTCAGACGATACAGATAACGTGCTATCACAAAAAAAAATTAACATTATGTCCCCTTGGTGAGAATGGTCCTATTTTTATTTAACATATTCCTGAAGTATACATATCCTCCACCCTTTCTACAAAATATGTATTTCCATATCCCATCTTGGTGCAAATGATGATAACTGTTAATAACACACTATGTTAATGTTTCCCACACACAGCAAACCATATCCAAACGATTATGAACAATGTCTTGGTGAAACAAAAATCGATTCTGATCTACTTCCACCAGTTTGTTACGAGTCTCTATCTTTCTCTCATGCACACGCATGTACACACTAAAACACGCACGCACGCGTGCACACACAGGCACACACATACACACACAGGCACACAATCTCCATCACGTGCATGCATACATACATAATAATAATAATAATAATATTTTATTTATTAACGCAAAATCTTGATAAAATCAAATCTAAGCGCACAAACGAGTAAGCATGCACACAAAGATGCACACATGCATGCATTTCTGTCTCTCTTTCTTTCTCTCCAACCTATCCAACTAATCCTACACAAATGCACGCACATGCATACACACACAAATACATGAACACACACGAACACACGAACACGCACACACGCACACACGCACACACACACACCACACACACACACACACACACACCACACACACTGGTTGAAAATTACTACTGCTCTCATATCTTTTCCTAAGTCGATTAATAAAGAAAACAAGAAAGTAAGAAACAAAGACCAAATAAAAAATACAACTTCTCTGTCAGTTTGAACCCTGCATATTACAGACAAAATCACTTATCATTGTGTGTGTGTGTGTGTGTGTGTGGTGTGTGTGTGTGTGTGTGTGTGTGTGTGTGTGTGTGTGTGTGTGTGTGTGTGTGTGTGTGTGTGTGTGTGTGTGTGTGTGTGTGTGGTAGTGTGTGTGTGTGTATATATACAGGGGGTGCAAAAGTAGGTATACAGTAAGTATCACATCATTATAATGCTTAATTCCGCTCCCGATTAGAGGAGTGTGTGAATACCGACGGCAAGCAGTTTGAGTATCTGAGGGATTAAGGCTGTACTTGTTATTACATGTATATGCAATATCATTTGTTTGTATAATAAATGCAATGAGTATTGTACGTATTTTCTTTTTCATAACTGTATACCTACTTTTGCGCCCCCCTGTATTTGTTATAATGACTTATCAATGCTGTGTAGATATCAAATTGATGGTTGGCTGGTTGGTCGGATGTTGTTTGGTTGGTTGACTGGTTAGATTTTTGGTCGGTCTGTTGGTCGGTCGTCAGTTGTTGGTTGGTTGGTCCGTCAGTTGGCCGGTTAGTTGGCTGGTTAGTTGTTCTTGTTCTTCTTTTAGTTTTGCTTATATGACCTCTCAATGTTACGCAAAGTCCAACGAACGGTTGGTTGGTAGTTGCTTGGTTTGTTAGTTGGTTGGCTGGTAATGGTTGGCTGGTCGCGCTTCTTTATTTTTGTTTTTATGTCTTATCAATGTTGTGCGGATTCGAAATGACAAGTTGGATGGTTGGCGGGTCGGTAAGTTGGTTGATTGGATGGTTTGGTCAATTAGGCCATCGACCGGTTGGTTGGATAATTGGCTGGTTGGCTGACTAATTGTGCTTCGTTATTTTCGGTTTTATGATTAGTTGATTTCTTGGTTGGATGGTTGGTTGGTTGACTGACTGGCTGGTAAGGTAGATGGTCAGTTGGTTGGGTGGTTGTGCTTTCTTATTTTTGTTTTCATGGTTAGATGGTGGATGGTTGCTTGGTTGGTCAATAAGTTGGCTGGTTAGATGGTGGATGGTTGCTTGGTTGGTCAATAAGTTGGCTGGTTAGATGGTGGATGGTTGCTTGGTTGGTCAATAAGTTGGCTGGTTAGATGGTGGATGGTTGCTTGGTTGGTCAATAAGTTGGCTGGTTAGATGGTGGATGGTTGCTTGGTTGGTCAATAAGTTGGCTGGCTGCGCTCCTTTTGTTTTTAGGCCTGCTCAATGTCGTACAGGTAGATTCAAACTGACAGAACAAGCCTTGTTTTAATAAATAAAACAAAAGTTACAGAAACCAAAGAAAATTACTCACACCCAATCACGAACGCGTCACTACTTTCACACTACTCTACTGTCAGAGAAAAAGACGATTCTCAAACTAATACTTGTCAAAAAGTACAAGTACTTTCGACATATTTCTATACACTCAACACTAACTTGCAAGACGCTATTATGTTTAAATGAGAGATAACTCACCTTCTCCAAGTTCTCAATTCGTTGTCTCAATAACCGATTTTCTGTTCTTAATCTCTGAAAACAAACAAGCAATCAGATTAACAGATTATTGAATACGGCTCATGGTTGTTTCGAGAGAAATATAAGGCCCCCTCTCTCTCTCTCTCTCTCTCTCTCTCTCTCTCTCTCTCTCTCTCTCTCTCTCTCTCTCTCTCTCTCTCTCTCTCTCTGAGTGTGTGTTTGTATCTAGGAGTAGCAAACATGCACCCACCCATCCAGCCACACCATACAAATACCCATTTTTGCATGCATATACACACACGCGTGTGTGTGTGTGTGTGGGTGGGTGTGTGTGGTGTGTGGTGTGTGGGTGTGGGTGTGTGTGTGGGTGTGTGGGTGGGTGTGGGTGTGGGTGTGTGGGTGTGGGTGTGTATGGTATGTGTGTGTGTGTGTGTGTGTGTGTGTGGGGGGGGGGGTGTATGCATGCGTGCATATACATGTATATGGTTCTGAACGCGCGCGCGCCACACGTCTGTGTGTTGTGTGTGTGTGTGTGTGTGTTGTGTGTGTGTGTGTGTGTGTGTGTGTGTGTGTGTGTGTGTGTGTGTGTGTGTGTGTGTGTGTGTGTGTGTGTGTGTGTTGTGTGTGTGTGTGTGTGTGTGTGTGTGTGTGAGTGTGTGTGTACGCGTGCGTGCATGCGTGCGTGTGTATATGTATGTGAACAGCTGAATTCAAGATTGAAACAAAAACCACACACAACAACAAATACTCACCCTAAGTTCTATCTGTTCCTCATTTTCTTTGGACTTTAATGCAGTATAGTCTTTTTCCAGTCTGAAACACACAAAACAACAAAAACCATTCATTATTTCATGTTCAACATTTGGAAAATTTATACAAAAACATTACGTTACAAACAGTAGTCAGAATCAGAATACTGTCACAGTTTTAGACAAACAGACAGACCAACAGATTGAGACTGTGTGTGTGTGTGTGTGTGTGTGTGTGTGTGTGTGTGTGTGTGTGTGTGTGTGTGTGTGTGTGTGTGTATGTGTGTGTTATGTGTGTGTGTGTGTGTGTGTGTGTGAGAGAGAGAGTGAGAGAGAGAGAGAGAGAGAGAGAGACTCAGACTCACAGTTTAATGTACATCGGCCTTGGGCCACAATACAACAATGGGATGGGTGGGGATGGGACTGGCATTTTGTCAATTTCCAGTGACAGAGACAGACAGACAGACAGAGAAAATGACTGTCTCAGAACGTGATAACCCCAAAGAGAGAGAGAGAGAGAGAGAGAGAGCCAGCCTCATATTTCTCTCGAAACAACCATGAACCTTACTCATCTCGGGTCCGCTTCTCGTGGGCCTATTATTCATAAATTCAAATTCTGTCATTAAGAAATGTTCGTTCGTTCGTTCGTTGCTTGATTTAACGTCTTTTCACTATAAGTGATATTAGACGAGAAATGTGTGTGTGCGTGCGTGCGTGCGTGCGTGCGTGCGTGCGCGTGCGTGCGTGCGTGCGCGTGCGTGCGTGCGTGCGTGCGTGCGTGCGTGCATGCGCGCGTGCATGCATGTGTGTGTGTTTGTGTGTCAGACAGAGAGACAGACAGACAGACAGACAGAGAAATACTGAGGGAAAGAAACGGAAAGAGGAAGGTAAGCCTTCTCAAAACCCCAAGGTTGTTGAAGAGCGAAAGGCATAGGCTTAAGTCGACTTTTAGAGGGCAGATTATTCATAAATAACATAATGTCATCTGTCATTTAGATTTTCTAAAATTCTTTATGTGAACAGTATTATGGACTGTAAAAAATAAGTTGTTTTTTTTTCAAAGAAAGGGAGGAGCAAAAAGTTTTCCCATAACCCCAGAGTCGTTGAGGAAAGAAACAGTCAAACCATATAAGCAATTTCCCATTCCTGCTGCTGTTAAAGCGTCTGGCAAACTGCAACCTTGAAATTAATCCTTTCGCCCCCTCACCCTCTGCACTGGCATCCCTGGAAGTAGACAGGGTGAAAGAGTGAAAGGGTCAATGGATACGAATTCAGCTCCACTCTCTTCCTCAAGAAACACTGTCTTAATCATTTTGTTAGGCTGGTGTTGAAAAAGACCTTAACATGTAAAAGATCTATCCAAAAACAAAGAAAGAAGTCCTATGTTCCTTCATCCGGTCTCTGTGAGCCAAATGATTGGGCGATGTTCATTCACATTTTCCTATAAATAAATGGGCCATGTTCATTTACACTTTCCTAACAATAAATGGGCCATGTTCATTTACACTTTCCTAACAATAAATGGGCGATGTTCGTTCACACTTTCCTATTAATAAATTGGCCATGTTCATTTACACTTTCCTAACAATAAATGGGCCATGTTCATTTACATTTTCCTATAAATAAATGGGCCATGTTCATTTACACTTTCCTATAAATAAGCCATGTTTATTTACATTTTCCTATAAATATATGGGCCATGTTCATTTACACTTTCCTATAAATAGGCCATGTTCATTCACACTTTCCTATAAATGGGCCATGTTCATTTACACTTTCCTATAAATAAGCCATGTTCATTTACACTTTCCTATAAATAAATGGGCCATGTTCATTTACACTTTCCTATAAATAGGCCATGTTCATTTACACTTTCCTATAAATAAATGGGCCATGCTCATTTACACTTTCCTAAAAATAAGCCATGTTCATTTACATTTTCCTATAAATATATGGGCCATGTTCATTTACACTTTCCTATAAATAGGCCATGTTCATTCACATTTTCCTATAAATCGGCCATGTTCATTTACACTTTCCTATAAATAAATGGGCCATGTCCATTCACACTTTCCCATAAATAATTGGGCCATGTTCATTCACACTTTCCTATAAATAAATGGGCCATGTCCATTCACACTTTCCTATAAATAAATGGGCCATGTTCATTTACACTTTCCTATAAATAAATGGGCCACGTTCATTTACATTTTCCTATAAATAAATGGGCCATGTTCGTTCACACTTTCCTATAAATAAATGGGCCATGTTCATTCATACTTGCCTATAAAAGACTGGGCCAGTTCGATCACACTTGCCTGTGAATGATTATGCCACTTTCACTCAAACTTGCCAACAAACAATTGAACCATGTTCATTCACACTTTCCCATAAATAAATGGGCCATGTTCATTTACGCTTGCCCATAAAAGACTGGGCAGTTCGATTACACTTGCCTGTAAATGATTATCCCATGTTCATTCAAACTTGCTGATAAATGACTGGACCTTGTCCATTTATGCGTGCCTACAAATAATTGGGCGGTGGTCATTCACATGTGCCTATAAATTCTTAGGTCATGTTCATTTGCAGTCACCTATAAGTTAGAAGACCGTGTTCATTAGCATTTGTCTACAAAAAAATGGGCGATGTTCATTCAAGCCTGCTTATAACGAACCAAAAATCGGTGGAAATTGAAGGAAAACGACGAACAAAAGAGAAAGGAACTAAAGAAATTTAACTTGGGACCACTATGACTCAAAACTGAACCACTGTGACTCAAAACTGAAACATTCTGACTCAAAAAACTAAATCACTATGACTCAAAACTGAACTACTATGACTCAAAACTGAACTACTATGACTCAAAACTGAACCTTCTTGATTCAAACACCTACAGCCTCAGTACCGTTTCAGAGCAATCCGCTAAGATAGGCCCACAAGTTTAATCACTGTTTAGCAAGAAAACGATAAACAAACTCAATCTGTACAGGTATTTGGCATTTGGAGATTCACACGTTAGCACTGCTACAACCTGTTTACAAAATAAACACACCAATTATCTGTACAAGTGGAAACTATCTGCTTGACCTGTTTCTGTCAACAGGCACCAGTCACTTGCCCTGATCCGCCGGTTCAAATCAATCTCTTTTTATGAAAGAACAACACCGCCAGTTCAAATCAATCTCTTTTTATGGGACTGGTCAAAACAAACAACACCGCCAGTTCAAATCAATCCTTTTTTTTTTATGGGACCGAGGAAGACAAAGAATAAACATAATCTTGACACACAAAGATGGGCTGCTTTACGACAAACACCACAGGCACGCCATGACAGACAACCCCTTAGCTCTGTACTGGCTGGCACAAATTGTTAGTCGCAAGGAAACTGTAATCGTTCCTTAATTAAAGGGGTCGATCCATGATCAGGCAACGTTGTACGACAGTCAACAGTCACCAAAGACTATAATTATAAAAAGGTTCTACTCATAACTCTTTGACAGTCATACTAAGCTTAGTCCCTGCTAACAAATTATTTGTCACAAGGAAAAAGAAATAACCCCCCCCCCCCCACGCCCCCTAATGCGGCCAAACCACGAGCAGGCATTTTTGTGCGAGAGTTGTACAACACTGGTCTTGCCCAAAGGAACAGACAGGAGAATAATGTCACCCTCCACCTGTGCCTCATGTCCTAAGGGGTCCTTCAATCACGGTTTGTTCGGTGGGGGGTTTTTTGTTGTTTTTTTTACATTTTATTCCCCCCCCCCCCCCCCAAATCATGTAAAACTTATCAGACATGCGCATACGATAAACCACACACGGTTGACTTGCCATTTAACCGATGTGTTCCACTGACCTCGTGGGTAAAGCCGTAGACTCAAGATCTGATATCTTGAGTTCAATCCCAGCCCGCAACATTAAAAACCGGCCTGTTCGTGCCGCCCATCCTTATGTTTCCATCATTCTGGTAGTGTCGGTTGAATGTTTGATAGGTAGGTCTCTTCTCCCCTTTCCCAGTTTCGAGACCTTGCCAGCACATAGGGTTTTGTGCAGGCTCCGGAATCTGTTAGATAACTGTTGGCAGATTTGGGTGGAGCGCACATGGAGCTGTCAAAGCGCGGTGGATCCCTTTTGAAATAACTCCAATAACTCCACTGACCTTTCTCGCTCTCAATGGCAGATCTTTCGGGATCTTCGAGGATGCAACAGCCAACTGCTAACGAACTTTTTTATCATTCACGTTTGCAGGACAATACTCTGTCAAAAGCAAAAACGTTGGTAGCAATCCATATCATGTTTCTAAATCAACGCAGGACTGAACTGGAAAAGAAAAACTGACCCACTGGCCTAGTTCCTTTGTTCTCAATTGTGACCATTGTAACATATTATAAGAGGAGTGCTGAATCCGTTTGTTCAATGAGTCATGTGGAGTGCTGAATCCGTTTGTTCAATGAGTCATGTGGAGTGCTGAATCTGATCAATGAGTCATGTGGAGTGTTGAATCTGTTTGTTCAATGAGTCATGTGGAGTGCTGAATCTGTTCAATGAGTCATGTGGAGTGCTGAATCTGTTTGTTCAATGAGTCATGTGGAGAGTTGAATCTGTTAAATGAGTCATGTGGAGTGCTGAATCTGTTTGTTCAATGAGTCATGTGGAGTGATTAATCTGTTTGTTCAATGAGTCATGTGGAGTGCTGAATCTGTTTGTTCAATGAGTCATGTGGAGTGCTGAATCTGTTTGTTCAATAAGTCATGTGGAGTGTTGAATCTGTTTGTTCAATGAGTCATGTGGAGTGCTGAATCTGTTTGTTCAATGAGTCACGTGGAGTGTTGAATCTGTTCAATGAGTCATGTGGAGTGCTGAATCTGTTTGTTCAATGAGTCACGTGGAGTGTTGAATCTGTTCAATGAGTCACGTGGAGTGTTGAATCTGTTTGTTCAATGAGTCACGTGGAGTGTTGAATCTGTTTGTTCAATGAGTCATGCGGAGTGCTTAATCTGTTCAATGAGTCATGTGCAGTGCTTAATCTGTTTGTTCAATGAGTCATGCGGAGTGTTGAATCTGTTTGTTCAGCGAGTCATGCGGAGTGCTTAATCTGTTTGTTCAATGAGTCATGTGGAGTGCTTAATCTGTTTGTTCAATGAGTCATGTGGAGTGCTTAATCTGTTTGTTCAATGAGTCATGTGGAGTGCTGAATCTGTCTTCGATGAGTCATGTGGAGTGCTGAATCTGTTTGTTCAATGAGTCATGTGGAATGCTTAATCTGTTTGTTCAATGAGTCATGTGGAGTGTTGAATCTGTTTGTTCAATGAGTCATGTGGAGTGCTGAATCTGTTTGTTCAATGAATCATGTGGAGTGCTGAATCTGTTCAATGAGTCATGTGAGTGCTGAATCTGTTTGTTCAATGAGTCATGTGGAGTGCTGAATCTGTCTGTTCAATGAGTCACGTGGAGTGCTGAATCTGTTTGTTCAATGAGTCACGTGGAGTGCTGAATCTGTTTGTTCAATGAGTCATAACCAAAATGCATGCGAGAACGGACAGCATCCTGGGACTGGTCAGCAATAAAGTCATTGTTTTTGTTGCTTAAAAGCCCAGCCAAATGCACAGAATCATATCAGGACTATAACCATCTCATAAAGTACGCTACATCTCACTGGAGGGGAAAAACTGGAAAAGAACATAAACTACACATATCAACGCATTCGTGTAAAACAATCTTAAGGACAAGCCCCCGGCGCTGACCACTCCATCCAATTTATCACCAGAAGATCTTTAAAAAAAAATTTTTAAAAACAACCTCCATAGAAATGTAAACCTAATGAAGGACACTAACAGTTTG
Organism: Monoplex corrugatus; assembly: GCA_030674185.1. Lineage (NCBI taxonomy): Eukaryota > Metazoa > Mollusca > Gastropoda > Littorinimorpha > Ranellidae > Monoplex > Monoplex corrugatus. Next base: position 25,239,855 of record JAPXFY010000028.1, read on the forward strand.
TAAAAATGGGCCTGAATTACCTAAAATTCCTTCTGCATATCACACTTCCTTAGAGCCTAAAATGCACATAACATGTAGGCCTACCCAATTATCAATCCTACGAGAAAGTATGTAAGACTTTATCAAACACATACAGGTGAATGGACCAGCGAGGCAGAAAATCATAGAGATAGATGCCAGAAATCAAAAGAGCAAGGGAGAAACAGAGAGAGAGAGACAGTAAAGAGTAAAAAATGTCTAGCACAGTATTTCCAGAAAATGAGGATACTATTTATACTGAAAGGGCCCCCGGCATCCCAACAGGGGCCGTGCAAAAGTGATCCTTGGACAAAATGGAAGGTTTCTACTGTTGGCTCGACTCAGTACTTCTCTAGCAGATAACTTTTTAGTTTTTAACACTTTGTTTAGCTTACCCACCCCCACCCACCCCCCTTTCCCACCTCCCATACTGGCCAGAGAATTCCAATCAATCGTGTATTTCTGTGTCAGTGGTATAACACACACACACACACACACACACACACACACACACACACACACACACACACACTCACACACACACACACACACACACACACACACACACACACACACACACACACACACAGAGGAGGGAGGCAGAGAGAAAGAGAGGGCGGGAGACAGGGAGAGGGGGAGGTTTTACGACCCATTCAGGAGTATATGGCTTCGATGATATCAAGATGGCACACCCGAGTTATTGTCTTTTTTCGGGTGGCCTTATTCCTTTGTGTATGCGCGTGCAGAGAGAGGGAGAGAGAGAGAGATACACAGAGACAGACAGACAGACAGACAGAGAGAATACTATGGAACAGTCGACAAGTCTTTTTATTCTTCTCATTCA
>JAPXFY010000028.1:25245716-25253216 GCA_030674185.1 Monoplex corrugatus
ATTGTCTAGACAAGCAAAGATATACAAGAGACTGAGACAGACAGACGGACAGACACGGACATTTAGGAAGAAAAGATATACAGCGCAAAGGGAAAGAACTGGGGAGGGGAAAACGACACAGCAAAGAAACCACCACCACCACCACCACCACCACTCAAGATCACTTACTCATCCTTTGGCGACTCGTTCTCCTCCTCCTCCTCTGCACCGTAATTGACAAAATCCATTCGGAGTGTGTGTGTGCGACAAGCCACAACAAGAAGAAGAAGAAGACGACGACGACGCGGCACAAGAAATCTTCTTCCCTCTGTCAGGCGCCTGTGGCATGTTGCTCCGCTAATTCTGTCATCTCACTTTGCCAGCCAGCTACTTAAATGTTTTCACGCTAAGCAAGCACTCCACCGGAAATGACGATCGGATCTGATCAGATTAGAGAACGACGAAAAGGCAACAACTAAGTACCCCCAATCCTGACTTACTACTACAACTACCCGATAATAAGTTGCCTCCCTTCTGTGCTTCACCGTCACAATTCAATCCCTTGAAACTGCTGGAAAGCAAGAGGCGCACGACTTTTTTTTTTCTCCCAAATTTAGTCTCTATTTCAGCATGAGGCACACAACTTTTTTGTAAATGTAGTCATCTATTTCAGTATTCATCCACATGCTCGAAAGTCCCTGAGATGTCTTGTAGTCACCATGAAATCTATGGAAATCTGGTTGATAAGCGACAGGCACTCAACTCTATCTTTTCCATGAAATCTATGGAAATCTGGCTATTGAACAACAGGTACTCAACTCTATCTTTTCAATGAAATGTATGGAAATTTGGTTGGTAAGCAACAGGCACTCAACCATCTTCATGAATCTATGAATTTGGCTGTAACACAGCACTCACCGGTATCTTTCATGAATCTATGGAAATCTGGTTGGTAAACAACAGGCACTAACTCTATCTTTTCAATGAAATCTATGGAAATTTGGTTGGTAAGCAACAGGCACTCAACTCGGCTATCTTTTCCATGAAATCTATGTAAATCTGGTTGGTAAACAACAGGCACTCAACTCTATCTTTTCAATGAAATCTATGGAAATTTGGTTGGTAAGCAACAGGCACTCAACACGGCTATCTTTTCCATGAAATCTATGGAAATCTGGTTGGTAAACAACAGGCATTCAACTCTATCTTTTCAATGAAATCTATGGAAATTTGGTTGGTAAGCAACAGGCACTCAACACGGCTATCTTTTCCATGAAATCTATGGAAATCTGGTTGGTAAACAACAGCACTCAAATCTGCTGTTTATGGCTAAACTCTAAGCCTGACTAAATTTGTCAATCTGAACTAATCCAACCTTGACCAGACTTTGCTGATCTTAACCTATGCAATCCTGACCAAACTTTCCTAATCTAAGCTCTACTCTAGCCCAGGCCAAACTTCGTTCAATGTGTAGTCCAACCTGACCAAACTTTGACTATGTAGACTCTAATCCAACCTCACCAAACTATGCTGAGCTGAACTCTAAGCTTACCAATATTGCTGATATAAACTCTATTCAAACCCCCACCAACCTCTCGCTTTTCTAAACTCTACTTCAACCCTTGCCAACTTTGTCCATTCAAACACTAGTCCAACCCCAACCAAACTTTGCTAACCTAAACTCTAATTCAACCTTACCAAACTTTGCATCTAACCTCTAATTCTAAACTGGACGAAGCAGCAGGGAAGTTTCAGTCTTTTTCTCCTAATTTTTGTATTTGGTGTTTCTTCGTTTGTGATCTTACGCTTGACAAAGTTGCCCGAAAAATTTGCGTCTGTCTTATCTGGTTGTATTAAATACGCGTTCTGATTCTTTTTCGTGGTGTTTTTTTTCCCCTGGTTCCTGTTTGCTTGAACGCGGGCAGTCACACTTGTTTTGGATTTCAAACTTTCGTTAATTTAACCCTTGACCCTCCTCCAGTTACAGTATTTCAATTTCAGTTTCAATTTCAACTCCCCCCCTCCAGCTTTTCTGTAGTTTGCGTCTCACTGACACACCAAATCCACAAAACAGGGACAAAGTCGCTGACCTAGATTCTTCTCCGACCTTGACCTGTACGCTCACAGACACCTCTTTGTTTCATCGCCATCATTTAAATTTAAACGAATCAAAGCCTACAGAAACTGCTGGCAAGCGTCAGACACACGTAACTGATGATCAATCTCAACGCCACTCCAATCCTCACCAACCGCGTACTCAAGAGCCCTTGATCTGTGTTCACTGTCCCACCAAGTCATGCATAAAACTGCAATATGCAACAGGCACACAAGAACTGATAATTACTCTCCACTCCACTCCTGACCAGCCGCATACTCAATGAGTCCCTAATCTCTGTCTTACTACCACATAAAACATTAACAACAACAAAATTGCTGTCAAGCAACAGGCACACAACTCTCTAAATAATCTCAACTTTGTCCATTCTTTCGTCGACTTTTTTCCTTCCTTTGAAAAGACCAGCTGGAATTGACCAACTCTATCCTGACAGTTTAACAAACTTCTAAATGCTGTCCTGAAGAATTTATATTAAAAAAAAATTTTTTTTTTAAAAAGCTCACCACTGTCCAAAAAAGTTCTAACAGTTTCTCAACACCACAAACCCGACGAAGGCGCCAAGGACACTGTTAAATCCACTGAATGAGTTCGTCTTGTCAGTCACACACACACTAACACTTAAGCTATAAAACAGTACCAATTAATGTATGTCCAGGCAGAGGAGTGCAGCGTACCCCAAGTCGTTATTAATGTGGATGAACTGGTGAAGTCCACGTTGTGAGCGTGAGGGCTCACACAGACTCGGCAATTATCAAAAGGAACAGACAGACTTGTCACTGTCGCCTGATAGTGTTACACAAGTACTGAAGGCACAATGTCCTGTGATGCTGTGTAAGAACACGAAACACGTCGTATCCAAAGAAGCGATGGTGTAGTAGTATAACTTCACACCCACTGTGAGTTCAAGAATTATATACACATCACAATGTAGACAAATGTGTTTCCGAATGTACATACTTTTCCAAGAAATGCTTAATCACAGATTCAAATTGACAAATATAGATGCCCAAAGAATGCTAAATCAGAGATTCAAAATCGAACAATATAATCCAAAATAAACTTTCACTTGTCCATTTCTAATGCTCAGTGGAACATCTATATGTCAATGTTCTCCCCGTAGAAACAAAGATTCTCATGACATGTTCTTAATCTTGACGTACACAATAAAACCTTCATTGATTAGAAGAAGAAGAAAAGATTTCACGTGCACATTCACTTGACTCCCTTCAGAAATGTTACATACAGACATCGGTTGAAATGATTTCCCTAGCCCAACACAATCAAGGCTGCTCGCATGGTTCCAAGGGAGATAATTATCATATCCACCTGATTCTGTTAATTCAAACGTTCTGGACTGATAACATGGAAGGGAGATAATTATCATATCACTTGATTCTGTTACCCAAACGTTAAGGACTGATAACAAGAAAGGGAGATAATTATCATATCCACTTGATTCTTTACCCAACACGTTAAGGACTGATAACAAGGAAGGGAGATAATTATCATATCCACTTGATTCTGTTAGCCCAACACGTTAAGGACTGATAACAAGGGAGATAATTATCATATCCCTAGATTCTGTTAGCCCAACACGTTAAGGACTGATAACAAGGAAGGGAGATAATTATCATATCACTTGATTCTGTTAGCCAACATGTTAAGGACTGATAACAAGGGAATTATTCATATCCACTTGATTCTGTTAGCCCAACAGTCTAAGGACTGATAACAAGGAGGGAGATAATATCATATCCACTTGATTCTGTTAGCCCAACACGTTAAGGACTGATAACAAGGTAGATAATTATCATATCCACTTGATTCTGTTAGCCCAACACGTTAGGACTGATAACAAGGAAGGAGATAATTATCATATCCACTTGATTCTGTTTAGCCAATCACGTTAAGGGCGATAACAAGAAATGAGGTATTGAACCAAACAAGTCGTCTCTAATATCACACTCTAAGTTGATCGGTTCCACTTCAGAGATCCAAACACAATCAAGGCTCCTTGCACCCTAACCGGATTTCCACAACAAACACTCAAAGCTGTCAAATCCAGTTGACTTAAAACCTACTATTACTACATACAATTATACTACTACTACTTCATCTCTCTCACACACAGACACACAGGAGTAGTAGTAAGTACGAGTAGTAGTAGATGGTAGTGCTAGTAGTAGTTGTTGTTTGTTGTTGTTGTTGTTGTTGTTGTTGCCATCTTGCTGTCATCTATCAATTCTGCCTTGCTATGTACCTGTACGTGTTCTATAAAAAAAAAAAATTTTAATGCTTACATACTTTTTCTAGGATGAAATTGGGTACCTGTATTGACTGCATGTTTGGCTCTAAGGAAATGTGCTAGCAAGAACAATTTTCCGTAATTTAGGCCCCTTTGTATGTATGCTTTGGTTGTCCTTAGTTATGTTCACATTTGTTCTCAGTTTTTTTTGGAAATCCTTTGGTGATAGGATGGACCGAGTGGTCAATGTCAAGGGCATCAGCGATTATATGCGCACATGCATTGTACTAAATTTTTCTGTTCGTTTTTTTTTTTTTTTTTTTCTTTATTCCCAACCCGACGTTGTGTACGTTTTGACATGGATATAACCCTGATATGGCTCCACGCATCGGCTGGGCTTTAAACAACAAGAAATACGAATAAGAACGACGCTCCAACAACTCAAAAGTTGTTATTTTTGTTTAAAGCCCAACGAACTGCATAGAGCCACATCAGGCTATAACCATTTCAAAACATACACAACACTTCAACGGAAGACAAAGGAAAAGAAAATTAAGTACACATATCAATGCATTCGCGCGCATCATCTAAGGAGATTCCCTGGCGTTGACCACTCGGTCCAATCTGTCGCACAGAGGATTTAAAAAACATACCTGAAGACAAATTTAAATATAACTAGGGACACTTAAAATAAAAAAAAACCGGGCACAGATTACCTAAATTGTTTCCACATATCTCATTTCCCTACAGCCAAAAATGCACTTAAATACATGTACCCAATTATCAGTCCTAAGAGAAAGTATGTAAGACTTTATCGAACACACACAGGTAAATGGATCAGCAAGGCAGAAAATGACAGGAAGAAATGACAAAAGCAAAGAAGGGAAAAAACGAAACAAAGCGAGTGACAGAAAGAGGAAATTTCTAGCACAGAATTTCCAGAAGATGGGGATACGTCTTATACTGAAAGAGCCCCCAGCATCCCCAACGGGGAAAGGGGGGGGGGGATGAAGGACTCAAAGCTACGTAACATATCCAGCTGACTATCCAAGCATACTAACAATGTTGACTGAACCCAATTTCATTTGATTTTCCAAACACTCTCAAAGTTGATAAAAACTACTACAGATGACACACATTCACGTCCAACCATCTAAACATTAAAACAAGTTCAGCGATGCGACTCTCCAAAAGTCTGAAACATGAAACACAGCACCCACGCTCGATCCAGAACTGAACACACTTGCACTCGACTCATTGGAAAAAAAACACATTTTCATTCTAAAAAAAAGAAACAGCAGGTTGACCCTAGACGGCTCCCCATACACACCAAAGCAGAAGGAAGGAAGCAGGCAGACAGGCAGGCAGGCAGCCACACAATAGAAATAAGTACTCAGGTCTAATAATCGTTATCTAGTCCGCTACCTGTTTCCGTGTCTCGCTCTTCCGAATACGGGTTTCCGCACGCGGCGGTTCAAAGTGACGCATTATGCTTCTGTGCTTTACTTCACACAATTCTCTGCTGTGTCTTGTCAGATTGAAGGAATGCACGCACGCACACGCACGCGCGCGCGCACACACATACACACACACATACTCTCTCTCTCTCTCTCTCTCTCTCTCTCTCTCTCTCTCTCTCCTCTCTCTCTCTCTCCTCTCTCACCACACACACACACACACACACACACACACACACACACACACACACACACACACACACACGAAACACATACACGTGCGCGCGCGCACACACACATACACTGACACACACCACGCACGCACACGCACGCACTCTCTCTCTCTCTCTCTCTCTCCACACACACACACACACACACACACACACACACACAACACACACACACACACACACACACACGCACGCACACACGCACACACACACTCACACACACAAAAAACACACACACGCACACTCACACACACACACAAACACACACACAACCTCTCTTCCCCATGGCAGCCAAAGGACATGATGCTGTTGTTGTTTTTCCCCTCTTCGCAATGTCTATAATTAAAGCACTCACTCTCGCCAACTCCGTTTCAGCACAGTAATTCAGAGACATTCTTTCTTTGTCTTCCTCTGTATAACTAATTCAAGAATTCGTTGGTTCACTTGATGTCATGCTTTTCTATACCACCCACTCACCCTCCCTCCCTTTTCTTCCTCCCACCCACCCACCCCACCCCACCCCACCTCTCTCTCTCTCTCTCTCTCTCCTCTCTCTCTCTTCTCTCTCTCTCTCTCTCTCCTCTCTCTCTCTCTCTCTCTCTCTCTCTCTCTCTCTCCTCTCCTCTCTCTCTCTCTCTCTCTCTCTCTCTCCTCTCTCCTGCGGACCCCAGTAGCTCAGTTGGTTTGAGCGTCGGATTCACATGCTAATGGTTGTGGGTTCGAATCCCGGGGTGCGCAGTATTAAAACTGGCCTTCTCACTGTCCCATCTTAACATCATTGTTGTTCTGGTGGTGTCAGTATAGGATTAGACAAGCCCCCCTTCCCCCTCTTCCCTGGGATGGTTATTCCCGTCGGCCATATCACCTGAGGTGGGTGTCGACATAAAAATCAAATCAAATCAAATCAAATCAAATCAAATCTCTCTCTCTCTCTCTCTCTCTCTCTCTCTCTCTCTCTCTCCTCTCTCTCTCTCTCTCTCTCTCTTCTCATCTCTTGACTATAAAAAAAAAAAAAAGGCAAAGGTGTATTTTGTTTCGGCCTTCCCTTTCAAGTCCGATCTTTATGAAGAGACAAGAGAAGTGTAGCACATATGGGAGCAGTTTCAATTTCAATTTCAATTTCTCAAGATGACATCTCCGCGCTCGGAACGAATTCCATATGCACTTAACGTCACACGTGATGAAGATCCAGAATGATCACGGCACAATCCTTGAGACCTGCACATAAACCCACGAGCTGGCCAGGTCCTGAGATCCTACCTAGATAGTTCCACAACTCTGGGTCGTCGTACTGGAGTGAGGTGGTAGAGACCTCAACTTTTCCCGGGGCCAGCACCACGAGGGCGGCGCCACATCTCCTCTTCTTCGTTTCAAATTAAGACTTCAGAAAGGCAAGAAGGCTGACTGCTCTTCAAGGGGTGGGACCTGGAAAATCAACCTATGTCTCCCCCCCCCCCCCTTTTTTTTTTTTCT
>JAPXFY010000028.1:25258216-25263216 GCA_030674185.1 Monoplex corrugatus
CTAAAAGAAATCCAAACCTGGGGCCATTCTAATAATCTCTCTTTTTATACAAAAATTAGTACACTAAAAGAAATCCAAACCTGAGGCCATTCTAATAATCTCTCTTTTTATACAAAAATTAGTACACTAAAAGAAATCCAAACCCGGAACTTTTCAAGGTCACGGTGACCTTGATGAAGCTTCGGTTGAAATAAAACTTGAGAATCGAGGACAAAGGTAAACTTTCAGAACTGAAAAAAAGAACGTAAACTTTGTTAGAAGTTCCACAGAAAGTGCTGTTCACACACCGCACCTTCCTCATAAAGAGTTGATTTTTTACAAAGGTTACTGTTACTGTTATTTTTGTTTCATTAAAGAATATAAACTTACACATAACTAAGGACACTAAAACATACATAAAACAGGCCTACATTACCTAAAACTATTTCCGCACATCTCATTTCCCTAGAGCCAAAAATGCACTTAATATATGAATCCAATTATAAATCCTCAGAGAAAGGACGTAAGACTTTATCGAACACATGCACGTGAATGGATCAGCATGGCAGAAAATGAGAGGAACAAATGACAGACAGCAAATGAACAAAGAGAGTGACAGAAAAGAGGAAATTTCTAGCACAGAATTTCCAGAAGATGGGGATACTATTTATACTCAAAGAGCCCCCGGCATCCCTGCAACTAACGTTAGCTAAAAAGAAACCTGAAGCACAGTAAACTAGAACAAAAACGCACATCTTTTTCTCAAATTTTGTTTGATTCATTTTTGGGTTATTATCTTTTTTTTTTGCCTAGTTGTTTTCCTTCATGTTGATTTATATTTGTGTATATTTTCTGCATAGTTGGGTTTCCTTCAAGCAAATTTTAAAAACTTGGATGACAAACTCTGGGACATAGCCACACAACCCGCACCATCCAGGTCCAGCCCAGCCTCTGGACCAAGAGAGAATGGAAGACCCCTCTCTCTCGCCCCACTCTGGTCTTCATCTCTCTTTCAGCCAGCCCGCCCAGCCACCAGCTCGCATAGCTGTCAGGTCCCTTCCCTTTACTAATAGTCTCGACAGTTAGATGTCGGAAGCTCTCAAAGCGCTACCATTCTCAAGAAACGAGTCCCGCAGACTCTGATCTGCTCCCAAACTTGAAAGAATCCCTCCTTAGTGTACGTTTCTACGACCCGCATATTTCACAATGGAGATGGAATTGGTCATCAGATCACAATGACTGGGCAAGGTGTACATCATGTTTTAAAGAACTGCGACAACTCTTTTTTTTTTTTAAGTCATAAGGACGTTCTCGCTACTTACTGGACGACCCCTGTGGACACATGTTTGGTCCCTGTGATCTTGTGGTCTTGACCATGGCGCCATGACTTTATAACTTATGCCTTCGTGACTCTTCAATGTCTTACACCTTTTTACCCGTAAAGATCCATCAAGACAATCTTCGTGATTCTTCAAGACAATCTTCGGGATTCTTCAGTGGTCTTACACCTTTTTACCCGGTAAAGATCCATCAACACCATCTAGCTAACACATCGTTGTCATAGACGGAGACAGACATACACACATCCCTCTCTGGTTGGTATGAAACAATCTCATTTTCCTAAAATTAGAAAAGTACACAAATACACACACACACACACACACACACACACACACACACACACACACACACACGCACGCACACACGCATGCACGCACGCACGCACGCGCACACACACACACACACACACACACACACACACACACACACCACCGGTATGAAACAAGCTCTCCCCTCCCCGCCCCTATTACTTTTTTCAGGAAGACTGAAAAATTACCAAACACATTTCCAGACAGAGAGACAGACAGACAGACAGGCAGCAGACAGACAGTGACAAACAGACACACACACACAGAGAGATACGGAGACAGACACACAGAGACAGAGAGACAGCGACAGAGAAACATATAGACAGAGAAACAGATAGACAGAGACAGATTAACCCCAGGCAAGTAGCCGCTCATTTTTACGACAAAAAAAAAAAGGCCAACTGATACGTGTCACGATCGTTACCTGTCACAGATTGACCACATCACTGTGACCTCAACACCCTATACTCCAACACTCCAGAAACAAACACTACTCCACGCACACTTGACAACGATCACAGCCAAGGTATGATTAATTTAACCCTTTGACTCCCACACCCTGTCCACCAGCATCCTGTATTGTTGTCAGCCATGCTAGCTAAACGAAAAAAAACTTGACCCTCTGACTCCCTCACCCTTTCCACCAGCTTCCCGCAGGAAGCTGGTGGAAAAAGTGAGGGAGTCAAAGGGTCAAGTGTTTCGCACTTGGTGGATAAGATGCAGGAGTCAAAGGGTTAATTCAAAAGCTAACGGTGGCCCCGTAACCCACAGGTCGTGAGGCAAACCAGGTAACAGAGAACAACTTTCCTCTGGGCACAAGCCGAGAGCACTAAGCGCTCAATGCAAAAGACTTGGCACCTAACAATCGGGGTCTAATCCACTTCAAGGATGCGTCAATGAGGGTGTTGCTTGCAAGTCTTCTGACCAACACCCAAGGTGCCTGTATCTCTCGGGGCCTGATAGCCGCCAGGACACGGTTATGGAAGCAAGCGCCGAGTACAGCCTTTGTCACGAAGTCCCAATCCTAGGTAGAACTCCACAGCATCACGATCATCGTCGTCGTCGTCGTCGTCGTCGTCATCGTCATCATCATCATTATTATCATCATCATCATCATCATCATCATTATCGCATTGTGTACGACTGTTCCCAGATTCTGTGGCCAGGGTAGGAAATGGGACAGCAGGAAAAAAAAATTAATAATAACAATAATATCAACAACAACAATAATTACATAATAATAAAATAGCAATAACAACAACAAAATTAATAATAACCACAAAAATAATAATAACGATTCTTTAAAAATCTTCGCAGAGCAAGCATCAGGAAGGCCGGGTGCCTCTCTCTTCTCCCTCGTTGCGTCCTTCACCTTGCCTAACCACGAACAACGTCAGGTACCCCATTCACAACTGGGTCAAACAGAGGCCACAGACATACAGGCAGAACCTATCCAGACAGACTGTGAGGCGCCAACCGGGCCTCCAGGGTGTAAAAGAATTCAGTGGCAGACGAAATCCAAATCTTTGTTATTCGAGGTCGTCAGGGCCAAGGCATAATTATTATTTGCGGTTCAGTTATGAAATAGTCACTGCCGAGGTATAATTATTATTCTCGGATTGGTAATGAAACACAATGTCGAGGTATAATTATTATTGTCGGTTCAGTAATGAAATGCAGTCAATGCCGAGGTATAATTATCAGTCAGGGTCGAGGTGTAATAATTATATTCCGATCAGTGATGAAGCGCCATTTCCAAACCTTGATAATTAGCCCTAATGGCGGGTCTTAGCACATAGGCGGAATGACATCCACACAAGATTACTCAACTAAGCACCCCTCTGCTCCTGTGAGTAAACCTATTCCACACTTTAAAATGATAGTACTCATTCCAACCGGTCTTAATGTGTACTGTGGTCAAAATTATACATGTTAACACCGGCCACTGATCTTGTGTACTCTCTCTCTCTCTCCTCTCTCTCTCTCCCTCTCTCTCCCTCTCTTCGTCTGTCTGTCTCTCTCTCCCCTCTCCCTCCCTCCTTCTCTTCTCTCTCTCTACCCCCTCTCTCTCTCTCTCTCTCTCCCCACTCTCTCTCTCTCTTCTCTCTGTCACACACACACACACACACACACACACACACACACACACACACACACACACACACACACACACACACACACACACACACACACACACACACACACATGTCAACTCTAACTAATCTTAGTGTGCAATGTGATCAAATTTTACCTACTAACACCTGTAATTTAAAATCATATTAACACACAAACACATCTGTCTCTGAAATCTAGTTAGTATTAACACACACAAGCCACACATTTTTATCAAATAAAAAAAAAAAAATCGAACTTTCTACTTGCTAGCGTATCTTATACGTACATACGCAATATACACCACTTAAAACAAAACAAACGAAAAATTCAAACATCCAGCAACCAAAATTTGAATCAAGCATTTTCTTCCATTTCAACCTAAAGACCTTAACCTACCAACCTACCTACCTGTACCTACCTACCTACCTACCCAACAAGCTTCTTGTTTACCTGCGACAATTTTCAAGGTCGGCGGAAGACTCCATGAATCCAGAGCGTGTGTCACCGTGTGTGCGTGCGTGCGCGCGCGTGTGTGTGCGCGTGTGACACAGAGCGGAGCACGATGCAAGGGTGTCGACTCCTTTCATCTGTGTGCCAGAAGCCGCATAGCATCAGACGACCTGAATAACATTACCGGTATCGCTAGCTCTAGCTAGCTACTGTATCAGGGAACCGAGAAGCCCAGGAGCTTGGCTCGGGCTCGACTCTACAGGCGATCGATCCATCCGTGCTGATGCCCGTCTCCTATGTCGTTGCTGAGTTTGTTGTCGACGGGGAAATGGGGAGGTAGGGAGGAAGGAGAGAGGGGGAGAGGAGGGATGCAGGGAGAAAGAGAGAGAGAAATAGACAAGACAGATATAAAAGGAGAGAGAAACAGACAGAGAGATAGACACAGAGAGAGACAGAAATAGAGAGAAATAGACAACGCAGAGACAAAAGGGGGGAGGGAGACAGAGAGAGAGCGAGAGAGCGCGCGAAAGACAGACAGACGAACACAGACAGACGAGAGAGAGAGAAAGAGAGAGAGAGACAGACAGACAGAGAGAGAGAAAGAGAGAGAAGACAGAGACAAAAGGAGACAGACAGAGAGAAGACAGAGACAAAAATGGGGGAGAGAGATAGAGCGAGAGACAGACAGGAGAGAGACAGAGAGAGAGAGAGAAAGACAGAGAGAGAGAGAAGGACAGAGAGAGAGAGAGAAATAGACAAGACAGAGACAAAAGGAGTGAGACAGAGACAAAAATGGGGGGGGGGGGA
>JAPXFY010000028.1:25290716-25300716 GCA_030674185.1 Monoplex corrugatus
AGACAGACAGACAGACAGACAGACAGACAAAGATATAGAGAGAGAGAAGGTTAGCATTGCTATCAAAATGCTGTCCTGAGACCATCTTTAGTCCCTACCACCGCATTTCCCTACAACCTTAAGGTTAGGACAACAAAAAATTTCAGTTTTTATGCTGGCAAAAGCCTGCTAAGTTCTGGACAGGAGCCAGTCAGAGCTAAAAAATATTTAAAAAATCCCACAATAATTTCTGGACTGATGGAGATTCAAACCCATGCCCTCCCAGTCAGTAGTTCATTGTGCTAACCTCTTCACTACATCCACTGGAATGGTTTCCATTTTTCCAACTAATTTCTGGAACTATTAACATTGAAAGAAGGGCTGGGAGGGGAATATGGAAGGGTTAAGGCCATCAAAAAATCTTCCTCAACACACACACACACACCACACACACACACACACACCACACACACACACACACCACACACACACACACACACACACACACACACACACCACACACACACCACACACACACACACACACACACACACACACACACACACACACACACACACACACACACACACACACACACACCACACACACACACACACACACACACACACACACACACACACACACACACACACACACACACACACACACACACACACACACACACACACACACACACACCACAAAACCACACACACAACCACACACACACACACACACACACACACACACACACACACACACACACACACACACACACACACACACACACACACACACACACAAGAGTCTTTAAAGAAAGCCTCAAAGCCAGAGGATTCTACAGTTTTTGTTTTTCCAATTTATAAAACTAATGGAAATGTTTATTAATCAGACCCACAATTACACTAATATTGTCACAAATTACCCATACATACCACCTTCTTCTGATACATTTCTTCCGTGTAGAAGGACAAGTAATTATTTACATGCAAAATGCCAAGCTGCAATTTCCATAGCTGCCAACCTTTGAAGTTCAAAAAACAGGAATCATGAGCCGGGAGTCCAGGGGACGCCGCTTAGGTCTCCCTGGCGGAGCCAAGGGGCAGAGCACAAGGTCAGGGGGCAACGCTCCCTGAAGCTATTGATTTTTCACCAATTCAAAGTACAAAAATGGCCTCTCCTGGCATATTTAAGCATGAAAAATAAGTTTTTCCACTAGACTTTCAAAATCCGGGATTTTTTTTTTTTTTTTTTTTTTGGACAGATCCGGGATTCCAGGATTGTTTTTCAAATCCGGGAAATTCCTGGAAAATCCGGAGGGTTGGCAGCTCTGGATTCCTTATACGCAGAACGTCAAGTCACACCCAGCCCAGCAACTCCATCGTCCACAGGCAATAAGATTAAGGAGATAATAGTGCGTAAAACGTTGTAAAACCTTAGACACAATGCTCTCCCTTTAATGGCATATCGCAGGGACAATTCGGGACTACCAAACAGAGTATCAATCTTTTTTGTTCCTTTTGTGATACATCATTCCAGCAGGTAATCCTTGAATTATGCATTTCCATGGAAAGGTATAATTTAAGCTTCTTTTCTTTCAACTGTACAATCATTACTACTTACAGAGCTTCCTGTGAACAGTATGTTATTGTTGCATATAAATTGCAGCACACGAACGCAGTAAAACAAAAATATATACATACAGAGACAGGGAGTGGGGGGGAGAAGACACACAGAGAGAGAGAGAGAGAGAGAGAAGAAGAGAGAGAGAGGAGAGAGAGGGAGAGAGAGGGAGAGAGAGAAAGAGAGAGAGAGACCAAGAAAGACTTTACACACGCGCGCGCGCGCGTGTGCACACACACACACACACACACACACACACACACACACACACACACACACACACACACACAGAGAAGAGAGAGAGAGGAGAGAGAGAGAGAGAGAGAGAGAGAGAGAAAGAGAGAGAGAGAGAAAAGAGAGAGAGAGGAGAGAGAGAGAGAGAGAGAGAGAGAGAGAGAGAGAGAGAGAGAGACCAAGAAAGACTTTACACACGCGCGCGCGCACGCGAAAACACACACACACACACACACACACACACACACACACACACACACACACACACACACACCACACATATGCACACACACATATGCACGCACACATGCACACATATACACACGCATGCATGAACTTACAAATGGAAAGACACAACACACACACACACACACACACACACACACACACACACACACACACACACACCACACACACACACACACACACACACACAGCAAAAGAAAATTTGGCAAAGGAAGGTGATACCCTTTTCTTTCTTGCTTTATGTTGCAAATTTCAAATCAGTTGTCACTACAAATGCAAACGTCAACTCAACCTGATCTAATCCTTTGACTCCAGCAGCCTATCCACCAACTGCAAAAACTTAACCCTTTGACTCCCACACCCTATCCACCAACTGCAAAAACTTAACCCTTTGACTCCCACACCCTATCCACCAACTGCAAAAACTTAACCCTTTGATTCCCTCACCCTATCCACCAGCTTCCTGCAGGAAGGGAATCAAAGGTTTAAGTTTCTGCTTTGGTAGAGTCATTGACAATGCAGGATGCTGGTGGACATAGTGCAGGATCAAAGGATTAAACCCAAAGGTTTTTTTGTGCTGGTGGACATGGTGCAGGATCAAAGGATTAAACCCAAAGGTTTTTTTGTGCTGGTGGACATGGTGCAGGATCAAAGGATTAAACCCAAAGGGTTTTTTTGTGCTGGTGGACATGGTGCAGGATCAAAGGATTAAATCCAAAGGTTTTTTGTGCTGGTGGACATGGTGCAGGATCAAAGGATTAAATCCAAAGGTTTTTTGTGCTGGTGGACATGGTGCAGGATCAAAGGATTAAATCCAAAGGTTTTTTGTGCTGGTGGACATGGTGCAGGATCAAAGGATTAAATCCAAAGGTTTTTTTGTGCTGGTGGACATGGTGCAGGATCAAAGGATTAAATCCAAAGGTTTTTTTGTGCTGGTGGACATGGTGCAGGATCAAAGGATTAAATCCAAAGGTTTTTTTGTGCTGGTGGACATGGTGCAGGATCAAAGGATTAAATCCAAAGGTTTTTTTGTGCTGGTGGACATGGTGCAGGATCAAAGGATTAAATCCAAAGGTTTTTTTGTGCTGGTGGACATGGTGCAGGATCAAAGGATTAAATCCAAAGGTTTTTTTGTGCTGGTGGACATGGTGCAGGATCAAAGGATTAAATCCAAAGGTTTTTTTGTGCTGGTGGACATGGTGCAGGAGTCAAAGGACTAAACCCAAAGGTTTTTTTGTGCTGGTGGACATGGTGCAGGATCAAAGGACTAAACCCAAAGGTTTTTTTGTGCTGGTGGACATGGTGCAGGATCAAAGGACTAAACCCAAAGGTTTTTTTGTGCTGGTGGACATGGTGCAGGAGTCAAAGGACTAAACCCAAAGGTTTTTTTGTGCTGGTGGACATGGTGCAGGAGTCAAAGGACTAAACCCAAAGGTTTTTTTGTGCTGGTGGACATGGTGCAGGAGTCAAAGGACTAAACCCAAAGGGTTTTGTTTTGCTTTGTTTTTAAATCTCTGTCCATTACCAAAATGCGTTAACAAGATTTTCTCTGTCGTCTCTGGACAGACCTTTAAACACATTTTTATCAAAAGTGTGGACTGTTCACCAGACGCAAACTGACATGTATACTGAAGAACAAAGTGCCAAGGTCAAGATCACACAAACCCAACATGCACAAGCATGAAAACAGCACCTTCTTAGGAACTCCAGACAATACCTAGGATCTGTTTTCACTGTTGTGACAGCCTTCTGCTGTCCTCAATGCAAATCAACTTATATTTCAACTAAAGCTTCTTCAAGATTATAATGACCTTGGGAAGTACAAAACCTGGATTTTCTGATTGTTTTTGCATCAAAAGGGAGACTGTTAGAATGATTTGACTATCTAGTGTTATTCCAAGATCTTATCAAAAGTGAATGTGATTGTTTTTGCATCAAAAGAGAGATTGTTAAAATGATATGACTATCTAGTGTTATTCCAAGATCTTATCAAAAGTGAATGTGATTGTGTTTGCATCAAAAGAGAGATTGTTAAAATGATATGACTATCTAGTGTTATTCCAAGATCTTATCAAAAGTGAATGTGATTGTTTTTGCATCAAAAGAGAGATTGTTAAAATGATATGACTATCTAGTGTTTTCCAAGATCTTATCAAAAGTGAATGTGATTGTGTTTGCATCAAAAGGGAGACTGTTAAAATGATCTGACTCTCTAGTGTTATTCCAAGATCTTATCAAAAGTGAATGTGATTGTTTTTGCATCAAAAGAGAGACTGTTAAAATGATATGACTCTCTAGTGTTATTCCAAGATCTTATTAAAAGTGAACGATTGTTTTTGCATCAAAAGGGAGACTGTTAGAATGATCTGACTCTCTAGTGTTATTCCAAGATCTTATCAAAAGTGAATGTGATTGTTTTTGCATCAAAAGAGAGACTGTTAAAATGATATGACTATCTAGTGTTATTCCAAGATCTTATTAAAAGTGAATGATTGTTTTTGCATCAAAAGGGAGACTGTTAAAATGATCTGACTCTCTAGTGTTATTCCAAGATCTTATCAAAAGTGAATGTGATTGTTTTTGCATCAAAAGGGAGACTGTTAAAATGATCTGACTCTCTAGTGTTATTCCAAGATCTTATTAAAAGTGAATGATTGTTTTTGCATCAAAAGGGAGACTGTTAGAATGATCTGACTCTCTAGTGTTATTCCAAGATCTTATCAAAAGTGAATGTGATTGTTTTTGCATCAAAAGAGAGATTGTTAAAATGATATGACTATCTAGTGTTATTCCAAGATCTTATCAAAAGTGAATGATTGTGTTTGCATCAAAAGGGAGACTGTTAGAATGATCTGAATCTCTAGTGTTATTCCAAGATCTTATTAAAAGTGAATGATTGTTTTTGCATCAAAAGGGAGACTGTTAAAATGATATGACTATCTAGTGTTATTCCAAGATCTTATTAAAAGTGAATGATTGTGTTTGCATCAAAAGGGAGACTGTTAGAATGATCTGACTCTCTAGTGTTATTCCAAGATCTTATCAAAAGTGAAAGAGCTTTACAGGTGGGCAGGTTCCTTCTTTAGCCAAACTCTTTACAGACTGATGATATGTGCCATGATGTGGTTACTCACTTTTTCAGCTTTTTAGAGTTGTAGCGAACTTGGTAAGAACCTGCAGCAGCAGTTCCTGATCCGTGTCCGAGTCAAACCGGCTCCGCAAATCCTTCTGTAGGTACTGTTGACATAAGGAAAAAATGTGTTGTGTAATCATTATCATCATCATCATCGTCGTCATCATCATCAACAAACAACAACAACAATAGCAACAGCAATAATAATACCAACAACAGCAACAACAATAATAATGATAATAATAATAACAATAATAGTGATAATGATTAATAATGATGAGCTTGATGACCATGAAGATGATGATATTATCTCACACACACACACGCGCAGCACTACACACGCACACACGCATGCATGAACTTACAAATGGAAAGACAAACAAAAACATGCACGCATGCACGCACGCGCGCGCACACACACACACACACACACACACACACACACACACAACACACACACACACACACACACACACACACACAACACACACACACACACACACACACACACACACACACACACACCCTCGATTATACAGATCAATATGCCACAGGACATACCTATGCCATATGATCACATGTGCGCGCACATTGTGTGCATGTGTGTGCATGTGTGCGCGCATGCCTGCATGCGTGCACATGTGCGCACATATGTATATGTGTATAACTGCATGTTTGTGTGTGACTGTGTCTGTGTCTGTATCTGTGTGTCTTACATGCATTATATTTGTTGTTGTTGTTTTTTAACAAGAAATATAAACAACGTAAACAACTGGCGAGCAGCAAACCACTGAGCTGCATTACAAGTACACTACAAATCACAACAATAGCTTTGTTCAGCTGACCTTGAGCAGTCCCTCCATGTCCAGAGCCAGAAGATCTTCCTGACAGGTCTGCAGAATGGCCACAGCGATACGGAACACAATCTCCATTCCCTGCAACATAACACCAAACAATATCAAACATAATAAGAACAGAATTTGATAGCATGAAGGCATTCAAGGACATGAAAAGCGTTTCCTTCAATTCACAAAAAAACATAGAAGTTACAAGCATTTAAAGGCGCTGATTGTTGTCATTGCTGTGACTGCAGAAAGCACCTGGCGCTGGGGGTTTCTGCATTCCAGAATGTCTGGCACTGAACGGGTTATTGTTATTGTTGTAATTAAAGCCCAGCCCACTGTGTAGAGCCATATCAGGGCTATAACCACTTCAAAACATACAAAACTTCAACAGAAAAAAAAAAAAAAAGAAATTGAAGTACACATATCATTGCAGTCGAGCACACAATCTAAGGACATGCCCCTGGCGTTGATCATTCTGTCCAATTTATTGCGCAGGGGACCCAAAAAAAACACACCCGGATACAAACCCAAACACAACCAAGGACACTAAAACATTTAAAAACGGGCTCGAATTACCTAAAATTGCTTCCGCATATCTCTCCTCCCTAGCGCCAAAAATGCACTTGATACATAAACCCAATCATCAATCCTGAGAAAAAATACACAAGACATTATCAAACTTATACAGGTGAATGGACCAGCAGGCAGAAAAAATGATAGGAAGAAATGACAGAAAGCAAAGAAGGAAGAAAGAAACAAACAGAGTGACAGAAAAGAGGAACTTCCTAGCACAGAATTTCCAGAAGGTGGAGATACTATTTATGCGGAAAGAGCCCCTGGCATCCACCAAATTCACAAAAAAATAGAGAAGTTATAGGCATTTAAAGGCAATGACTCTTGTCATTGCTGCAGCAGCAGAAAATGCCTGGCGCTGGGGGGTTTCTGCATTCCAGAATGTCTGGCACTGAAAGGGTTACGACAACACACATGCAGTTTGTTCCCAAAGAACTATTACATACATTAACGCATCTGAGAAAACACTGCTAGGAACTGCTAGAAACAAAGAAAAATACCCCCCAAAAAACATGCATCTCGCTCACCTCAGATATAAAGAGGTCCATGACCCGTCGAGCCAGCGACAGGGGCATGGAGGTGGTGAACAGTGTCAGAAACCATGACGACGCATACATGGACGTGTCGAAGTTCTGCGTCTGGAAATGCATTTGTAGTGTTGGCAGCAGTTCCTGAAAAACAACAACAACATGAGATTGACTGCTGTGAGTGTGTGAAGATTTAAAATCTTTTCAGTGCTTCCAACTGAAATTCGCGAGAACAAAAATACTACTTTTAAATCTCCAATACTTAACAAAAACAAAAAAAATCAAAAAAGCAGGCAATTAACAAAGTTTCACAAGAGATGTAACTTTTAACCCTTTGACTCCCGCACCCTATCTACCAACTGCAAAAATATTAGTCCATTAACCCTTTCACTCCTGCACACTGTCCACCAGCTTCCTGAAGGGTGAGGGAGTCAAAGGATTAAGTTTTTTGCTTTGATACCTGGTTAGTATTAGGAGTCAAAGGGTTAAGTGTTGCTTTGCTAGCATGGTATAATTTAGGATGCTGGTGGACAGTCTGCGGTAGTCAAAGGGTTAATGGACTAATGTTGTTACTGTAAACTACAACTGGTTCCCACGCTGAGTGCGCATTTCTGAGACATGATTATGAAATCATGATTTTGTATCACACTGACAGGGCTTTACATCAGAGGAGCTGCCATCTTCATACACAAAGTCATACAAGCACATACATGCGTGCAGCACACGCACCAACACACACAAGCGACAGCACACACACAAGCGCACCACACACAAGCGCACGCACACACACAGCGCACACACACACACACAAGCGCATCACGCACGCACACGAAACAAAAAACACCACACACACACACACACACACACAACACACACAACACACACCACACACAAAATCGTCTAAAAGCACATATGTGAATAGACGTTAAAAGAAATAATGGACACCACACACACACACACACACACACACACACACACAATGACATTTCCATACACAAGTGTGTATATACGTGCATGCATGTATATATGCTCATGTTAAGCTGCGTGAGTCTCGTCTTACTTGTATAAGATATTCCAGCTTGTACATACAGACGCCCAGTTCAGCCATGCTGGGTTTAAACAGTTCACGCAGGCGGTAGTCTTGCATCAGTTTGACCAGTACAGCAAACGCATCCTCTTCTGGCATCTGTCAGAACACACATGCAAATGTGCACAAGTAAATGAAAATAAAAAAAAAAAACACACAAACAAGGATAGAATTTACCACATTCACACACGCAGTAACAGGTATACACATTAATGAAAGCCTCTGAAGCACATGTGTTTGCATGTATGTGAACGTGTGTGTATATGTGCTGTGTGCATGCACGCATGGCACGTAGTTATGTGTTTTCGCTGCTTTTCTCATGTGTTTTGGTGCAAGAGAACACAAATGTCGGAAGGGAAACAACTTTGATCCACGGTTAACCTGTTTTCAAGCTTACATGAGTTGCTTCCCTTCATTCACAACACCCGCGCAACAATAATTATGTCTAGGAAAGAAGAGAGAGACAGAGAAAGGAGGGGATGGGGGGTGGTAGGGAGGCCAAAGAAAGTTAAGCGCGCTGGGATTTGCGTGCAAAGGACGACAGTTGGCCATTCATAACTGGATACGACAGAAACTTGGAGAGCTCTGAAAAGCAGCCATCAGTTTGTCTGTTTGGAGTTTGTTAATGGAGGATGTTCATAACATTCTGACAATTCCATATGAGCTCCACCACATCTGCCAGTTGCTGTTACTGATATTTTTGTTTAAAGCCCTGCTGAATGCTTAGAGCCATATCAGGACTATAACCACTTCAATACAAACACATACTTCAACAGGAAAAAAAGGAAAAGAAAATGCACTTAATACATGTACACAATTTATCAATCCTCCCTAAAGCCAAAAAATGCACTTGATACATGCGCCCAATTATCAATCCTAAGAGAAAATATACAAGACTTTATTGAACACATACAGATGACTGGACCAGTCAGGCAGAACATGAAAGCAACAAATGACAGAAAGCAAAGAAACAAGGCAGAAACAAAGAGAGTGAAAGAAGAGAGGAAATTCCTAGCACAGAATTTCCTGAAGGTGGGGATACTGTTTATATGGATCTTTGGGAGGGAGAACAGGATACACGAAAAAGCATTTTTTTCTTAAACTTGTTTCTATATACTTTCAAATACATAATATAACATCTTGAAATGTATACAATGCATAATCAACAGATCTAACAAAATGTAGAAAGAACAAGCATTTGTTGCAATATACATATATGTTTTATGACCCAATCACTGAAAAAGCCTTATCAGAACTAATGTGTCCCAAGGATAAGGAGAAAGTGAAAAAAGATAAAACGGTGAAAGATACAATACCTATGAGGCTGCAGTATAGAGGAAAGGTAATGGAGGATTATGCTCATTCACTTCATCGACTAGATGCCCCATTTAAGATTGTGATGACGATTAGAAAATCGAAAACCGTCCTTCCGTCACTAAAGCCACCGGTGGAGAAGTGCTTGAGAAGCGGAGCTGTCTATAAAATCAACTGTCCCCGCTGTAACGCGTGCTATGTCAGCCAAACCAGCCGACATTTGCAATCTCGCTTCAGAGAGCACATCAAAAACAGTGGGCCGATAAAAACACATATGGACCAATGTGGAGTGAAGACGATGGACGTGAATGATGTCATGATATTGGATGCAACAACCTGAGGAGAAACATTTTTGATGACACTTGAATTGGGACCTACGATCAACACCAGAGATGAGTATCAAAGCCGACAGCTGACAATTAAGCTGTAATCATTTTGT
>JAPXFY010000028.1:25303216-25313216 GCA_030674185.1 Monoplex corrugatus
GAGGTAGACCAACCCCACCAGGTGACGATTACCACCACCCTTCAATGACAGTAGCCATGAACCAATGACATAAAACGCCCAAACCTAAATTCAATTCAGGCATGGAAGAGGTAAGCAAACTGAAAATGTCATCATAATGAGATAGGGCATGAAGGGTCATACAGTCTGAGGCTACTTGCACAATGCTATAATGATTCACCAGTTCATGGGTAAGGGGGATTATAAGAAACAATGCTAGGGCGATCCATCTAGGACTCTAGGCTTACTGTCATACCATATTCTGGTACTGACCTGGCCCGAAAAATTTAGAAACCTACCGTGATGGTGCGGAAATATAAGCAACACTGTAAATGACGTGTATGTAAAATGGATGCGATTATTTCTGTGTGGTCACAGTCTTCCCAACAAACCCATAGCACACTCAACTCACGACAGATGACAGTCAGGGCCAAAAAAATTCCACAGTAAATCTTTGGACAGATGGAGATTCAAACCCATGAAAAATAGAGATTCAAACCCACAACCTCCCAGTCAGTAGTTTGTTGTATAACCACTTCACCGAGGTGACTGGTAACAGGGCTACTTTTCCGCTGCGACAAAGAATTACGAAACTAATCCAATCTAATCCAATCGATCTTGCTGATGCATTAACAAGCTGATGTCATGGAAACCGTCTGCTTTGCGTAGCAGCGTGCCTGGTGTACGAATACAATGATGCACTAAACACCTGTACAAATAAAATGATGCACCAAACACCTGAAGTCACAGTACCTGTTTGCTTTGTACAGTTGTGTGTATGTCGTGTATACAAAGTAATGCATTGAACACACAATGACGACAAGAACGAAACACACACAAATACCCTGGCTACACCCTCATGCAATGAAAATGCCTGCAATCATAAACCTACAAGACTTAAAAAGACCATGGATCAATAAACAAGCACTTTGCACTACATCCACATGGGGGTTTACTTCTCGTTCTCATATTAACCCTTTGACTCCCGTACCCTATCTACCAACTGCAAAAACTTAACTCTCTGACTCCCCCATCCTATCCAGCAGGAAGCGGGAGATTAGTGGACAGGATAAGGAAGTCAAAAGGTTAAACTTTTGATTTGCTAGCATGGTCAACAATGCAGGATGCTGATGGATAAGGTGCAGGAGTCAAAGGGTTAAAATACAAACGACAGGCACAATAATCAAGAGGGTTAAATACCCAACTGGGAACCTCCCACCTGATGGGTAAGGGCAGAGATTTTTCCAATCTCCCAGATCAACAATTGTGTAGACCTGGACCCTAGGACCTAAACCCCCTTCATGCATTTATGCGCACAGAACATCAAATATGTACGTTAAGGATCCTGTAAATCATGTCAGAGCCCAATGGTCTGTGGAAACATGAAAACACCCAGCACACTACTCCACCAAAGACAGGGTATGCAGATGGTGCAGTGACATGTTGTTTCAATAGTGATGGCAAAAACAGTGTGTACACACGCATCTGGAAAAAGTGGAACGTTCAAAACACACACGCATGCAGTCACGCACACATGCACACATGCGCGCGCACACACACACACACACACACACACACACACACACACACACACACACACACACTACAAAACACACACACACACACACACACACACACACACACACACACACACACACACACACACACACACACACACACACACACACACACACAAAACACACACTGGAAATACCCTACTTCTCTGTCATGCAATGAACAGGCCTGCAAACACAACAACATGAGACCTCAATCCAAGGATCAAGGATGAACACACGAGCATTTCACAGATCAATAGCAAAGCTTTTTGTTATTGTTGTTGTTGCTCTTGTGAGGGAATTAATGGTTCACATTTTTGCTATGCTAGCATGAAATCCAAAACAAGTGCAAATCTCCGCGTTCAAGCAAACAGGAACCAGAAAAACACCCAAAAAAAAAGAATCAGAACGTGTATTTAATACAGACAAGACAGGCGCAAATTTTCGGCCAACTGGCCTTTGTCAAGCGTGACACCAAACACAAAAATTAGGAGAAGGAGGAGACTGAAACTTCCCTGCTGCTTCGTCCAGTGGGAGAAGAAGACTAACCAAAATTATGAGAAGGAGACTGAAACTTCCCTGCTGCTTCGTCCAGTGGGAGAAGAAGACTAACCAAAATTATGAGAAGGAGACTGAAACTTCCCTGCTGCTTCGTCCAGTGGGAGAAGAAGACTAACCAAAATTATGAGAAGGAGACTGAAACTTCCCTGCTGCTTCGTCCAGTGGGAGAAGAAGACTAACCAAAATTATGAGAAGGAGACTGAAACTTCCCTGCTGCTTCGTCCAGTGGGAGAAGAAGACTAACCAAAATTATGAGAAGGAGACTGAAACTTCCCTGCTGCTTCGTCCAGTGGAGAAGAAGACTAACCAAAATTATGAGAAGGAGACTGAAACTTCCTGCTGCTTCGACCAGTGGAGAAGAAGACTAACCAAAATTATGAGAAGGAGACTGAAACTTCCCTGCTGCTTCGTCCAGTGGGAGAAGAAGACTAACCAAAATTATGAGAAGGAGACTGAAACTTAGTCCTCAGAGAAGTTTCAGCCTCCTTCTCCTAATTTTTGTATTTGGTATTTGTTTATTTGTGATCTAACAGTCACGCTTGACAAGGGTCAGTTGGCTGAAAATTTGCGCCTGTCTTGTCTTGTTATATTAATTTAAATACACGTTCATATTCTATTTTCATGTTTTTATGCCAGCATGGTTGACAATGCAGGATGCTGGTGGACAGGAGTTAACGGGTTAAAACACAAACGACAGGCACAATAGTCCCGTGGGTTTGATCCCAGTTGGGAACCTCCCACCTGATGCCTAAGGGCAGAGATTTTTCCAATCTCCCAGGTCAACATATGCACAGACCTGTTACAGCCTACATCCCCCCCCCCCACCCCCCACCCCCCATGCATTTACGTGCACAGAACATTAAACAGGTATGTTAAGGATCCTGTAAATCACGTCAGAGCCCAATGGCCCGTTGAAACACGAAAACACCCAGCGTGCTACTCCACCAAAGACAGGGTATGCAGATGGTGCAGTGACATATTGTTTCAATAGTGGGGCAAAAACAATGTGCATACACGCATCTGGAAAAAGTGGAACGTTCAAAACACACACGCATGCATGCATGTATGCATGCACGTATGCATGCACACACACAAAACACACACATGGAATGCCCCTACTTCTCTGTCATGCAATCAATAGGATTGCAAACACATCACCATCACCTCAAAAGCATACATGATCACCCAGAAATCCACACACACATTAGCACCATTTAACCTTCCTCACCCCCCATCCCCCACCCCCATCCCCGTACCTATCCACCAACAGCAAAAACTTGTCCCTTTGACCCCCCAGCCATATCCACCATGTGAGGGAGTCAAAGGGTTAAGTTTTTGTTTTGCTAGCATGGCTGACAATGCAGGATGATGGTGCACAGGGTGTCAAAGTCAAAGGGTTAAGTCTCCTCATGCCCCACCTCCATCTTCCTTCTCCCAGCACCTACCCCCCACCCCCGTTATTGTTATTACTGTTATTTTTGTTTAAAACCCAGCCATCTGCATCGAGCCATATCAGGGCTATGACCTGTTTCAAAACATACACAATACTTCAACAGGAAAAAAAAAAGGAAAATAAAATAAAATACACCTATCAATGCATTCATGCACATAATCCAAGGAGATGCCCCTGGCACTAACCACTCCGTCCAATTTATCACACATGGGATTTAAAAACATACCTGAACACAAACTTAAACATAACTAAGGACACAAAAACATAAAAAAACAGGCCTAAGTCACCTAAAATTGTGTCCACATATGCACTTATTCACTTAATACATGTACCCAATTATCAATCCTAAGAGAAAGTACGTAAGACTTTATTGAACACATACAGGCGAACGGACCAGCAAGGCAGAAAGTGATAGGAAGAAATGACAGAAAGCAAAGGAACAAGGCAGAAACAAAGAGAGTGACAGAAAAGAGGAAATTTATAGCACAAAATTTCCAGAAGGTGGGGAAACTATTCATACTGAAAGAGACCCTTGGCATCCCCATGGGGGGAGGTCACCTTCACCCCACCGATCTTTCACCCCACCGATCTTCCACAAAAAAGCCAAACTAACCACCTACCTTCATCACATTGAATAGACTCTCCTGACCAAAACCGTCCTTCTCCTTGAAGAAGTCGTGATCAGGAAAGGTCCGAGCAATATCACGTCGGATGAGCTTTTCGCACGGAGACGTCTTCTTCATGTACTCCTGGTACAGATGTTTGGCGTGGGAATCGTGCACTCCAAGCAGCAGTTGCCATGCTATTCCTCGGAACTCGTGGGGTATGCCTTTTCTCACCAGCTCCTGTGGAAGAGAAAATGAGTATAACAGTTCATCATAGATTTACATTTAGTTCATAACAGATTAAGCCCTTGACTCCCACACCCTATCCACCAGCATTCTACATTGTCAACCATGTTAGCAAAGCAAAAACTTAATCTTCTGATTCCCTCACCCTGTCCACCAACATCCTGCATTGTCAACCATGCTAGCACAGCAAAAACTTAACCTTGGTCTCACAGGAAGCAGGTGGGTACAGTTAGGGAATCAGAGGGTTAAGTTTTTGCAGTTGGTGGACAGGCTGCAGGAGTCAAAGGGTTAACCCTTTGACTCCTGCACCCTGTTGACCATCATCCTGCATTGTCGACCAGGCTAGTGAAGCAAAAACTTAACCTTTTGACTCCCACACCCTATCCATCAGCTTCCTGCAGGACGCTGGTGGATTGGTGCAGGAGTCAAAGGTTAAAGTGGTTTGGTCATCTGACCAGAATGCAACCCTACCTGCCGACTCAACAAGGCTATAACAAAAGTATATCTGAATTTAAAGACCTGCCAGTCGATCCGACGGATCAGGTGAGATAGATGTTCATCCCCGCGTGCATGCTGTGCTTATGTTATTGCTGAGTGGGGCACTATAAGGGTTCCACACGTATTCACACATGCACATGGGTAGGCCCTACAGTTACACTCTGGTCAAACTGAAACTGACAGTGATATGCCTGCAGCCTTATTGCGGCCCCAGAAACAGAGCCACAGGCCTAAAATTTATTTTTATTTCCGTACTGCCAGGCAGGACGCGCGCGCCAGACACTAGCTCCACCCATCGCAGTTCAAATCTGCCCTGATTTGAAATGTTTCTATCGATCTGCCAAAACATTTTCCATTAATGCCACATTATATTTAACGAAGTATTAGGAAATAATAATAGCCACCATTCTACCAAATATGAAGCTGTGTTATTGTTTCTGCCTCAAACTACTTGAGAAAATGTTGAAGAGATGCGATGCCTGCTGTTACAAGGGTTAGAAATGAAGCAGACATTTAGGGCACATAGCACTTTATATAGTCGTGCAGTGGCTTTGATGCTAGAAGTAGAAGCAGACCAAGGAAGACCTGATGGTATGAAAGTGACCTTGATGCCACACTGCGGGCCCCAGTAGCTCAGTTGGTGGAGCAGCGGATTCACATGCTAATGGTTGTGGGTTCGAATCCCGGGGTGCGCTACATTAAAACTGGCCTTCTCACTGTTCCATCTTAACATCATCGTTGGTCTGGTGGTGTCAGTATAAGATCTCTTAACATCATCGTTGGTCTGGTGGTGTCAGTATAAGATTAAATAAGTCCCCCTTCCCCTACTTCCCTGGAATGGTTATCACTGTCTGCCATATCAACTTAGGTGGGTGTTGACGTAAAAACTGAACTAAATCAATCAGTCGATCACTGCATTTCTCCATTTCAGGCTTTCCTGCTCACTGCTGACAATCAATTCATTTTTTTTCCTGTGACTCCCATGATGGTACAAGCGGAGGATAAAAGAAAAGAAAGAAAGATAATGCACGTTAAAGAAGAAAGAAATAATGCACGTTTATACGAAGAAGAAAGATAATGCACGTTTACACAGAAAAGATATCATTATACAGAAGATAGAAAGATAATGCACGTTTATACAGAAGAAAGAATGATAATGCACACATATACAAACACAGAATTCTGTTGTATTTGTCAAAAGAGATTTACTATGAAAAATTCAGGACACCATCCCTAAGTTCAACACTGCAGAACAGCATCTTTCTTTTTGTTCTCCCTGTCTGCATTTCTTTCTATTTACCAAAGCAAAATTTTCTATGGATGTTTGCCTGGGACAACTAACTTCATGCCAAGGGTTCTTTTCCATGCACAAAGCACACATGGTACAATGAACTCTAGTTTATTGTTTTATTCTGAAAGACTACATGCATACTTAATTGTTTACATAGTAAATGCGTGTGTGTGTGTGTGTGTTTGTGTGTGTGTGTGTGTGTGTGTGTGTGTGGTGTGTGTGTGTGGTGTGTGTGTGTGTGTGTGTGTGGGTGTGTGAGTGAGTGTGTGAGTGAGTGAGTGAGTGAGTGAGTGGTGAGTGAGTGATGTGTGTGTGTGTTGTGTTGTGTCTGTGTGTGATGTGAGTGATGATGTTGTTGTGTGTGTGTGTGTGTGTGTTGTGGTGTGTGTGTGTGTGTGTGTGTGTGTGTGTGTGTGTGTGTCTGTGTCTGTGTGCTGTGTCTGTGTGTCTGTGTCTGTGATGTGAGTGTGTGTGTGTGTGTGTGTGTGTGTGTGTGTGTTGTGTGTGTCTCTGTGTGTGTGTGTCTGTGTCTTGTGTCTCTGTGTGTTCTCTGTGTCTCTGTGTGTCTGTGTGTGTTCTATGTCTGTGTGTCTGCACGTGTGTGCATGGGGATATTTTCTATTTCACTTCTTTTTGTGCTGTTTTACCTGCCTGTCTGCCTGCTTGTTAACAAAACGTGCGCATTAAAGTGCATACGTGCGTGCGTGTGCATGCTTGCATGTGGTTTGTGCCTGCGTGTGCGTGTGCGTGCATGCATGCGTGCGTTGTGTGTGTGTGGGGGGGGGGGGGTGCGCGCGCGTGCATGTGTACATGCGCGTGTGCGTGTGTATCTGTTTGTGCGTGTGCATGCATATGTATTTTCATTTCACTTTGGTCTAATTCCCTGTCTGCCTACCTTTCACCAAAATGTGTGGATAGAGGCATCTGCATGCCCTCGTATGTGTCATCAGACTCGGTGGATCACATTCCTTCCGCTAAGCCAACAGATGATTTTCCCTTTTTTTTTTTTTCTTTTTTTTTTTATTCTCCCTTTTTTCAAACGAAAGAGAAGCTTATCTAATACTGACACAAATGTCTGTCTGTCTGTCTGTCTGTCTGTCCTGTGTGTGTATTCTGTGTATGTATTATTGTATTCTGTGTATGTATTATTGTATGTCACTGACACAGCTGCCTGTCTGTCTGTCTCTTATGTATGTATTCTATGTATGCATTACTGTATGTGAATGATGAAAATATGTCAGCAACATGTTCTGATTATGGTCTGTCAAAATGTCGGTCACCATGGTTAACGCAACAAACTAACGACTGGGAGACTGCGGATTCAAATCCCATCAATCCTCTCAAAATCACTGTCAGACAATTCCCCCTCAACACATCCATGACGAGACGCGACTATAGTCGTGAAAGCCGAGCTTCACCTACTGCTGAGTCGCGTTAAAAGTCGTTTCGGTGATATATGGTACAGAACTGGATGGTGGCTAAAAACTATTTAAGTATAGCTTATAAATAGCACAGCTAAACTCAGCATCCCTTTTTCATTAAGTACACACATTTTGGTGACAACTGGACTTCATTCAGGCCTGCTAGAGTTTTTTTTACAACTACTGGTTCTTTATTGGCAGCAGGCTCAGGCTGACCGGAAGTTCAGGAAGAGGCAGGCCAGTCACAATAGTGCTAACAGGTTCCTTCCCACATTTGAACAAGCTAAGAGCTTTTGCTTTGCTAGTATGGTTGACAATGCACAATGTTGGTCCCAGGGTGTGGGAGTCGAAGGGTTAAAATAGCATTAAATAAAATGATCAAAAAAAGGACACCAACAATGTTAGGATGGTAAGGGTCTGACTTCAGACAAGTTAATTTCATTGTTTTGTTGATTAGAAAACACAACTCTAAACATAACCAAGGACTCTAAAAGTAAACATATAAAAACAAGCCTAAGCTACCTAAAATTCCTTTCACATATTCATTTCCTGGAGTCAAAAAAACGCACTTACCACCTGTACCTAATTATCAATCCTAAGAGAAAGTATATAAAACTTCATTGAACACATACAGGTGAATGGACAGCATGGCAGAAAATGATAGTAAAAAATGACCGAAAGCAAAGGAACAAGGCAGAAACAAAGAGAGTGACAGAAAAGAGAACATTTCTAGCACAGAAGTTCCAGAAGGTGGGATACTTTTATACTGAAAGAGCCCAGCATCCTCACAGGGGGGGGGTGGGTGGGGGACACATCCAAGAAAAATCTGGAATGATAAAAATGTCTTTTTTTTTTTTTTACCTTTTGACCCCACACCCTGTCCACCAGCTTCCTGCATTGTCAACCATGCTAGCAAAACAAAAACTTAACCCTTTGACTCCCTCATCCTATCCACCAGCTCTTCCTACCAGTAGAGTTAATGTGTTACAAGGACAGCAAAGGCAAGATTAACAGTATGGTTTGACCACCTCATCATTCTCTTCGTTCATCCCATCAGCGGATTTGACAACCCACCCACCAAGCAAACACTCCTCTACTGTAGTGCTAGACATGAACAGCACGGTTGCCGTGGAAACAGTCCTGGCAGAACTCTTCAGCAAAGCCAGGATTAATTCTCTTGGACAGAGCAGTTTCTAGGGAGGGAGGGGAAGAGATTCTGATTTTCTGTTGGTTTTCCAATATCGAACTGACCTGACTTTACTGCGGGGTTAGGGGGAAAAGGAGAAGGCTGAGTCATACTAATTGACCGGATTATGATTTTTTTTTGAGGGGGGGGGGGGGGGGAGAGTGGGAGAGGTGGGGTGAGCCAAAAAGGAATCTGTCTGTGTGAAACTGTTATTGTTATTGTTGTTAAAGCCCAACCAACTGTGTAGAGCCATTTCAGGGCTACAACCACTTCAAATCATACAAAACTTCAACACGAAAAAAAAAAAAGAAAAGAAAATAAGTACACATGTCAACCCATTTGCGCACATAATCTAAGGAGCTGCCCCTGGCGTTGACCACTCCATCCAATTTATCGCACAGGGGAGTTAAAAAACACACCTGGGTGGGGGTGGGGCAAGGAGGGGGGTCAATAAAGAATTTGTCTGTGTGGGTCTCGACTTTTCTCCTCAGTTTGACAGGAAAATCAACCTGAACGTCTAGTCCTTCGGAAGGGGACGAAAAACGAGTCGGACCCGTGTGCCTTCTGGCTGCACATGCTAAAGATCCCACAGCAGATGAAAACAGTGAGGAGCACAGCATTGCCCGGCTGCCTTGATATAAAACATTGGAGAGAGAGAGGTCGATTTCCCAGGTCCTACTCCCTGAAGACGTATCAGCCTTCTTGACTTTCTGAAGTCTATTTAAAAAAAATTGTGAAGATAAGTATGAATTTGACGCGAGGGAGAGGGGATGGGTGCTGCCCTCATAATGCTGGCCCCAGGCAAAGTTGAGGTCTCTGTCACCTCAATCCCTACGACCTTAGCGTTACAGAACTATCTAGGTAGGACCTCAGGAACTAGCCAGCTCTTGAGTTATATAATATGCAGGCTTAAGGCGTGATCATTCTGGATTTTCTCCATCGTATGGCACTGTGACGATAGTGCATATGGAATTCATTCTGAGCGCGGAGACGTCATTTTGAGAAATTGAAACTGAAACTGTGTGAAATGAGGGTTGCTGTCTTAGTGAAAGTGTATGACCATAATTCAGTTATCTACTTTGTATCTCCCACCCCGCCTTGTGTGTGTGTATTCTGCTCCACAGAAACTCCTTTCATGCCACACATTCTTTTACATGCATAGAAA
>JAPXFY010000028.1:25320716-25325716 GCA_030674185.1 Monoplex corrugatus
CGAACCCACAACCATCGGCATGTGAATCCGACGCTCAACCAACTGAGCTACAGAGGTCCGCCGCTTCGACTCAAGCTTGGTTTGGTTTTTAGTTTTTACGTCGACACCCACCTCAGGTGATATGGCCGACAGGTATAAACATCCCAGGGTGGGGCAAAGGAGGACTTACCTAATCCTATACCAACACCACCAGAACAACAATGATGATTTAAGATGGGACAGTGATAAGGCCAGTTTTATAATGGCGCACCCCTGGGATTCGAACCCACAACCATCCAGCATGTTAATCCGACTCACCAAACTTACGACAAACCCCTTTATATTTCACCTTACAATCTGCCATTTGTGTGTGTACAGGACGGAATACACAACATGAAGGCGGCACAGTACAGAGGGAAACACCGACTGTCGGCAGCAGCCTTGACTGCAAATTTCACGTTCCCCGAGCTGGCAAATGGTTTGGAAGAAGAGAAAAAGAGAAGATAATGAGAACATACACAATGCTGGAAGAAAGCCGACAACCAGCCAGACTGCCAATATCAAAAAGAGGAGGGGGGGGGGTAGGAATGGAGGAGACAGACAAGAGTACGGAATAGGTGGGGAGGAGAGGGGGGGAGAGAGAGAGACAGAGAGACAGAGACAGAGAGAAGACAGAGACAGACAGAAGACAGACACAGGAACAAACACACACACACACACACACACACACACACACACACACACACACACACACACACACACACATAGCACCAGCAGGGAGGAGACAGACGGCAGAACAGACAGAACGGAAAAGCAGACAACAGACAGACAGACAGACAAAACTGAAGACATGTAGAAAAAAATACAAGAATACAAGGGGGGGGGGGTACCACACACACACACACACACACACACACCACACACACACACACACACACACACACACACACACACACACAGGGGGAGAGAGAGAAGGACACAGGCAGACAGGCAGGCAGACAGCAGACAGGCAGACAGACAGACAGACAGAGTTGTAGTTTGCTATAGTTTGTTCAAGAGGGATTCACTGCACTCGGGAAACTCCGTATGCGCTCCACCCAAATCTGCCAGCAATTATCTGATAGACTTCCGATGCCTGCGCAAAACCCTACGCGCTGGCAAGGTCTAAAAGAGAGAGGCAAAGTGAGACAGAGACAGGCAGACAGAGAGAGACAGAGAGAGAGAGAGACAAACATAGAGAGACAGACAGACAGACAAACAGAGAGGCGGGCAGGCAGACAGACGGGCAGAGACAGCCAGCCAGACACAGACTGAAAAGAGAGAGAGAGAAGTGTGTGAGAGAGAAGAGTGTGTGTGTGTGAGAGAGAGAGAGACAGAGACAGAGAGACAGAGACAGAGAGACAGAGACAGAGACAGAGACAGAAATTAAGGAGATGAGTACTGAGAACGCGCAGAACTGAGGAAAATGTTTAACCAGAAAGAGACACAGAGACAGATAGATTAAGGAGATCAGTACCGAGAACGTACAGAACTGATGAAAAGTTTCACCATCACCCAGCCAACCAGTTTGAGAGAGGGAAAGAGAAGAGCGAAAGTGGGCAAAAGGAGAACGTTAAGTAGCAGGGGGGGGGAGATGGAGAAAGGAAGAGAGAAAGATGGGGGTGGGGGTGGAGGTGGAGGATATGCTTTAATGAACTTGGACACCTGCCTATGAAAGGGAACACTGGGTTTGGGGATCATAAAAGATCTTTAAAAGAAGGGTGACAGTTGTACCGTAACACACAGGGGAGGAGGGAATTAAGTGGTATTCTTCTTCTTCTTCTTCTTCTTCTTCTTCTTCTTTGCTGCTGCTGCTGCTGCTGCTGCTACTGCTACTGCTGCTGCTGCTGCTGCTGCTACTGCTACTGCTGCTGCTGCCCATTCTCCCCCGGCTTCTTCTTCTTCCTCTTCTGCTGCTGCTGCTGCTGCTGCTACTGCTGCTGCTGCTGCTACTGCTACTGCTACTGATACTGCTACTGCTGCTGCACTGCTGCTGCTACTGCTGCTGCTGCTGCTACTACTGCTGCTGCTGCCTCTTCTCCTCCGGCTTCTTCTTCTTCCTCTTGCTGCTGCTGCTGCTGCTGCTGCTGCTTTTTCTTCTTTTCCCAAATTCCATGAAAGTCACTTGGGCCCCACATTAAAGAACCGTTCACCAGATTTCTCTAGTTATGTCGGTTGTGTGCCAAAGCTTGGGTCTCTGAAAACGGTCTCTCTGTCCATTCCGCAACGCTGCCAGTCCATCACCCCCCCCCCCCCATCCTCCTGCGTCTCCCTCCCCCAACTGCTCCCGGGAGGATCGACCCATCATGACCAATCGACCTCGCCACACGGCCATACCAACTCAAGTTTCTTTTCGTAACTGACACCAGCAGATGACGTGGTATGGTCAGTATCAATACCGCAACTGTTCCCATCTCGTCTCCCTCAAATGCTTTACCTTCCCCAACCCTGAACAAGACTAATACCCAATCACAGCTGGGTGCACAGGAGAGTACATGCACAATGTAAGATGTTGCGTGTGTGTGGTGTGTGTGTGTGTGTGTGTGTGTGTGTGTGTGTGTGTTGTGTGTGTGAGTGTGTAGTGTGTGTGTGTGTGAGTGTGCTGTGTGTGTGTGTGTGTGATGTGTGTGTGTGTGTGTGTGTGAGTGTGTGTGTGTGTGTGGTGTGTGTGTGTGTGTGTGTGGTGTGTGTGTGTGTGTGTGTGTGTGTGTGTGTGTGTGTGTGTGTGTGTGTGTGTGTGTGTGTGTGTGTGTGTGTGTGTGTGTGTGTGTGTGTGTTTTGTGTGTGTGTGTGTGCTGGTTTTCTTTTTTCTTTCTGGTTTTTCTTCTTTTCCCTCAAGCCAGACTCAAAACTACGCACTCAAACTAAAACATGAGAGCTCATGACCTTTTCATGGACAGTACAAGGTGATGAACTATTCAAATTTTCGACCCCACGATGACGACAATTTTGAGGAAGAAAACGACAATGAATCGATCAGCAATAAGCGTGTGACTGCTCGCGTTCAATCAAACAGGAACCAGAAAAACACGAAAACAGAATCAGAACACGTATTTAATGCAACAAGACAAGAAGACAAGACATTTACGACTGTCTTGTCTTGTTGTATTAAATGCACGTTCTAATTCCATTTTCGTGGTGCAGATAGATAGATAGATGATAGATAGATAGATAGATAGATAGATAGATAGATAGATAGATAGATAGATAGATAGATAGATAGATAGATAGATAGATAGACAGACAGACGGACGGACGGATGGACGGACAGACAGACAGATGGACAGATACACAGACAGACAGACAGGATAGATAGATGAATTTAGGTAGGTAGATAGGTAGGTAGAAACGTACGTAGGTAGGTAGATAGGCAGGTAGGTAGGTAGGTAGGTAGGTAGGTAGATAGGTAGGTAGGCAGGTAGGTAGGTAGATAGGTAGGTAGGTAGGTAGGTAGGTTGGTTGGTAGGTAGGTAGATAGGTTGGTAGGAACGTAGGTAGGTAGGTAGGCAGGCAGGCTGATCTCATCTCCTATGACCCTACGGTCGCTGAAGGAAATCAAAGTGGTATGACCAGCATCAATACGGCAGAGCCTCTATGTTGTTACCCGTCCTCTAACCTTTCTAAGCAGCCTGAGGCAAGACCAGTATGACCAAGCATCAATACAGTACTGCCCATCTCCTCTCCCTTAACTCGGCGGTCGTTGAAAGGAATCAAAGTGGTATAGCCAACATCAACACGGCAGAGCCTTTATGTTACTACCCGTCCTCTAACCTTTCTAAGCAGCCTGAGGCAAGACCAGTATGACCAAGCATCAATACAGTACTGCCCATCTCCTCTCCCATAACCCTGCGGGCAGACAGACAGACAGACAGAGAGACAGATAGATAGATAGATAGATAGATAGATAGATAGATAGATAGATAGATAGATAGATAGGTAGATAGATAGATAGATAGATAGATAGATAGATAGATAGATAGATAGATAGATAGACAGATAGACAGACAGATAGACAGACAGATAGATAGATAGATAGATAGATAGATAGATAGACAGATAGATAGAGATAGACAGCGATAGATAAACAGAGATAGATATGTAGTCCCATAACCCTCGTCATCGTAGGGAATGAAAATGGGATGGCCAACATCAACACAGAACAGCCTTTATGTTGCTACCCGTCCTCTAACCTTTCTAAACAGCCTGGGGCAAGAGCAGTATGACCAAGCATCAATACAGTACTGCCCGTCTTCTCTCCCATAACCCTACTGCGGTCGTAGTGGTATGACCAGCATCAATACGGCAGAGCCTTTATGTTGCTACCCGTCCTCTAACCTTTCTAAGCAGCTAGAGGCAAGAGCAGTATGACCAAGCATCTATATAGTACGGTCCGTCTCCTCTCCCACAACCCGCGGCTGTCCTAGTGGTATAACAAGCGTCAATACTGCAGCGCCATCACCTCTCCCTAACTGCCTTATCTACTGCTGCTGGCCTCAAGCAGCAGTGTCCTCAACATGTCTGGGAGAATTCCTCACTCCAGGGCGACCTGGTTGGTTTTTGTTTGGTTGGTTGGTTGGTTGGTTGGGTTTTTGTTTGTTTGTTTGTTTTTTGTTTTTGTTTCCTTTTTTTTTTTTTTTTTTTTTTTTTTTTACAGAGCCGTGGACTCAAGATCTGATATCTCCACTTCAATCCCACCTTGCAACATTAACCCTTTGACTCCCCCACCCTGTCCGCCAGCATCCTGCATTGTCAGCCATTATAGCAAAAGCAAAACCGTAACCCTTTCACTCCCTCACCCTATCCACCAGCTTCCTATAGTGTGAGGGAGTGAAAGGGTTAATTTTTTTAGCAGCTTATGGACAGGCTGCGGGAATGAAAGGGTTAAAATCTAAGGGCTTGAAAGGGTTAAAAGAAATTTGCAGCTTATGGACAGACAACGGGAGTGAAAGGGTTAAAGGGTTAAAATGTATCTGTTTGCCGCC
>JAPXFY010000028.1:25328216-25333216 GCA_030674185.1 Monoplex corrugatus
GCAAAAACTTAACCATTTGACTCCCACACACTGTCCACCAGCATCCTGCACTGCCAACCACGCTAGCAAAGCAAAAACTTAACCATTTGACTCCCACACACTGTCCACCAGCATCCTGCACTGCCAACCACGCTAGCAAAGCAAAAACTTAACCATTTGACTCCCTCACATTGTCCACCAGCATCCTGCACTGCCCACCACGCTAGCAAAGCAAAAACTTAACCCTTTGACTCCCACACCCTGTCCACCAGCTTTATACAGAAAGCTGGTGGATAAGGTGAGAAAGTCAAACAGGAAACTGGTTGAGTGGGGTGAGGGAATCAAAGGGTTAAGTTTTTGCAGTTGGTAGATAAGGTGCATGAGTCAAAGACTTAACTCCGTGAACAGTCAATGACGGACGACAACAGAGGGGCAACCAGGAGTCCTGCCCTGGATGCGGCCTGGTCCCTTTACAGTTTAACCCTTAGACTCCCACACCCTATCCACCAGCATCCTGCATTGCCAAAACATGTTAGTAAAGCAAAAACTTAACCCTTTGACTCCACACCCTGTCCACCAGATTTCTGCAGGAAGCTGGTGGATAAGGTGAAGGAGTCAAGCAGGAAACTGGTGGGGTAGGGTGAGGGAGTCAAAGGGTTAAGTTTTTGCAGTCGGTGGATATGGTGCAGGAGTTAAAGGATTAACTCCATGAACAGTCAATGACGACAGCAAAGAGGTATCCTGGAGTCTTGACCTGGATGCGGCCTGGTCCCCTTACAGTGTAAGGAGTTTAGGGTTAAAATCTTGCTTAACCCTTTGACTCCCGAACCCTGTCTACCAGCATCCTGCATTGCAAACCATTCTAACAAAGCAAAAGGTTGTTAGCCTTTGATCCCCTCAGCCTATCCATGCAGGAAGCTGGTGGATAGGTTGCGGGAATCAAAGGGTTGTTTTTTTGCAGTTGGTAGATGGGGTGCAGGAGTCAAAGGGTTAACAGCGGCTTCTCTTCTGAAGACTTGCTGCTGTCCAGCTCTTCCCAGAGTTTCTTCTCACTGTTCACCTGATTCCTCCAGCTCTGTCAGGTGTGTGCCAAAGCCAGGGTCCTATGATCTATTACAGGAATTGTGTGACAAAGCCTGGGTCTTTTGGATTTTGTTTAACTGTTAAGGCATTTTAACCCTTTCACACCCCCATCCTATCCACCAGCTTCATGAAAGTGAAGGAGTGAAAGGGTTAATGCCACAGTAATATTAAATGCAAATTATGTAGATAACATTTTATCACATTTCAGAACTGCCGTTAAAGTTTACCAGCCACGAAATACCTATAATCCGTTCAACCGAAACGAATGATGAAATGCCTTCTTTTGCTTTAACAACGCAGCACAGCTTTAAATGGAAAAAGTATGCACATAGTTTATTGCAGCTTGCCAACTGATATCTTTCTTTCTTCTTTGCATATATATGTTAACATGGGACTTGCATGAGAAAGAGATAGAGAGAGAGACAGACAGACAGATAGACAGACAGACAGACAGACAGACAGAGACAGAGAGAGAAACAGAGAGTGTGTGTGTGTGTGTGTGTGTGTGTGTGTGTGTGTGTGTGTGTGTGTGTGTGTGTGTGTGTGTGTGTGTGTGTGTGTGTGTGTGTGTGTGTGTGTACGTTCGTTATTTCTTTTAACGTCTTTTCACATAAACGCTTTTAGACGAGTGTGTGTGCGTGCGTGAGTATATTGCATGTGCATGTGTGTGTGTACATGTGTGTGCATATGCACATAATTATGTCTGTGTGTGTGTTCGTTGAATATTTCTTTTAGCGTCTATTCACCTTGATGCTTTCAGTTTGTGTGCAGGTGTGTGTATGAGTGTGTTTATGTATGTATGTACGTATGTATGTATGTACGTACGTACGTACGTACGTACGTACGTTATGTATGTATGTATGTATGTATGCATGTATGCATGTATACATGCATGTATGCATGTGTGCATGTATGTATGTATGTATGTATGTATGTATATGTATGCCAGGTTTCGTTCCAAAACTAAGGTGGAAAAGAAGACCATCAGGGAAGCTCTCTTTGCAGATGATGCTGCGCTGGCTTCCCACAGTGAACAAATCTCCAGAGGCTCGTTGATCGCTTCGCCCACGCTTGCAGAGAGTTTGGTCTCACAATCAGCTTGAAGTAAACTGAGATCTTTGGCCAAGGCTGTGAAGAACCACCATCTCTACACATTGGAGACTACGACCTCAACACTGTCCACAAATTTCAGCACTTGGGGTCTACCATAAGCAACAACCTCTCTCTGGACGCTGAAATCAGCGCCAGAATTGCAAAGGCCTCATCAGTCGTGGCTAAACTGAATAAGCGCGTCTTGTCCAACAGCAGTCTCACTGCGAACACCAAAATGCAGGTGTTCAGAGCACGTGTGCTGAGCATACTTCTCTACTCAAGTGAAGCCTGGACCACATACGCCAGCCAAGAAAAGAGGCTCAACACTTTCCATCTCCGCTGCTTGCGACGCATCCTCGGCATCCGATGGCAAGACAAGGTGACCAACACAGAGGTCCCCCGTCGTGCGGGCCTACAGACCATTTTTGCCCTCCTAAGCCAACGCCGATTACGCTGGCTTGGCCATGTGCGTCGAATGGAGGATGGAAGCATCCCAAAAACGTTCTCTACGACGAACTGGCAAACCGGAAGCGAACTCCAGGACCCAACAGCTACGCTTTGTAGACGCATGCAAAAGGGACCTTAGAAGCTCAGGGATCGACCCAGGCTCTTGGAAGACTCTGGGGGAAGACAGGGCGGCATGGAGGACAGCCGTTCAGCAATGCGTTGTGAATGCGGAGAGGAGGAGAGCAGAAAGCGCAGAGAGAAAAGGGCTCTTCGCAGCCACGTTCCAGAAACCAAACAAAAGCGACTCAGTTTGTATGTGGCAGATGTGACAGAGATTGCCACTCAAGAATCGGCCTGCACAGACCACAGCAGAAAGTGCACGTCATGACCACAACGCCTCCTGGTGCAGACTATCATCTCCTGAGATGTAAAGAGGCCTACGATGTATGTATGTATGTATGTATGTATGTATGTATGTATGTATGTATGTATGTATGTATGTATGTATGTATGTATGTATGTATGTATGTGCACACGTGCACCAGGAGATGGAAGGATAGGGGAGGTGTTTTCTCTCAGACATTTGTTCCTGCTCTAAAAGTCGGGTGGTGAGAGAAGAGCAGGGCTGGCTGGCTTGCTTGCTTGCTTCTTTGGTAGATAACTTGCTTGGCTGCTACTGCTTGGCTTTGTCTGCGGATCATGCAATGCTATCCTGGATACACACACGTTGGTTCTTTGGCCCACACCGTGTAGGCATTATGAAGAGGGAGGTAGGGGGTCCCTGTCAGTCAAGCTTGCTTGCATACTTGTTTAGTGGTTTTGTCTGTCTGTTTCCATCTGCTTCGTTGGGGGGGGGGGGGTTGGAAGTGTTAGTAATTGTGAGACTCGTTCAGAACTGTTCTTGTTTACCCTCATGCTCTGTTGTAACTTGCAAGCCACAATTGCTTTCACTGGTGTACTTTTTTTTTAAATTCATTTAGTTCGAAAGTTTATCAACTCAAATTCACACAATGTGTGGTGTGTGTGTTGTGTGTGTGTTGTGTTGTGTGGGGTGTTGTGTGTGTGTGTGTGTGTGTGTGTGTGTGTGTGTGTGTGGTGTGTGTGTGTGTGTGTGTGTGTGTGTGTGTGTGTGCTGTGTCTGTGTGTGCTGTCTGTGTGTCTGTGTGTCTGTGTGTCTGTGTCGTCTAAGTGTGTTGTGTCTGCGTTGTCTGTGTGTTGTTGTGTCTGTGTGTGTCTGTGTGTGTGTGTGGTGTCGTGTGTGTGTGTGTGTTGTGTTGTGGTCTGCGTGTGTGCTTGGTGGTGTGTGTGTGTGTGGTGTGTGTGTGTGTGTGTGTGTGGGTGTGTTGTGTGTGTGTGTGTGTGTGTGGTGTGTGTGTGTGTGTGTGTGTGTGTGTGTGAAGGGAGTGTCTGCTCTTGGTATATGTTCTGATCCATATTTTTACCGGACATGTGTATGTACATGTTTGGCATACGTTGTGCAGGTGTTCTGTTGCTGCGTAGTCTTCACTGTCAATCTTCGGTGGGTGTGCAGGTGAAGTATTTTCATGTTTCCATAAACTACAGAACACTGACTCTGAACACGACAGAGGCAGTTGAAATATGTTTTCTAAGAAGAATGTTAAGAGTTCCATGGACAGCAAAGAAAACAAACGAGACAGTCTTGAAGGAGGCAAAGACACAAAATGAACAATAATGAAGATGATCAAGAAAAGATGCTGGTGGACAAAGTGAGGGAGTCAGAGGGTTAAGGTTTTGCTTTGCTAGCGTGGCTGACAATGCAGAATAGCTGGTGGACAAGGTGAGGAGTCAAGTAAGGTTTGCTTGCTAGGGTGAAATGCAGATCTGGTGGACCAGGTGCGGGAGACAAAGGGTTAAACCATTCTGTTTGCTGTCCAGCTGAATGTGTCCTTCATTCTGGTGGTGCAGCACCTTAATGTTTCATCGTTCCCTCCCTCCCTCCCCCTTCAGCATGTCATGACCTTGCACAGGGAGTCTGTCAGATAACTGCCGGCAGATTAGGGTGGAGCGCATAAGGAACTGACCAATGTGTGATGAATTCCTCTTTTAACAAATTCCAAACTCCAACAAAACTGACCAAGGGCATATTCGATGGCCTTATGAAATCAGTTTGTTTGGTGTTTTTTGTTGTTGTTGTTGTTGTTGTTTCTTAACCCTTTGACTCCCTCATGAAGCTGTGGATAGGGTGAAGGAGTCAGAGTTAGGTTTTTGCTTTGCTAGCATGGCTGACAATGAGGGACGCTGGTGGACTGGATGCGAGAGTCAAAGGGTAAAGTTTTTGCTTCACTAGCATGGCTGACAATACAGAATAGCTGGTGGATTGGGTGCGAGAGTCAAAGGGTTAAGTTTTTGCTTTGCTAGCAGGGTTGACAATGCAGAAT
>JAPXFY010000028.1:25338216-25360716 GCA_030674185.1 Monoplex corrugatus
CCTGGGGTTTGGGGCGAGGACCCAGCCACTGCCAGAGTTGGGCACGACTTTTCATCCATCTCCAGCATTCTGTTCAGTCCAGTAAAGAATAAGAAATGAACAATAAAATTTAAAAATTCAAAACAAGTGAGACTGCCTGCATTCAAGCAAACAGGAACCAGAAAAAACAGGAAAAAAGAATCAGAACGCGTATTCAATACAACCAGACAAGACAGGCACAAATTTTCGGCCAACTGGTCTTTGTCAGCGTAAATGTAAGATCACAAAACGAATAAACACCAAATTATACAAACATACTTTTCGTATTCGGTGTTTATTCATTTGTAATCTTAAGTTTATGCTTGACAAAGGCCAGTTGGCCAACATTTTGCACATGAAGTTTTATCTGGTGTTTTATTCCTTTGTGATCATATGTTTACGCTTGACAAAGGCCAGTTGGCCGAAAATTTGCGCCTGTCTTGTCTGGTTGTATCAAATACGCATTCTAATTCTAATCTTCATGGTGTTTTTTTTCTGGTTCAAGAAATGAACAAGTTCACTTTTT
This sequence comes from Monoplex corrugatus, assembly GCA_030674185.1. Classification (NCBI taxonomy): domain Eukaryota; kingdom Metazoa; phylum Mollusca; class Gastropoda; order Littorinimorpha; family Ranellidae; genus Monoplex; species Monoplex corrugatus. The sequence goes on from JAPXFY010000028.1 coordinate 25,338,761, forward strand.
GGTCAACCTGTCTAACCTGCAAGGCTCCTGTCTGTACTGTCTCCTAAAACCCTCATCCGAAGGTGTGTGAGGATGTGTGTGTGTGTGTGTGTGTGTGTGTGTGTGTGTGTGTGTGTGTGTGTGTGTGTTTTGTGGTGTGTATGTCTGTCTGTATATGTGTTGGTGATGTATTATTATATATAATATATATTATATATATATATATACATGCGTGTGGTGTGTGTGTGTGTGTGTGTTGTGTGTTGTGTGTGTTTTCTTTTTTCATTTTTTTCATGGAGTTTAGAATTTGTCCAAGAGAGTCATCGCACTGAGATAATCCCATTCATGTTCCAGCCAAATCTGCCAGCAATTATCTAGCAAACGTCTTGAACCTGCGTCACCTTTATCTTGTTATTGTTACTATTGTTATTTTTGTTTAAACCCCAGCCGACTGTGTAGAGCCATATCAGGGCTATAACCGTTTCAAAACAAACATAATATTTCAAATTTATCACACTGGAGATCTAAAAACATATCTGATTACGAATTTAAACACAACTAAGGACACTAAAACATATATATAAAAACGTGCCTAAATTACCTAAAATTGCTTCTGCATATCTCGTTTCCCTAGAGCAAAAAATACACTTAATATATATGTACCCAACGATCAATCCTAAAAGAAAGTACATCAAACTTTACTGAACACATAAAGGTGAATGGACCAGCAAGGCTGAAAATGATAGGAAGAAATGACAGAAAGCGAAGGAGGAAGAAAGAAACAAAAACAGTCACAGAAATTAAACAGGAAACTTCTATCACTAAATTTCCAGAAGGTGGGGATACTATTTATACTGAAAGAGCCCTCCCCCCTCCGCCCCCCCCCCCCCCCCCCGCATCCCCACAGGGGGACCCTTATCTGCCAGAAATTCCTTGGCAGAACTCTTCACGTATGGCAAGGTTTTGAAACAGGAAGTGGAACAAGACTTATGAAACACCAATGCAATCAAATTCACTGCACCGTTAAGATTGGCACAGACCATGCTAACTTTTACGCAGTAGGGTGAGACAAAACTGGAAGACATGAGATCTTGAGGCTACGGCTATGCTGAAACAGCGAGCCGGTGACAATTTTGAATAACAACATCACGAAACAACCTTCATTCATGCTAAGTCTACTCCGTTTTGATTACAGTTCAGTTGACAACCTGGGGCTAAGCTAGCATGCTAGAGCCACCTAAAATCTTACACACACCCTAACACAACTATTTTTTTTAAATTACCATGACTTATGAGATATTTCAGAACACCATTAAAACTATGATACAAACAGATAAAACTAAACCTAAGCTGTGTTCCAGACGAAAGACATTCTGTTTTATTTATCCTAAATACATTAACCCTTTCTACCGGCATCCTGCATCGTCCACTAAGGTAGCAAAGCAAACATTTAACCCTGTGACTCCCTCATCCTGTCCAGCTTCCTGCAGGAAGCTGGTGGACAGGGAGAGGAAGTCAAAGGATCAAGTTTTTGCAGTTGGCGGACCGGGTGCGGGAGTGCAAGGGTTAAAACAACACAAACATTAAAGAAAAATAACAATGAACCATGAGACATTTCAGAACACCATCTAAGCTAAATAAACAGACAAAACTAAATCTAGACTGTGTTCAAGATTAAGTACATTCTGTTTTACTTACCTTACTTGCAGATTTTTTTCAAACACATTAAAACAAGGGGGAAAAGAAAACAATAACAGAAAGCACAGTATTAACTCTTTGACTCCCTTACTCTGTTCACCAGCTCCAAAAATGTAACCCTCCAGATACCCCATCTATCCATCAGCTTTCAACAAGAAGTTGGCAGAAAAGATGAAGGAATGAAAGGATCAGTTTTTGCTTAGCTATTATGGCTGGTAATGTGAGAAGCTTGTATCGTGAGAGTCAAAAAGTATTAATGAAAAAAGGAGAAAAAAACATAATTCAGATTTAGCCTAAATGAAATACACACACATACACACATATACACATGCACGCACGGATGCACGCACACACACACGTGTGCATGCATGCAAGCACTCATGCACAAGCACACACATGCATGCACAAGCACACACACGCACACAGCACACAACAAACACACAAACAAAATGCACGCACACACACACACACACACATATCACACATACCACAACACACACACACACACACACACACACACACACACACAACACAACACACAACCAACACAACACACACACCACACACAACACAACACACACACACACACACACACACACACACACACACACACACACACACAACACACACACAACACAACACACACAACACAACACAAACACACAACACACACACACACACACACACACCACACACACCCACACAACACACACACACACACAACACACACTTTTTACCTGTTTGCTTCTCCAGTTGCCAGCAACCGTGATCTGGTCCCTGACCGGTATCACCAGCACCCTCGTCCTTCCCACCACCACCTTCTTCCCCGCTCTTATCCCCACCATGGTCAGTGATGTCCATGACCCCTTCCTCTTCCATGACCTCGACCTCCAGTGTCCTTGGTAACCGCGACCCTGGCTGAAGTTGCAATCCTAACCTTGACCCCCAAGCCACATGGCCACCGTCTGCCATCAACTTCGATTCTGACTTCTGAAACAGACACAGGACACAAAATTGTATTAACCCTTTGTCTCCCGCTTCCTATCCACCAGCTGCAAAAACTTAACCCTTTGACTCCCTCACCCTATCCACCAGCTTCCTGAAAAAACGTAACCCTTTGACTCCCTCACTCTACCCACCAGCTTCCTGCAAGAAGCTGGTGGATAGGGTGAGAGAGTCATGGGTTACGTTTTTGCTTTGCTAGTATTGTTGATGCCTATTGATGGAGGCAGACACAAGAAGACCATTCATAAGAAAGATTAGGAAAAGACAGGCAACATTTACAGGCCATTTCATGAGGAAAGGTCACCTGGTCACAACAGGAAAGCTGGAGGGAAACAGAGCACCAGGTAGACCCAGGGAGAAGATATTGGGCGGACTCGCAGAATGGCTGAGGACAGAGAGGGTGGAAGATGTGCTTGCGGCAACAAGGGATAGAGACGTATGGAGGGCCATGATCGCCAACGCCATGTACCCTCAAAATTATGCACCAAACAACATGTCACAGACAGAAATGAAATTCACCTGCTTCTCAAATACATATATTACTCCCAATCTCAAAGAAGTTCAACGTGACAACTACTTTACAAAGACACCGTTAACCCTTTGACTCCCGGAACCTGTCCATCAGCTTTCTGCATTGTCAACCGTGCTAGCAAAGCAAAAACTTAACCCTCTGATTCCCTCATCCTGTCCACCAGCCTCCTGCAAGAAGCTGGTGGACAGGGTGAGTCAGTCAAAGGTTTAAGTTTTTGCAGATAGTGGACAGGGTGCGGGGGTCAAAGGGTTAAACAAAACAAAATCTCAGGAATGAACAGATCCAGGTAACATTCTATGCACTGTTTGCCTAAAGTCGTATGAAGTCTTCACTCCCCTGCTCTCTTTCCGTACAGTCGTCACAAATGTCAACAAGTCAAACTGATGTACCATCCAGCAATATCACACATCTTCTTTGTACTAACTATATTGTTGTTGTTTTTCAATAAATAATCAAAGCACTAGACGCTGAAAACAGAGAGGTTGGGAGATGTAGGCCTACTTGCAGGGACAAGGTATAGATTCGTATGAAGGGCCATGATAGCCAACGCCATGCAGCAGGGCACATGATGATGATGATGATGATGATGATGATGATGATGATGATGATGATGACGATGACGACGACGACGACGACGACGACGACGACGACGACGACGACGACGATGAATAGAGAACTGGAAAGCAAGTTGGGCACTCATGTTTCAGTTCGTATGATCCTCTAAATATTGCAAGCCAAGGATGTAGAGGAACTCTTCAACATTACTGCAGGCCAAGCTGACGTTCTGTTTGTAGTTGTGAGAAAATTGGAATTAACATTATCTGCATGCTTCTTACCGTCAAAATACTTCTGTTCACAGTCTTTCCTCAATTTCCAAGATTTTGTGAGTTGCGAAATCGTAACATTTTCACATAAATAACACTGTGGTTCTTGACTAGGCAAAACCAGCATGAAACGTTTTAAGAGGGAGGCTTTTTCTTCTGTGTTCAAACTTTGTTTGTTTGTTTGTTTGTTTGTTTGTTTGTTTGTTTGTTTTATTTTTGGTTGGTTGGTTGGTTGGTTGGTTGGTTGGTTGGTTGGTTGGTTGGTGTTTGTTGTCTGTTTTGTTTCGTTTGTTCGTTTATTTGTTTGTTTGTTTGTTTGTTTGTTTGTTTTTTCTTGTTTGATTGTTTGGGGTGGTGGGGGGGGGGGTGGTGGTGGTTGTTTTCGTTTGTTTTTTTTGTTCGTTTGTTTGTTGTTCGGTTTTTTGTTTTTTGTTTGCTTGTTGTTTTTGCTTTTCGTTTGTTTTTTTCTCACTTTAACCCAAAACTGTGTAAAAAGTCTGCAAATAACACTGATGCCCTGATCTGGTGGTGACCTTAGTTTCAGTTTCCTCGTCTGCTTCCTGCCCGAGGTAAAAATCAAATTGATGTCTTTGGTGTCAGTGGTTGAAAGGAGCTGTCACTGAAGGGCTGTGGTGATGGTCCCCTTAACTGGGGGAAGGGGGAGATGTCTCTGAGTGTCCTCAGTAAATTAGATCAGAACAGGCACTGGTGAACTCCATCTAAGTAATCCAGCACTAGGGGACTTATCAGTGTCCTCAGTAAGTTAGATCAGAACAGGCACTGGTGAAAAAGTCGACCAGGGGACTTAACAGACAGTGTCCTCAGTAAAGATCAGAACAGGCACTGGTGAAAAGCCACCAGGGGACTTAAAGACAGTGTCCTTAGTAAGTTAGATCAGAACAGGCACTGTGAACTCCAAATCCAGCACCAGGGGACTTAAGCAGTGTCCTCAGTAAGTAAGATCAGAACAGGCACTGCAGAACTCCATCTAGTAACCAGCACCAGGGGACTTAGCAGACAGTGTCCTTAGTAAATTAGATCAGAACAGGCACTGGTGAACCCACTAAGTAACCAGACCGGGACTTACAGACAGTGTCCTTAGTAAATTAGATCAGAACAGGCACTGGTGAACTCCATCTAAGTAACCAGCACCAGGGGACTTACAGACAGTGTCCTTAGTAATTAGATCAGAACAGGCACTGGTGAACTCCATCTAAGTAACCCAGCACCAGGGGACTTAGACAGTTTCCTTAGTAATTAGATCAGAACAGGCACTGGTGAACTCCATCTAAGTAACCCAGCACAGGGGACTTAGCAGTTCCTTGTAAATTAGATCAGAACAGGCACTGGTGAACTCCATCTAAGTAACCCCGCACCAGGGGACTTAGACAGTGTCCTTGAATAGATCAGAACAGGCACTGATGAACTCCATCTAAGTAACCCAGTCACCAGGGGACTTAAACAGTGTCCTTAGTAAATTAGATCAGAACAGGCACTGATGAACTCCATCTAAGTAATCCAGCACCAGGGGACTTAAGCAGACAGTGTCCTTAGTAAATTAGATCAGAACAGGCACTGGTGAACTCCATCTAAGTAATCCAGCACCAGGGGACTTAACAGACAGTGTCCTTAGTAAATTAGATCAGAACAGGCACTGTGAACTCCATCTAAGTAATCCAGCACCAGGGGACTTAACAGACAGTGTCCTTAGTAAATTAGATCAGAACAGGCACTGGTGAACTCCATCTAAGTAACCCAGCACCAGGGGACTTAACAGACAGTGTCCTTAGTAAATTAGATCAGAACAGGCACTGGTGAACTCCATCTAAGTAATCCAGCACCAGGGGACTTACAGACAGTGTCCTTAAGTAAGTTAGATCAGAACAGCACTGTGAACTCCACCAGTCATCCAGCAACAGGGGACTTAGCAGACAGTGTCCTTATAAGTTAGATCTAGAACAAGGCTGCTAAACTCACCTAAGGATTTCAGCAGCATGCAGATCTCTCTAGTGGTGCTTGATGGCAGCTTGAAATCTTACTGTGGCCATCACACGACTTACTGATAACTAGGTTGGTTGTCATGCAAGCCCGGAATAAGTTGTTTAGGATAAAACCATTGAGGCCGTGCAAGAATGGAACAGCAAAAATAATAATAATGATAATAAAAATAACAAGAATAAAAATAAACTAAAAAAAATTAAAATAAGAAAACATAAAAGAATTAAACTTATGAACAACCAAAAAAAATCCTTATTCGCACCTGTAAACATGTTTTGCAAAGCTGTGACTATGACCTTTCACCTGTCCTTATGAAACTTACAGATTCAGAAAAAATCGTTCAGCAACTCTTCTTTTCCCATATTTGGTTAAAATCCTATCTCAAATAACATGATTGTTTTCTCAAGTACAGATTTTCACACCTGAGGGCTTCCTGGTCCAATGATTAACCACCTTGGTCTATATTTTCGACAACTCATCAACATAGACCTGTGAACTAAATTTGGTACAAAAAAAAAACCATTTACACACAAGCAGTTGAGAAATCCTTGCTGACAACATTTTCTTCCCCAGCATATACACAGACATACACATCCCTCTGGTCGGTGTCAAACAAGCTCCCTTTTCATTTCAGACAAAACAAGACAAAACAAAAAAGTATTATAAAAATGCAGAAATGTACTCAGTGGTCTCCTAAGAGAAAACAAGCAGAATTTTTTTTAAATCGATCATGAAAAAACAAAAAATAGAAGAAGAAAAAAGAAAGGCAAACAATACTGCAGTCGTATTAGGTGTTTGTCCATGTCATAGACCACAGTTTCTTGAGCACATTCTGCAGATCTGTCTACTGTTCGTTCAGTTAGGAATGAAAGACCCGCACCCTGTCCACCCAGCATCCTGCATATCAACCACACTATCAAAGCAAAAACTTAACCCTTTAACCCCTCACCCTACACACCAGATTCCTGCTGGAATCTGGCGGACAGGGTAAGCGATCAAATGGTTAACTTTTTGCAGTTGGTGAACAGGGTGCGGGAGTCAAACTCAAAGGGCCAATATGATCACTCTGAAACAACAGTAGAGGGGCAACAAAGCCGACTTTTGCAGGTCACGTAGTTCATCCGGACCATGGGACTGACCATTTGAGGTGTGGTCAAGCTTGAACACAGCAGGAAAAAATAAACATGACGCTGCTGGCTTGACAGTACAAAATGATCACCTCCCCATCATTGACACTGGCCATTCACCACCTTTATGACCTTTATGTTTCTTGTCCACTGTGACATCCTTCTTGTTCTTCTCTCTGCCTTGAAGCGCATAGCCTAACTAGAGACATAAATACAGAAGATTCGTTTCTAGACGATTTTGCTGGTGATCGCCGTGTGGCTTGAACAATGTGAATAGCCAGTCGATGTCCACAATAGATAGACAGATAAATAACTAGATAGACAGACAGACAGATAGATAGATAGATAGATAGATAGATAGATAGATGTAGATAGATAGCAAGTAGACAATAGATCGGTAGATAGATCGTAGATAGATCGGTAGATACATGGATAGATGGATAGACAGACAGATATTGATAGACAGATAGACAGACAGACAGACAAACAGATAGATAGATAGATAGATAGATAGATAGATAATAGATAGATAACGTCCCATTTCCACAATAGATAGACAGACAGACAGATAGATAGATAGATAGATAGATAGATAGATAAAAGACACACACACACACACACATATATATATATATATAAATATATATATATATATATATATAATATATACAGTCGTATGTATGTATATATATATATATATATATTATATATATATAATATATATATATAATATATATATATATGTGTGTGTTGTGTGTGTGTGTGTGTGTGTGTGTGTGTGTGTGTGGTGTGTGGTGTGTGTGTGTGTGTGTGTGTGTGTGCCACAAAAATCATCTAATGCACTGACTGACTAAGCCCTCTACGCATGGCAGTAAAGATGGGGCCACATGCCATCTCGGCAAGACGGAGAAACTGTCTGAAACAGGTGCCACAATGGCAGAGTAAGTTCTGTCTTTCTCTCCATATCTCTGGTCTGACTTGTTGTGCCTGTTCAGTGGTGAACCCATTAATTAGGTCCCGGGGAGCTGCAGACAACAAACCTAAAGTGACCAGTGACCTACCGCAGTACGCTATTCCCACCTATTTTCCAACTAGTTTAACCCTTTGACTCCCGTGCCCCCTGTCTACTAGCATCCTCCATTGCCAACTACGAATCAGCATCAACCATTGCCTTCACACTAACCACTAACTTTTCATCGCACTTTTTCCTTTTTCGCATTTTCCCTCTGTTGTCTTCAGTGCTGGCCCGGCCACTTGCAAAATTTTTACCCTCTGAACACAGTTGCTTTGGAAGGAGCAGAAGATTGTCCCAAAGTTCTCATGTCCGCAAATATTTCGGATGCATTCTTTTCGAGGGCGACACGTACCTTGATGTAGCTGCGATAATCCGCTGTTGAAAATGCCATTTTCTTTGCCATTTTTCAAATCAGTGTCTGACAGGGCCTTGACATACACTGTCAGAACAGTAAGAGGATCAAAGATGAATAACGAAACTTGACACACAATTACATCATAGACTGACGTTTTCCTGTGACGTAATTTTCCATTTTCTGTAAATGCGTTTTCAAGCTATACAGACATGGTCTCATTCTACTGGAAAGTACCATGGTAAGTGGTATGCTAGCAAAATCCAAAACAAGCATGACTGTTTATCTGGTGTTTGTTTGTGATAATACGCTTGACAAAGGCCAGTTGGTCGAAAATTTGCGCCTGTCTTGTCTTGTTGTATTAGATACGTGTTCTTATTCTTTTTTCGTGTTTTATGCTAGGAAAGCAAATCTTAACCCCTTGACTCCCTCACCACGTCCACCTGCTTCCTTCAGGAAGCTGATGGATAGGGTGAGAGAATCAAAGGGTTAAGGTTTTTCAGTTGGTAGGTAGGGTGCGATAGTCAAGGGGTTAAACCTTTTCCAGCTAACACATTTACCATGAAATATATCTTCCTAATGAGTCATCTACTTGTGTCTGCCTCCATCAAGGCTCTCTCGTTTGTTTTCTTTGCTGTCCATGGAACTCTCAACATTCTTCTTAGAAACCACATCTCGGCCGTCTCAATCTTGCTCTGGCTTTGCTTGCTGACTGTCCACGCCTCACATCCGTACAACAGTATTGGTTCTATATAACATTCAAGGACTCTCTTCCTGATGTAAACTGATAGGCATTTGTTGGTAAGAATGCCATAACAATCACATATTTATGACATAGAGACCTTGGCGTAGTATTGCGCCAAGAATGGTGCTGGAATCACACAATACTATTAAACACAACCCATGTGTTTTTAATCAAACCTCTACTTGCTTCTGTCAAAACGAAATCATTCTATGACGTTAATTACATGCCTCGTCTGATTCTAACTGTCAGCGCTTCATCTATCTATTCACATGATTCTCAATTGTTTCTTTATAATACATGTACGTGTGTGTGTGTGTGTGTGTGTGTGTGTGTGTGTGTGTGTGTGTGTGTGTGGTGTGTGTGGCGTGTGTGTTGCATGTGCGCACGCTGTGTGTCTGCACGTGTGTGCGTGTGTGTAAGAGAGAGACAGAGAGTGTAGTGTGTGTGTGGTGTGTGTGTGTGTGTGTGTGGTGTGTGTGGTGTGTGTGTGTGTGTGTGTGTGTGTGTGCATGTGCGTACGCTGTATGTCGGCACGTGTGTGCGTGCGTGCGTGTGTGTGTGTGTGTGTGTGTGTGTGTGTGTGTGTGTGTGTGTGCATTCGTGTGTGCGTGCGTGTGTATGTGTGTGTGTGTTTTGTGTTTTTTGTTTGTTTTTGTTTGTTTGTTGTTGTTTTGCTGCGGCAACTGCTTCTGCAGCTGTTTGCTGTTGTTGTTATTGTTGTGCTGCTGCTGCTGCTGCTGCTGCTGCTGCTGTGCTGCTGTGTTGTTGTTGTTGCTGTGGTGGTGGTGGTGGTGGTGGTGGTGGCGGTGGTGGTGGCGGTGGTGGTGGTGGTGGTGCTGCTGCTGCTTTTAAAGAGTGAAAGACATTTTTGGAACTTGGTGGCTCGCCCCTCCCCAGCCTCACTTTTAACTCATCCACAATACTGGAAGGCCAAGAGACTCACGAGACATGCAATAAACTGATACAGTGAGACTCATCATCAAGTGCCTTGCCAATGGTGTTGGCGATCATGACCCTCCATATGTATCTATCCCTTGTTGCTGCAAGCACATCCTCCACCCTCTCGGTCTTCAGCCACTCTGCAAATCCGTCCAATATTTTTCCCTGGGTCTATCTGGTGATCTCTTTCCCTCCATCTTTCCTGTTGTGACCAGGTGCTCTAATTCCCCTTTCCTCATAAAAGGGCCTATAAATGTTGCCTGTCTTTTCCTAATCTCCCGTATGAATGATCTTCTTGTGTCTGCCTCCATCAAGATAGTCTCGTTTGTTTTCTTTGCTGTCCAGGAGCTCTCAACATTTTTCTTAGAAACCACATCTCAGCTGCCTCAATTTTACTCTGGCTTTGCTTGTTGACTGTCCACGCCTCACAACTGTACAACATTATCGGTTCTATATAACATTCAAGTGACGGACTAACAAACATTAATAAACATAACAGACAGACAAATGAAATCAAGACTAACACAGAATCAGGCACAGTCTCAACCTCAAGAGACACGCAATAAACTGATACAGTGATAAACTTAACAGTTTCAGTTTAAGTTTCAGTTTCTCAAGATGACGTCTCCACACTCGGAATGAATTCCATATATATGCACTATCGTCACATGTGCCATGTGATGGAGAAGATCCAGAATTATCACGGCACAAGCCTTAAGCCTGCACATAAACCCACAAGCTGGCCAGGTCCCGAGGTCCTACCTAGATAGTTCCATAACCCTGGGGGGAGTGAGGTGGCAGAGACCTCAACTTTTCCCGGGGCAGCACCACGAGGGCAGTGCCCATCCCCTATCCCTCGCTTCAAATTCATACTCACATTCACTTTTTTTTTTACCAAGACTTCAGAAAGGCAAGAAGGCTAATTGGTGTTCAAGGGGTGGGACCTGGGAAATCAACCTATCTCTCCAATGTTTTATACCAAGGCAGCCAGGCATTGCCCTGCTCTTCACGATTTTCACCTGCCATGGGATCTTTAGCGTGCACGGAATTAGGTACAGATCTCAGCCCCAAGAGACACGCAATAAACTGATACAGTGATAAACTTAACAAAGATTAACAAACATAACAGACAGACAAAAGAAATCAAGACTAACATAGAATTAGGCACAGGTCTCAACCTCAAGAGACACGCAATAAATTGAGACAGTGATACAACTTAAAACCCTTTGACTCCCGCAATCTATCCACCAACAGCAAAAACTTAACCCTTTAACTCCTCACCCTATTCACCAGATCTCAACCTCACGATCAGATCAGTTAAAAAAAAAATAATTTTAAATAAAAATTAAAAAAAACTCTTAACCAAGTTCAAACACTCATCTGCCCACTGGGTCAATCATTCATGGGGTTGTCACTTTCACAATGGGCAAGTCATAATCCACACGTACAACGCCTCAACACAGACACAGCCGACGTGTTTACCTAGAGTAACAATGACGGTTGACCCTATATACACCCTTCAGCCTTTTCCTTAAGTCAACAGACAGACCATTATGGATACAAAGACGAGATAACACCAGGTGATTTAGTCCATATATTTCATAATCATGCTCACGAAAGAAGGGATAACAACATTACGTTTGAAATCTGCGGCTGTGTATTGGCTTTGCTCTCATCAAACATGCCTATTTGAATATCCTGACTTAATTTTGTACGACCCTTTGGTTGTTCAGGCCTGGTTGGTTAGCAAAGAGATCTATACAACTCCCTAGCTTCCAGTCTGACTACACTGGCTGAGCCTACCTCAAGAAACACTTGTGCATTATTAGTTTTTGTTTAAACCCCAGCCGACTGATGTAGAGCCATATCAGGGCTATAACCGTTTCAAAGCATACGCAATACTTCAACAGGAAAAAAAAAAAAAAAAAAAATATCAACGCATTCGCGCACATAATCTAAGAAGATGCCCCTGGCGTTGACTACTCCGTCCAATTTATCGCATAGGGGGTTTAAAAAACATACCTGAATACAATTTCAAATGTAAATAAAGCTAATTCTGCATATCTCATTTCCCTAGAGCCAAAAATACACTTAATACGTGTACCCAATTATCAATCCTAAGTGCGTAAGACTTTATCGAACACGTAGAGGTAAATGGGCCAGCAAGGCAGAAAAAGATAGGAAGAAATGACTGAAAAGCAACAAGCAAACAAAGCAGAAAACAAAGACATTGCTAGCACCGAAATTCCAGAAGATGGGGATACTGTTTATACAGAAAGAGACCCTGGCATGTGGGGCCTCAAATTCACCCAAGTTTAACCCTTTGACTCCCGCACTCTGTCCAGTGGCATCCTGTATTGTCAACCATGCTTACAAAGCAAAACCATAACTCTTTCACTCCCTCACCCTATCCACCACCTTCCCCCAGGAAACTGATAGATAGGGTGAGCTAGTCAAAGGGTTAAATTTTTGTTGCTGGTGGGTAGGGTGCGGGAGTCAAAGGGTTAAATGCATAGCTGGGGAAGGTAAAGCAGCAAGGGGAAGAGATTGGCACCACCCTTATAACGCTGAGCTTAAGAAAAGCCGAGATCTCTACACTTCACTTCCTAGTGACCTGAGTATACGGACAACCTGAACCACATACTGAAGATCAACAGATCACAGTGTTTTGTATAACCGGCAAAGGATAACTCACGCTGGGGGCGTCTTTAGTTGACTTTTGGGATTTCAACTGAAACTAATTCTACACATTTTCCCACAACCACCATGTGAACTGATCGTGTGCTTGATTTTTGTTGTTGTTTTGTTGTTGTTGTGTTTTTTGGGTGTTTTGTTTTTTTTTTTTTTTGTGTTTTTTTTATGGTTTTTGTTTGTTTCTTTCTTTCTTTCTTTCTTTCACATGTTGGCTTTTTGTTTTAATTAGACTAGGAGTAGTTTTTAGCATGGTGTTATAGGCAACACCATTTCAATTCTGATCATATGAACAGACCTTTAAAATGACAGAAAGAATGAGGTGTATGATAAATACAAAGACTATACATATATATATATAACACAAACATATATATCTTCATATTATCTCACTCACACACATTCTCTCTCTCTCTCTCTCTCTCTCCTCTCTCTCTCCTCTCTCTCTCTCTCTCTCTCCTCTCTCTCTCTCTCTCTAACTGAATAAGACTGCAAAACCACTGCATGTTCCTAATCTTGCAAACGCTCTTTTGCTTTTTTTCTACATGTATAATTTCTGAGAGCCACAGAAACTGGATCAGCTAGTGGGGGGAGTTGCCCACTCTCTCTCTCTCTCTCTCTCTCTCTCCTCTCTCTCCTCCTCTCTCTCTCTCTCTCTCTCTCTCTTCTCTCTCTCTCTCTCTTCTCCTCCTCCTCCTCCTCCTCCTCAACTGGACGAGGCTGCACACAACCATTACACAATCTTGCAAACAGTGCAGGGCTTTGTCACCATTTCTGAGCAAACAGGACGTGAATAAGCAGGCAGGAATCCTCTCTCCTCTCTCTCTCTCTCTCTCTCTCTCTCTCTCTCTCTCTCTCTCTCTCTCTCTCTCTCCTCTCTCTCTCCTCTCTCCCCTCCCCAACTGGACGAGGCTGCACACAACCATTGCACAATCTTGCAAACAGTGCAGGGCTTTGTCACCATTTCTGAGCAAACAGGAGGTGAATAACAGGCAGGAATTCTCTCTCTCTCTCTCTCTCTCTCTCTCTCTCTCTCTCTCTCTCTCTCTCTCTCATCTACTCTCTCCCTCCTCCCTCACGCCTCCTCCCCATCCTACTGACAACAGGCTGCACACAACCACTTTCACAATCTTGCAAACGGTGCAGGGCTTTGTCACCATTTCTGGGCAAACAGGAGGTGAATAAGCTAGGAGATCTCTCTCTCTCTCTCTCCTCCCTCTCTCTCTCTCTCTCTCTCTCTCCTCTCTCTCTCTCTCCTCTCTCTCTCCCTCCCCTCCTCCTCCCATCCTTCCCTCACCTGATGAAGATGCATGCATAAACCACTGCACAATCTTGCAAGTGGCAGGCTTTTGTAAATTTCTGCAGCACATAGTGACTGACTGCGGTGGAATAACAATGGCTAAATTAATCTCTCACCCTCTCTCATCTCCCCATTTCTCCCATTTCTCCAATTTTCCCTCTCTCTCTCTCTTTTCTCTCTCTCTCCCCTCCCTCCCTCCCGCCCTCGCTCCCATCCTTCTCTGACGAACGAGGCTGCATACAACCACTGCACAATCTTGCAAATGGTGCAGGGCTTTGTCACCATTTCTGAGCAAACAGGAGGTGAATAAGCTGATGGGAGTCTCTCTCTCTCTCTCTTCTCTCTCTCTCTCTCTCTCTCTCTCTCTCTCTCTCTCTCTCTCCCTCTCTCTCTCCCTCTCTCTCTCTCTCTCTCCTTCCTCCCTCCCTCTCTCTCCCCATCTCTTCCCCTCACCCTTTTCTGTGGAAGAATAACAATCATTGAAATGCCACTGGGCCATTACTTCCCATCTCTCTCCCACGCTGGAGGCAAAAAATATGTATAATTAACTAAACGTGTCAGGACAGGCGATAAGATGATCTGCACTGCCGGTGGGAAACAACTAAAAACAGATGAGCTAAATTAGATACTTACAGACCCCCATCTCCACCATTTTCCCATTTTCCAAAATAGAAAACGTAAATACACAACACAGAAAAAAGACCAGCAGCTATGACAAAATGGTTAACGCTACCGATGAACAACTAGAAGGTTATGGGTTTCAATTCTGTTCATCCACATCAATGTTCATCTTGCACTTACTTAATTTCTGTGCACCATTAATTAACACAACAGATTAAAGACTAGGAGGCTGACGGTTCAAATTCCATTAATCCCAATCATTTTTCATCTTGCAGGCCTCTGCATGCTTTCTGTAGCTAACGTATCCCTCTGACTCCAGCACCTTGTCCATCAATATCCTGCATTATCAACCATGCTAGCGAAGCAAACACTCAACCCTCAAACCTCTCAACCTATCCACCAGCTTCCAGAGCAAGCTGGTAGATAGTGTGAAGGAGTCAAAAGGTTAAGTTCTTGCAGTTGTTGGACAGAGTGCGGGAGTCAAGAGGTTGATTTCTGTACATCACTGTGAAGAGCAGCCCCAGGATTGTTGTTGTTGTTGTTGTTTTTGTTGTAGTTATTGCTGCTGCTGCTGCTGCTGCTGCTGCTGCTGCTGCTGCTGCTGCTGCTGCTGCTGCTGCTACTGCACTGCTGCTGCTACTGTTTCTTTTTCTTTCTTTCTTTCTTTCTTAGCATCCATGAAAGAACAAATCACTAAAACACCACTGGGTTGTTATTGCTATTACCAAACTCACAACAATACTGCAGGAAGAAAAACAGACAATTAACTGACGGCATTACAAGCAGGATGTGGGATGATTAGGCTTGTACAGCAGATACGAAAGAAACAAAAAACTGATGCACTAAATGAGATAGTTAGGGACCCCCACCTCCACTACCACCGCTTCTTGTTGTTGATTTTTGTTTAAAGCTCAGCTGACTGCATACTGCCATATTAGGGCTATAACCCTTTCAAAACGTACACAATACTTCAACAGGAAAAACAAGGAAAAGAAAATTAAGTACACATATCAATGCATTCATGCACATAATCCGAAGGAGATGTCCCTGGCGTTGACCACTCCGTCCAATTTATCACACAGGGATTTAAAAACAACATACCTGAATACAAATTCAAACATAACTAAGAACGCTAAAGGATATATGTAAAAACAGGTCTAAATTAAACCTAAAATTGCTTCCGCATCATCTCATTCCCCTAGAGCTAAAAATGCACTTTATACATACACCTAATTATCAATCCCGAAAGAAAATACATAAAACTTTATCGAACACATACAGATCAATGCACAGCAAGGAAAAAAAAAATAATAAAAATAATAATAATAGGAAGAAATGACAGAAAGTAAAGGAGCAAGGCAGAAACAAAGACAGTGACAGAAAAGAGAAAATTTCCAGCACAGAATATCCAGAAGGTGAGGATACTGTTTGTACTGAAAGAGCCCCCGGTATTCCCACAGGGGAACAACCGCTTCTTACAAATGAAACCGACAAGCAGCAAACAAATAATGGGGTGGAAATATCAACAAAATAAGAAAGTCGGTTTTCCTGAGCTGGTGGTTAGAGTCATAAAATGTGCATGTACTGAACAGACATGCATGCACACCTACTCTCATCCCCATAACCCCCCTCTCCTAACCACACACTCACACATGCTAACAAGTTTAATGCCGGAGGCCATGCCTACATAGTACACATACACACACTCTTTCTGAGTTGGTGGTTGGAGCAATACAACATGTGTACATGTACTGGTGCATACATGTAACACACACACACTCACACCCACACAACACCTCTCTCTCTCTCTCAATTACAAACAGACACGCACACACACGCACACACACATTCTCTCTCTCTCTCTCTCTCTCTCTCTCTCTCTCTCCCAATAACCACTCCCCCCACACACACACACACACACACACCACACACACACACCACACCACACACCCACACACACACACATACATACATACATCTATCATTCACAATGTGTTCTCTCTCTCTCTCTCTCTCTCAGATAACCATTCCCCCAACACACAAACACACACACACACATCAACATACAACAATACACATACAATACACAATGTGTTCTCTCTCTCTCTTCTCCTCTCTTCTCTCTCTCTCTCTCTCTCTCTCTCTCTCTCTCTCCCCCAGGGCTTAAAACAGAGGAGGAAAAAAACACTGAAACTAGGGGGTCTGGGGGCATGCTCCCCCGGGAAATTTTTTGAAAAACCAAGTGTAAAATCTATGCCATTTTGCGCTTTCTGGACATAATTTCAAGAGAAATTTAGTGAATAAAAATTGCTGTAAACACATAATTATTACAGGAAGTTGCTATGAACGCTTGCAAGCCGATCACGGATGCCTTGCTCCTTTCGTTTTTTGTTTTTTGTTGTTCGTTTTTTGTTTTTTTTTGACAAACCGAAATCGCGGAACATTTTAAGTCCTGCTCTCTCTCTCTCTCTCTCTCTCTCTCTCTCTCTCTCTCTCTCTCTCTCTCTCTCTCTCTCTCTCTCTCTCTCTCTCTCAGATAACCATTCCCCCAGCCACACACACACACACACACACACACACAACATATATATATATGTATACATACATACATACATACAATTACACACATGCTCGCTCTCTCTCTCTGTCTCTCTCTCTCTCTCTCTCTCTCAGATAACCACTCCCCCAACTAAACACACACACACACACACACACACACATACATACATGAGAGATTCCTACGCCAAGATGGCGGCATTATAACTGAACGTTTACAAAGAGGAATCAACTAGGCTAAAAATGACAAGGTCGAAACGTTGTCTCAACAAAGAAAACGCAAAGAAGACCACCCGTAGGACAGACAACACCAAGGCAGAGATACCACCACCTGCAGAGACCCCAGAAACCTCCGATCATCATGAATTACAGACCTCCAGTCGGACCCTTTCACCATCCAGGAATCAGCCGAACGTCCCACAGCTACGATCGATGTCATCATGTGGCTGCAGATGTCATGAGGCGGTAAGGGAAATCGACAATTTGAAAAATACTATACAAGAACTGTCAAAACAAATAAACAGCCTCACAACCATACTACAAACAGAGAGGAAAATCTTATTAGAAAACAACACAACGTTAAAGGAGCTGCGCGATGACAATAAGTGCCCAATACTTACGACCACCATTGCGAGCCAAACTGATTCCGCGGTCCACGGTGATTTTTCCACCATGTCACCGATGGACAAATTCACCTCCTATGCGGAATGCGCGGCTCAACCTCCAAAACTGAAAGATCAGGAAAAAACACCTAAAGGAAGGAAAAATGACGTCAAACAAAGACCAGACGCCTCTACAAAACCTCACCGTGACGTCAAAACAGCGGTATCATCTGCACATTCCAGATTGAAATCTAATATTCTTCCACGTGTCCTTATCATCCACGACTCCGTCCTAAATAAAGTGGATGGAAAGAGACTGGGCTGTTCTTACGGTTTTCAGGTGGCAACGAGAAAAATCCGTACCATCGACGACTGTAAGACAGCCATTGAAAAATCGAAAGAAGAACTGACACCTGAACCTGACTGTGTTGTTCTACATGTGGGGATTACAGATTTGAAAACAAAGGAGCCCACTGAATGCAGCATAAACCTAGAAATATGTGTGAAAATCATCAACACACAATTTCCGAAAGCAAAGGTAGTGGTCAGTCAGGTCGCTCCTGTGAGGGACAAACACCTAAACGTAAAAAGAGAGCTTCTTAATGCCCTGACAAAAGCGCGACTCCTAAAAGCAGCAAGTGTCAACTATGTCAACAATGATAATCTCCAAACTATCAGTCACACTCAAGTCAGCCAGGACGACGTCCATCCAACCACCAGAGGGGCAAGCGTTCTGGCCAGAAACTTAGGGAGGCAAATCCATCAGCTCTTCTGGGAAAAACCGAGGAGGAGATCAAACCGGCAACGACATCAACAAAGACCCGGCTTCCACTCTCAATTTTTCTTCTCTCCCTGGTCATTTTAGATTCAGCCCAGATTCAGTTCCTCTTCGTTCAGCTCTCAACTATATTGTTTTACTTAATTATTTACTTGTTTACCTACTTCGTTTTTATGCTATTTGTACCTTTTGATTCCAAGTTAAATGAATATTGAATTATCTAAACTTACCATATTGTTCTAAAGTTTATCAACCGTTCCTCATGAAGACGTGTGTAGTAAGTGATATCAACATTTTTCAGTGGAACACTCGTTCCATTGTTAAAAACATCTCATATTTGAGTAACTATCTCTCTTCTAAAAACGTCCATGTCATGCTTCTACAGTCGCTGAATACCATCAAAACCAAATTACCTAAAATATCCGGTTTTTATTATCCACCAATATGTGACTCTGTAAATGACGGTGGCCGTGTACAAACAGCTATATACATTCGGGAAGGACTGAACTATTGTGAACGAACATCGCCAGTACCTAAATCTACCGCATTTATTTCATCATGTGCAATCATTATAAAATTTTCCTCATCGTTAGTTGTGAATATGGCCTCTGTATACTTACCAAGAGGCCCAGATTCTGTGAACACTGAATGGTTAAGACACTTTCAAGATCAGGATGACAAGTGGATAATTGGAGGTGATTTTAATGCACATGCCCCATTTTGGGAAAAGTATTGCACAAACATAACAAGCAACAGGTTGATCGAAAATATTGTAGATTCCAATTTATATTTACTTAACAACGGACACGTTACCCGGATCCCCGATATACCAACCCACAGACCCACAGCTATCGACCTCACTTTAATCTCACCATCCCTAGCCCCAAACGCCACGTGGCAAACAGAGGATGACTTGTTGGGATCAGATCACATCCCCATACGTCTTACCCTAAACCATACTACTAAAATAGACGCCATGCCACAAGATAGTTTACCCAAGTTTAATTATAAAAACGCAGACTGGATCAGTTTTAAGGCAATCCTTGAAAAGACAAGAACAGATCTATCTGAAGCAATGAACATAAACGACATGTACGAAGTTTTCTGTAACTCACTGTTAAGAGCTGCTAACATTTCAATTCCAAAACTTACAGTGTCGAAAATAGGAAAACATCATGGAAATGTCTGGTGGAATGAGGATTGTCAAAAGGCAGTGAACGAAAAGAAAGAAAAATACAAAATCTATTTAGCAAACAGGTCACCTGAAAATCATACAGCGATGAAAAGTGCCAACATTAAGTGTAACAGAATCATAGAGCAAGCCAAAGAACAACACTGGACGTCTTTTTGTAAATGTGAAGTAAATGACCACAAAGACATGATAAAGATTTGGGAAAAACTAAAATTAATGAAAAACGGGATTAAGTTGCCATCAATTCCAGTAAAGCTAGAAAATAACCCTTTTCCTAGCTCACTGGAAAAAGCAGAAGCTTTTGCAGACGTGTTTGCTGAGACCTGTCGTGTAGAAGGACTTCCTGTCTCTAGTAGAGACTATAGGGAACGAGAAGAAAAGAAAGATGTATATAAGGATCCTGCCTCTGATAATACTCACTACATGAATGCATCACTCACACTTCAAGAATTAAAAGATGCCATTCAGTCCCTTCCAAGTAAAAAAACGTCAGTTGGACTAGATGCAATTTCCAATGAGATGCTGAAAAATTTACCAGAAAATTTTATAATTTTGCTACATGACATATTTCAAAAATGCTGGAATAGTGGGAAAATGCCCAACAACTGGAAAGAAACGATAGTGGTTCCTGTACTAAAATCAGGTAAATGTAATACCGATCTGAAAAACTACAGGCCAATTGCATTAACATCACACGTATGTAAACTAATGGAGAAAATAATCTTAAAGAGACTGATGCACTATTGTGAAAAGAATAAAATAATACCAATAAATCAGGCAGGATTTCGAAAAGGCAGGTCACCAGTAGAAATCCTAACAAAGCTAACTACTAACATAAAACAACAATTTGCAAGACGTCAATGTGTTTTAGCTACATTTTTTGATATAACGAAAGCATACGATCAAGTGTGGCACTCCAGATTGTTATTTAAATTTAAAAGTATTGGGCTGACAGGTCACATTTTTGACTATGTTAAGTGTTTCTTAGAAAACAGAGTATTTCAAACGAGGATTGAAAATGTATATTCCACGAAACGAATTCTTCAAATGGGTATCCCTCAGGGATCCGTTATAGCTCCCCTTCTTTTCATGATATTAATGCATGACTTACCCAGTAAAGTATCTAAGCATGTAGTTTTAGCTCAATATGCTGACGATTTATGCATGTGGATGCAGGTAAATATGAAAAGGAAAACTCCTTTGCGCTGTATTAATTATACACGCAAATGCTACCAATTAGAACTTGATAAAATAGCACGATACATGGTAGAAAATGGGTTACATCTATCCCTGGAAAAATCGAAAATAGTTTTATTTAATAATGGAGCTAACCCAGTAAATCTTCCCACTTTCAAACTGGGAGATACTCTTCTTCAGTTTAATGAGTCAATTAAATTCTTAGGAGTTTTTCTTACGGCAAAATTATCTTGGAATCAGCATATTGAATACTTATTAACCAAAGCTCAAAAAAGTTTAAATTTCTTAAAAATAGTTCGCAAACAGGCATGGGGTCAAGATTCATCAACACTTGTTCATCTTTGTAAATCGCTTGTTAGATCTAAATTAACCTATGCCCAAGAAATCTTCTTCAGTGCACCGAAACACTTAATGAAAAAACTGCAGAGCATAGATTGTAAAGGTTTCAAACTTGCACTGGGTCTTCCAATGCATGCTTCCTGTCTTCGCACATATACTGAAATCAAACTGTTGCCACTTGATGAGCAAAGGAAAGTCGCTTCTACTAAATTTTTGTTAAGACACACCACTGTAGAAAACATCTCTGAAACAGAAATTAAACTGAGATCAGATATCGACTTTCCAAAAAGAGCTAAATCAATATCTTCACAGGTCACTCTTGCAACATACACATCTGACGTCATGAAAGGTTCAGGAATTGATCTACACGTAGATCCTGTATCTATAAGACCTTCCTTTTCGCCAGTACCCAGTTGGGAACTCCAAAGAGCACAATTTGACGTACATCACACTAACTTAAAAAAAG
>JAPXFY010000028.1:25365716-25480716 GCA_030674185.1 Monoplex corrugatus
TAGGGACCTGAAGGGAAAAGAGTGTCTGAAGCTGAGCGAAAGTTGCAAGCTGGCGTATAAATGTTGATGTTGTTGCAAAGATATGATGGATTAGACGGTAGACTGATGAACAGATTTGTAACACAAGGTATCCAGCTTATAAGTTATATTCAATTCTTTTTAAGACAGTGAACAGAGTGAAGGAGAGAACTGATATGATCATAACTTTTTTCTTTCTGCAGACAAGACGAGCAGCTATGTTTAGTATACATTGCAGACACGGGAGAGAAGAAGCCGGCAGTACAGTAAGGACACAACATACACATATCACTGCTGGCGTTACATCACCTGATGGAAGTTTTGGTGATCATGCAATCAATTCTTTCACTTCCTTACCAGTTTCCTGCATTATCAATCACAATAGCAGAGCAAGCACTTAACCTTTCATCCCCTCATCCTGTCCACCAGCTTCCTGCAGGGACAGAAATGGTTAAGTTTTTTTTTGTTTTTGTTTTTGCACCCAATGGATAGGGCAAGGGAGTGAAAAGGTTAATGTTATTGTTATTTTTGTTTCAAGCCCATACGACTGCATAGAGCCATATCAGGGCTATAACCTATTTCAAAATATATACAACAGGTTAAAAAAGAAAAAGAAACCATGTACAAACATCAATGCATTCGTGCACACAATCCAAGGAGATGTCACTGGCGCTGACCACCCCGTCCAACCCATCACACAAGGGATCCAAAAACCACACCTAAACACAAACCTAACATAACCCAAGGACACCACAAAATATACAAAAAAGGGCCTGAACTACTAAACTGCTTCCATACATCCCAACTCCCTTACAGCCAAAAATGCATTAATAGTGATACCCAATTATCAATCCTACAGAAAAGTACTAAGACTTTATCAAACACAGTACAGGTAAAGGGTACCAGCAAGGCAGAAAATGATAGGAAGAAATGACAGACAGCACAGGAGAAAGGAAGAAACAAAGAGAGTGACAGAAAAGTGGAAATTCC
This sequence comes from Monoplex corrugatus, assembly GCA_030674185.1. NCBI lineage: Eukaryota > Metazoa > Mollusca > Gastropoda > Littorinimorpha > Ranellidae > Monoplex > Monoplex corrugatus. The sequence continues at coordinate 25,366,725 of JAPXFY010000028.1, forward strand.
TAGCACAGAATTCCCAGAAGGTGGTATACGTTTTAAACTGAAAGAGCCCCTGGCATTCCCTGAAGACTACCGCTACATCAAGTAGATGCCCTCCTGGCACTGGTTATTCCATGATCACAAAGAAAACAACAACAAACACAAAGAACACAAAATCATATAACACAGAAATGACAACAAAACATAAAACACACACCACACAACACACACACACACACACACACACACATACACACATTTTCAAACGAACACACACACACACACACACACACACACACACACACACAACACACACACAAACACACAACTGGTATATATATTACAGTATTAACAGCACGTTACATCACCACTAAGCAGTTCACATTTCCTTGATATATTATAAATCTACCCAATTGCATCCTAACAGCAAGCACAAGAGGCTTTACAGAAAACATACTTTAGGTGAATGAACCAACCAGCCATAAAAACCCAAAGGAACAACATGACAAAAAGTCAAAGCATGGAGAAGCCAGACAGTGACAGCAAAAGGAAATGAAATTTAGTATAGTATAGAATTTCTAGAAGGTGGGGGTGTTATTTATAGTACTTACTGAAAGACTCCCCTGACACACACACACAGACACACGTCACACACACACACACACACACACACACACACCACACGGGAACAGTCACAGGTAGATAACAAGAACAATTTTTTACTCATATTCAAAAGTCTAGAAAGTACCTACTAAATTCTCTTCTCTCTCTCTCTCTCTCTCTCTCTCTCTCTCTCTCTCTCTCTCTCTCTTCTCTTCTCTCTCTCTCTCTCTTATTCACCAACACAACACACACACACACAATTGGGAAAAGGAATGGCAGAACAAACAATTTAATAACATGTACCTGTCATTCATATTCAGAAGCCATGGAGAGAAATACTAAGCAGCTGTCCAGTACTCTCTCACTCTCTCTCTCTCTCTCTCCTCTCACTCACTCACACAACTCACACACACACACACACACACACACACACACACACACAATGATGAACAGAGACGTGACAGCTCTCAGGGCCCACGGAAAGAAATGAAAGTGGCAGACTACCTGTACAATTCAATCACACTCACCCGCCATTCAAACTGAAAAGGTCAGACCAGTAGGGTTTCACCCATCTAGCCACCAACCCCCATCTCCCTCTCTCTCTTTCTCTCTTTCTCACTTTCTCATGAGCACCAAACACACACGTGCACAAGAGCATGTACCAAGGAGGATGTACACACACACACACCACAACCACACCACACACACACACACATCCATACCACACACACACACACCAACACACACACACAACACACACACACACACACACACACACAACACACACCCACACACACACACATCTCACAACACACACACACACACACACACACACACACACACACACACACATCACACACACACACACACACACACACAACCACACACACACACACACACACACACCACAGTATGCATTTTTCAGACTGGACTAAAAGTTTAACTCCCCATCATTATTATACAGTATTAATTTTTTTTTACATCCTTGTGGGGTTTCTTGGCTCCAACGGACTCTTGTTCACAAATACCCAACGGATTCTTGTTCACAGTTACCTTTATGGCCAGTGTGTGAGTTCAGCACTTCGGACCACACAGTTAAACACCATCCACTTCACAATCAATAGATCAGTTAATACATTTCTAAGGTTCTAAATTCTTGCTCAAATTTCCTGACCCAACGCTTCGAGTAACTGAATCTCTCAGGCCTGGCTGATACCAGAATGAGAATGTATATTAACCCTTTGACTCCCGCACACTGTCCACCAGCATCCTGTATTGGCTACCATACTTGCAAAGCAAAAACAACCCTCTGACTCCCTCACCCTATTCATCAGCTTCCTGTAGGAAGCTGGTGAATAGGGTGAGGAAGTCAAAGAGTTAAGTTTTTGCAGTAGGTGGATAGGGTGCTGTAGTCAAAGGGTTAAACATGTCGCAGGAGTTTGGAGTTTGTTAAAGACGGATTCATTACATCAGGGTAATTTCACAAGTACTCCACCCAAATCTGCTAGCAGAAATTTATAGGCCTACTCTCTCAGTCCCCTTCTTTTGGAACTGTCGCACACACCCTATCTACTGGCAAAGTCTTGAAATGGGCAGCAGAGTCAGATTTTATAAATGAAATACTGACACCACTAGAATGCCTATCAACTAAATCAGGAAGAGAGATCTTGAACGTTATATAGAACGATACTGTTGTACGGTTGTGAGGCATGGACAGTCAACACGCAAAGTCAGAACAAAATCGAGGCAACAGAAATGTGTTTTCTAAGAAGAATGTTGAGAGTTTGATGGACAGCAAAGAAAACAAAAGACAAAGTCTTGAAGGAGGCAGACACAAGAAGATCATTAATAAATAAGATTTGGAAAAGACAAGCAACATTTAGAAAGGAAATTTTATGAAGAAAGGGGAATTAGAACACCTGGTCACAACAGGAAAGCTGGAGGGAAAGACTCAAAGAGAACACCAGGTAGACCCAGGGAGAAGATACTGGAGAATACACTGGATAAACTAAACTTGCAGGGTGGCTGAAGACAGAGAGGGTGGGCAATGTACTTGCAGCAACAGGGGACAGATTTGTGTGGAGGGCCCGATAATCACCAACGCCATGCGGCAGGGTGCATGATGATGATGATAGAATGACTGGAGCATTAAGATAGACAGCAAACAAGGAAACTTCTAATTTGTGCAGTGGGACTGAACTCAAGATAATGAGATCTTGAGTCCACACACCTCTATCAAAGATTAAAGAGATCCAGCCAGCCAGCACAACACCAAGTACAGTTTCTCTGTCTTTAACCAGCATTACACACCAAGTCTCAAGGAGATTACAGTACAATTTTTTTCTTTGTCTTATTCAGTCTCCAATTTTTCCTTGCCAGTTACAATGTCACTTTGAATTTAACTTCAAAGGCCTAATGCTTGGCTAAAGAAAGAACAAAATATTTTCTTCAATTTTTTCAAACAAAAAGGGTACATTCAACTTCAGTCCAGGACATTCAAAAATGCATTACACTTAACAGATACCATGCACCACTTTGAAAACATTATGCAATGCAGATTAAAACATAAAAACATAAATTTACAGAAAAAAAGAATGGGGTACGGTTTATCAGTTTCAAATTGCTCAAAATGGCATCACGGCTTGTCAACGGATACTAATACTATGCACCACATCACAAATATCTTCCAGTGGGGACTATACATAAAATCTACATACATGTATACTTATATCCTACATGCTGGCAAGTTCTCAAGTTAACTACTCAAGTACTGGATTCTAATTTCTAACTCTAAACAGATTTTTTTCCTCCTTGGCATTATCAACATTCCTTATCCTCAAAAATAATCACATAAAAACTGCCTCAAATTCTCTAACCCTAGTCTAAGCCATGCTTTCATGGTGACATAAGTTTTTACATCCCCAACCCTTTCCATCTCTGGGCATGCCTACCTATGACAAGGTCTCTGGTCATGATGGGGTCTACTACAGCTGGAGGGGAAGGGCATAGAACTGGATGACCGCACTACGTCTGGTTCCATGACAATTGTTATTGTTATTGTTATTGTTACTGTTATTGTTGTTTAATGCCCAGCTGACTGTGTAGAGCCAAATCAGGGCTATAACTGCTTCAAAACATGAAAAACTTCAACGGAAAAAAAAAAAAAAAAAGAAAATTAAGTACACATGTATGTAATGCATTCGCGTACATAATCTAAGGACATGACCCTGGCATTGACCACTCCGTCCAACTTATTGCACAGGGGATTTAAAAAACACACGTGACTACAAATTTAAGCATACCTAAGGACACCAAAACATATATAAACACAGGCATAAATAACCTAAAATTGCTTCTGCATATCTCACCTCCCTAGAGCCAAAAATGCACTTAATATCTGTACCTAATTATCAATCTTTAAAAAATGTATGTAAGACTTTATTGAACACACACAGGTGAATGGACCAGCAAGGCAGAAAATGATAGGAAGAAATGACAGAAAGCAAAGGATCAAGGCAGAAACAAAGGGGACTTGACAGAAAAGACGAAATTTCTAGCACAGAATTTCCAGAAGGTGGGAGCACTATTTATTCTGAAAGAACCCCCGGCATCCCCACGGGGAAGGTTCCATGAGGTTCCATGACAGAGTAATAACTGCCATCAGTATTGGGTTTCGCAAGTGGCATACCCTGACAAGACTAGATCAGGGTGACCCCACTGACTAAGTCTGGCTCCCTGACCAGTTGCTGTGGTGTAACTGTTAACACAATGGACTACCAACTGGAAGGTTGTGGATTCAAATCCCCCATCAGTGCCTTCAAAAACCACTGTGGGAATTTCTGGCTCTAACCGGCTCCTATTCAGAATTGCGCTTGCAATGGGCTCATTGGGAAGACTAGGATAGGACCACACAGCAAGTCTCATCCACGTCACTGAGCATGTTGCTCAAATCTTCTGACCAGCACCGTAGGTGTCTGTATCTCTTGGGCCTGGTTGACAATGGGATATATTATGATAGTAAGCGCGCAGAACAGCCCTGATACGCAGTCTCAATCCTAAATGGAACTCCACAGCATCATGATTATCATCCTCATCAACATCATCATGCATTTTAACAAACTGCCATGGCATTTTCAAAAAAACTGCCCCAGCTTCTGTGGCTATTATTGTATTAAAGTAGCGTAGAAAATGGAATGAAAAAAATGTTCAGTACACAGGTAACCTCCCTGAGTGCAATGATCCATAAAAAAAAAAAATTTTCAATCTGGCTCCATGACGAAGTAATAACTGCAATCGGTAGGGGGATTCACAGGTGGCATACCCTGACAGATTAGATCAGGGTGACTTCCACTAAGTCTGGCTCCATGACGAAGTTAAAACTGCCATATAGTAGGGGGCTCCACAGGTGGCATACCTGATGGACTAGATCAGAGTGACCCCACAAAGTCTGGCTTCATGACAAAGTAATAACTGCCATCAGTAGAATAGGGGGCTTTGCAGGTTATATTATGTTATTGTTGTTTATTAAAGCCCAGCCAACTGCATACAGCCATATCTGGGCTAAAACCGCTTCAAAACATACAAAACTTCAACAGAAAAAAAAAAGGAAAGAAAATTAAGTACACATATCAATGCATTCACACACATCTAAAATTCTAAGGACATGCCCCTGGCACTGACCACTCCGTCCAATTAATTTATCGCACAGGGGATTTAAAAAACACACCTGAAGACAAATTTAAGCATACCTAAGGACACCAAAACACATGTATACGAAAACAGGCCTAAGTTACATAAAATTGCTTCCGCATGTCTCAACTCCCTAGAGCCAAAAATGCATTTAATACCTGTCCCCAATTATCAATCCTAAAAAGAGGTACACAAGACTTTATTGAACACATACACTGATACAGGTGAATGGACCATCAAGGCAGAAAATGATAGGAAGAAATGACAGAAAGCAAAGGAACAAGGCAGAAACAAAGGCAGTGACAGAAATGAGAAAAGAGGAAATTTCTAGCACAGAATTTCCAGAAGGTGGGGATACTATTTATTCTAAAAAAGCCCCCTGGCATCCCCACCAGAGGGCAGGGGTGGGGGAGGGCTTCACAGGTAGCATACCCCAGAGACAAGATGAGAAAAGGCACTGATGTCTTGAATATTACCAAATGACCTGACAGCATGGTAGATCTCCTCTGCTGGGTGCCCTTATCCCCTCTAGTGAATTCATGCTAATAACTTGCATGGACTTCAGCACTGAGAATGTGGTGTTATTTACTGTTACTATCATTTTTGTTTAAAGCCCAACTGACTGCGTAGAGCCATATCAGGGCTATAAGTATAACCGTTTCTAAACTTACATAACACTTGAACAGGGCAAAAAAAGGAAAAGAAAATTAAGTACACATATCAATGCATTTGTGCATATAATCTATCTAAGGGGATGCCCCTGGCGTTGACCACTCTGTCCAATTCATCACACAGGGTATTAAAAACATACCTGAATACATATTTAAACATAACTAAGGACACTAAAAATAGTAAAATATAAAAACAGACCTAAATTATCTAAAACTGCTTCCGTAAATTTCATTTCCTTAGAGCCAAAAATGCACTTTATATCAATATCTATACCCATTTATCAATCCTTTAGAAGAGAAAGTACTTAAGACTTTATCAAACAGATTTGATAAAGGTGAATGGACCAGCAAGGTAGAGAATGATAGGAAGAAATAACAGAAATCAAAGGAGAAAGAAAGAAACAAAGAAAGAGACAGAACAGAGGTAATTTCTAGCACAGAATTGGTGTAGTGAGCCTGGACTGGGTAGGGTACTGTAGTAGGAGGGAGCCCAGAATGAAAGTAATAGTATACTACAGAAGCGGTATGGCATATGTTTCAGTTTAAAAACGAATAAGAGGGAGAGACAAATAAACAAACACAGAAATAAAATGACATACTAAGACTAGTAAGAGAGATCTATACATATAGTAGCCTTTTTCATTTTCTCAAGAAAAGACAGGGTCTTCCACTATTTTTTCCAACTTTCATTTTGTCCTGAATGCATCCTTCTCAGGAAATTGAAGTTTGCTGATCAGCACAGTAATACTAATAGTAGTAATACAAATTCATAAAAAGGTGATCTAGCACAACTTTTTCAGCCCCGAGAGTCACATCATCAGATTTTATCACCTTGCAAAGTTCTTTTAACTGTGTATTCATGAGAAGAAAAAGAAGGAGAAAGTAGGAAAAGAAGAAGAAGAAGAGAGAAAAAAAAGAATGAGACTAGAACTAGAAGATGAAGAAGAAGAAAAAAGAAGAAGAAAATTATGATAATATAATAATTCCATCTGTATAGCGCAAACAGTCTATGTGAAAACATGCTAGCTGTACTTTAACTTAGTTTAAGGGAAAAAAATGTCAATATGCTTGGTGAGATCAACAAGTCTTATTTGCCCAGAAGGCCTGAAAAAAACTTAGTCACTGTACACTGATTCAACTGCTTACAGTCACAAAATAAACTACAAAGCTCCTTCAAAGCAAACATACACTACAGTCCTAAAAACCCATACATATCACTACTACAACACTGGTACTTGTACAAGAGTTAAGAATCTAGTCAGTGAACCATGGTTTTCAACATCAAAGCATATAATTATATACTACATGTATACACGTACACTAAGCTTCGGTGACCCATGTAAAAGGATCACACGCTAGCTTAAATTTCACTAATAATTAATGTGTAAAGGCAAATAGTCAGGTTGTCAATGTCAAAAATTATGAGGTGTCTCATGAACATGGCTTCTGGTTGATCAGGTTCATTCTTTTCAATTATACTTTATAGTGTTCTGATTTTCTTGAACTCATGTGTGCACAATGTTTAGCATACACAGAGCAGTATGTTGATGCACAGTCTGCTCGCTCCATCTTCAATCGGTGTGCGTGCTAGCTGTTTTCATGTTTCGATATACCACAAGACCCTGACATGACTCACAGGATCTGTAACATGATACTGATACACTGCATGCATTAGATAGATAGATAGATAGATAGATAGATAGATAGATAGATAGATAGATAATAGATAGATAGATAGATAGATAGATAGATAGATACTAAGATAGATAGATAGATCTATAGATAGATAGATAGATCTACAGATAGATCTACAGATAGATAGATAGATATAGATAGATAAATAGATAGATAGATGGATACTAGATAGATAGATATAGATAGATAGATAGATAGATAGATCTAGATAAATGGATGATGATGGATGAATGGATGGATGGATATAGATAGAAAGATAGATAGATAGATAGATAGATAGATAGATAGATAGATAGATAGATAGATAGATAGATAGATAAATTGGAGGCTAAGGTTGACCTAGAAGATGAAGATCTCAAGCTGTATCCACCAGGCTCACGTGAGGTACTCAGTTAGAACTGAACCGCACAGGTCTACTAACTGGAAGTCTGCCATTTACCCACTTGACTACTGCACCTCTGGTTCTAATAAATCCTCTATCAGAAATATATTCAGCTTCTGGTTCAAGCCACAAACTAACCAGCCACATCTTTTGGCAGCATTTAAAAAAACACACACAAATTCTAAAAACATCATTTAAACGGTACAAATAAAAGCGAACAAAAGTGTTATCAAATATCAAACTCAAAAGCATCACACTTCACAGTTTCACTTTACGCAAACAACAACAAACGAAGATCACAAAACTATTTTAATGACTAAAATCTAAGACAATTTTCTTTTTAAAAGAATAAGACTGTTTGTGTTACTGTTAGTGTTACAAAAAAAAAGGAATGACAATTAACCCTTTGACTCCCGCACTCTGTACACCAGCATCCTGCATTGCCAACCATGCTAACAAAGCAAAAACTTAACTCTTTGACTCCCTCACCCTATCCACCATCTTCCTGCAGGAAGCTGGTGGATAGAGTGAGGGAGTGAAAGGGTTAAGTTTTTGCAGTTGGTGGATAGGGTGAGGGAGGCAAATGGTTAAAAAGAACTTGAGTAAGAGAGATAAAATAAAAAAATGACAGAACTGCCCCCTGTTCTTTGGATTGAGACTAATCAGTCAGACGACTTTATCTGACGCTTAACATACAACAGGACAACTGTTCAGCCTTCTAATAGTTCACATGAGAAAGCATTTTAAAATATGCATATATCTGTAGATTATGTGTGAATAAATAATACACGCTTGTGTGTGTGTTGTGTGTGTGTGTGTGTGTGTGTGTGTGTGTGTGTGTGTGTGTGTGTGTACTGTGTGTGTATGTGTGTGTATGTGTGTGTGTGTGTGTGTGTGTGTGTGTGTGTGTGTGTGTGTGTGTGTGTGTGTGTGTTGTGTGTGTTGTGTGTGTGTGTGTGTGTATTTGAGTGTGGGTTTTTTTGTTGTTGTTGTTGTTGTTGTTGTTTTTAACTGTCTCCTCACAGACACATACAGTATTCAGAGGCTAGTTATTCACTTATTGTTATTGCTGTTTAAAGCCAAGCCAACTGTGCAAATATATCAAGACTATAACCGTCTCAAAATGGACACCATACTATCAGGGCTTAAAACAGGAGGGAAAAAACACTGAAACTATGGGGGTCCGGGGGCCATAACTTGCGCACCGTTGCTATGAACGCTTGCAAAACAATCACGGATGCCTCGCTCCTTTCGGGGTTTTTTTTGTTTTATTTGTTTGCTTGCTTTGTTTGTCTTTTTGTTTTTTGTCAAACTGAAATCGCGGAATTCCGCCCAGATGCGGAATGTTTAAAACCCTGTATTATACTGAAAAACAACAAAAAAACAACAACTGAGTGAAAAAGAAAATTAAGTACACATATCAACGCATTCGCACACACAATCTAAGGATATGCCCCTGGCGATGACCATTCTGTCCAAGATATCATTAGTGGATTCAACCCTTTGACTCCCACACCCTATCCACCAACTGCAAACATTTAACCCTTTGTAGTTTTACTTTTACTAGTTTTACTTTTAGTTTTAGTCTACAAACACACATATCATTTTGTTATGTTTGTATACATCATTACATGTGTTCATATGTCTATACCTGCATGAACGTGGATATTTACACACTGTCATCTGATCAGCAATTAGAAGTGGCAGTACATACTGGTGAAGGAGTATGTATACATCAACAATGGAAGGCTGGGTGAATGTTTATACAATGCTACATAATCAGTGACAGCTCAAGTGACAGTGCATACTGGTGGACAAGTAATGATTACATCAACAATGGAAACCTGGGTGAACAGTTTTATTTAAGTCTTTTAACTCTTTGACTCCCGCACCTGGTCCACCAGCATCCTGTTTTGTCAATCACATTAGCAAACCAAACACTTAACCTTTTGATTCCCTCATCCTATCCACCAGCTTCCTGCAGGAAGCTGGTGGATAGGTTGAGGGAATCAAAGGGTTAAGTTTTTGCTGTTGGTAGAGAGGGTGCGGGAGTCAAAGGGTTAAACCGTGATTTGAAATGAGAATGGTTGGGCAGATCCCTCAAATCAGCTGGCAGAGTTCCAAACAGATAGTACAATGAACCTAAACTAGTAAAAGCACATTCTTCAGCTTTGATTTTCTGCAGAAAGGTTGGGGGGTAGGTGAGTTGGTATCATCAAAACTAATGCTACCGAATCAACAGGGACCAAACAGTTATATCATGATTTCTTATTATTATTAACTGATCGTCTGATGTCTTTAATTTTCTGTAAACTGCATATATAATGTTTTGGAGCTTGCTTCATGGGATGGTGTGCTCTATAATAGTATAAATCTTCATTATTATTGTGATAATGATAATTATTCAACATATTCTAAATGACACAGGTATTTCAATATATCTGATAACAAAATGGCTCAATGGAATTAGTTGGCTTACAGTTTTAAAAGAATTTTTGAAAACCAGCATCTTTTACAAGTCAATAATATTGAAGTAGTAGGAAAGAGGAAAAAGAGAAGAAATTACTTTCTTTTTCAAACCACAACAGAAAGGAAGAAATCAATAAAGAATCAAACAGAAAAATAAACTGTTGATGATCGAGAGAGAGAGGGAAAGACAGAGCTGAGAGAGAGAGAGGTGGAGAGAGAGATTGTGCTGAGAGAGAGAGAGAGAGAGATTGTGCTGAGAGAGAGATTGTCATGAGACGTATTTTGTTCACATTGTAAGAATTTATGCAGGCTATCTTCTACCCAAATCTGGAAAAGACCCATCCACAATAGTACATTAGTGATATTTCTAGGCCATCATGAAGTTATATAAATATAACAAAGTGCCCACCATTCATTCAGACTGTAATGTCTGGGCCAGCCACACAACAAACCGTATGATCTGACAAAGAGGAGAATAAAAATGTCACTTCTCTTGCATCCTATGGACTCTATAAAAAAAAAATGCTGCTAAAGCATGACAGAGCTGAGTAGAAGTTTGAATTCTCAAACTAACAGTAATACAATAAGCTGTTAAAGAGAATAGTTCAAGTTTCCTCCATAAAAACTGCTTTAATAAATATTAGAGTTTTCATAAGCCTTTAATTTGTTACTTTGACCTTCAGGTGTCCCCTCCCACTTTTGAACTCTCAGTTCTGTAAACGATGCCTCTGACCTATAGATAATTCAATAAGCAGTCAACATGCTCCTTTGCTAACACTGTAGAAATTATATAAAGTACAAGACAAACGCCTGTCTGCAGAAGAAAACTGCAAAATTAACTTATTCATCTATTTTGTACAGCCTGATTTGTAAGCACAATCAATATCTAATCCAGATCCCCAAGGAAGGAAGGGATGCAGACAGTCAAAAAACAAAACAAAAAAAAAGCCTAGTGACATATGATGTAGGTTCCATCTTTGAAAGGTGGATTTGCTTTCACATGTGTGTGGTCAGATCTGACTGCAATCAATCATCAAAATAAAAAATATTTCATCATTTCATTATGATTTGTAAACCAATCCCGGAAACCCTTGAATGTGTTTGTTCTGTTTTCTGAAGTGAATCCGTATGTTTTTGTAAATAACTGACCATAACGATAATGAAACACAAGATCGACAGAAGAAAATCCCCATCCATGACTTTTGTTTACTGTATAATTGGAATGTGCACATCATAATCGAACAAAGCTATACTAACAGTAGATTTTCTCTAGACTTCACGATTAAGATAATAGTAAATGATCTCTACTCTAGACTTCACGATACAAGCCTTTACAATTACAGTATCTACACATTGAATTGATGACGCCGACTTAGTTAGTCATGTATGACCTCCTGTCGTTCATTAAAACTCGAAGGCCTAAGTCTACATTTTGTGACTCACCAATTTATATTTTCGATGTCATCCACTCGAAATGTGCATCAACTATGATTGACACTCTTTCTGGAAACTTTCCTCAACACTGTCACACCCCCGTCCTCGATCACGCTCACAGATTGAAGCAGACGAACACTTGCCAGAAGTTCAAGTTGGAATGCCTACTCTCCCATCTTCTCATGCGCTCACATGCAAGAAGTCAATGAGCAAGCACCTGTTGTTTGTCTCTGGGTGCAACAGAAACGAGCTGAGTATGCTACACCTGTTATTTTCGATCCTTCGACATGCGGAACAAGAGTCTTCAGCCCATCCACGGAGGCTACTTTTCAATCATCTTCTGACATGTTAATTTATCATTTCCTCCCACTTGGTTAATACAAAAGTCGAAATGGAAATCGAGCGATATTTCATTAAAATTGAAAGTCAATCTTCATAATTTTTCCTATTCAAATGTCATTCTATAATTATATTAATCCTCGCAACAAGAATTTCGTCAGTACGCTCTCTACTTTTTTTTTTTAATTATCCTTTCCTGGCCAAACCAGTGGAAGTTCGAGACTATTGGCACGGCAATCGTTTTTACTTCTCACCGAGCATTTTTGCTGTGCGATATATGCCGAGCATAAGGTCATTGCGTATGGTGAGTGCCTGATCTATGATTTGATTTATACACTTGTCCAGCATGCGAAGAAGTAAGCGTCGATAAGTTGTTTTTTCAGGCTATGCGTTACATAATGATGAATTTGTCCCGCGACCCCTCCCCCTGCGCCAATTTTTATTAATACATTTCCATGTTATTGTTTTGGTTTGGTTTGGTTCGGTTTTGTGTGTGTGTTGTTATTGAAGTTGTTTTTTCATTATTGTTGTTATTGCTGGGCTTTTGGGGGAATGGGGGTGGATCGGTTCGAGTCCAATAACATGATATTAAACTTGTCTATTTGCAGTGACTTCTTTCTGCTAGTGATTTGTTTGAAATGAACATAAAAAAATCGTTTCCACTCAGAAATAAACCCATATGACAATTTGTGTACAATGTTAATTGTTACATGTCTATTACAAAAAGGAAGATGATGATGAAACAAAATGAAGAAGGAAAAAGTGAACAATGAATGTGTGGAAATCAATAAATAAATCGGAGTAGAAAATGCATTTCATGTTTCTACCTATAACAACAACAACAACAACAATAGCATAGCCATTGTTATTATCATCATGATAATGCTATAACAGGAAAACGGGCAAACTGTAGAAATGAAACAAACAACTAAGGAATCAGAGTTGCTTTTGGTATTAGACACCACACCAACAGACACGCTTTCAATTCTAATGCCTCAAAATATAAGAATTCCAGATGTTTCCTATGTCAATTTAGTACGGATGGATTTTTTATGTTCATGTTGTTGTTGTTGTTGTTCTTCTTCTTCTTCTTCTTCTTCTTCTTTTTCTTCTTCTTTTCTTTTTATTCTTCTCATTGTTCTTCTTCCTTCTCTTCTTGTTCTTTTCGTTCTTGTCTTCTTGTTGTTCTTGGTGTTCTTGGTGTTCTTGTTGTTCTTGTTCTTGTTCTTCTTCTTGTTCGTCTTTTTCTTCTTCTTCTTCGTGGAGAAGTAATGGAGTGCAGAACTGATTCAGAGTGTGAACTTTGGACTGCTCTCCACAGGGAGATCATATCACCTTAGTCCACAACTAGCTTTTTTTCTCTCTCTTAATCATGACAGCTTTGTAGTCAGGAGTTCTTTTATGTACTGCACACATTACCTCAGTTTATCATCTCATCCAAAAAACAAAGCATCCAAACCGTTATCTGAGGTCTGGTAGACGGGACAGGGAGAAAAATCCTTGTCTGACTGGGTGTTGAACGCTAGATTTTTCAGCATTTTTCAATCTTTCACCTTCTGAACAAATGTTTAATTAACTACTATACCGTTGTTCTAATATCAGACCATTACTTGTTCGTAAACCGGCTTTTTGTTTCTACTTTCTCTGATCATTTGTGCTTTGTTTTTCACACTTCTATAGAATATCAGCATACATTTTATGAAACGACTTTTTTTTGGGGGGGGGGGGGAGTGATTAAGTTAGATATCATCTCACTGCTCATTTCTTCAGATATGGCTCAAGTGTACATCCCTGACGACCATCCTGATATTTCATACTCAATGATCTGGAAAGAAAACTGGATTGAATTGAGTAAGGTTCTTTATTGCTGTGGTTGTTGGTTGGATGGTTTTGTGCGCATTTGTGCTTGTCGAATACGGGCTTCTGTGCCCAGGAAAAGTGCATATTTCCACACTAGGATGACACTCTATTTTAATTTTTTTTTTTTACTTATTAGAATGAGTATTCCATTTTTAGAATGACTCCCACATAGACATGAGTCCACCTAGAACGAACCTGCCAACAAAGAATTTCTGACGATACTTTATCATCCTCCTAGTTCAATTCTCCTCTTTACTTACTTACTTAGGCCTTGAGCCCCAGGAGGGGCATAGGCCATCCACAACCGCCCGCCATCGTCCACGATCCTGGGCTATTTGCTCAAGTTCTCGCCAGGAGTAGCCGGTCTGCTTGGCGTCCGCCTTCAGTTCTCTTCTCCAGGTGTTTTTTGGTCGGCCTCTCTTTCTCTTCCCTTGAGGGTTCCAGGTCAGGGCCTGGCGGGTGATGTTGGTTGATGGTTTCCTCAGGGTGTGCCCTATCCATCGCCATCTCCTTCTTCTGATTTCTTCTTCTACTGGCACTTGGTTAGTTCTCTGCCAGAGGTCTGTGTTACTGATGGTAACTGGCCAGTGGATCTTCAGTATCTTGCGTAGGCACGAGTTTATGAATGTCTGGACTCTTCTAGTAGTGGTCTTAGTTGTTCTCCACGTTTCTGCTCCATACAAAAGAACTGATTTGATGTTTGAGTTGAACAGGCGGATTTTAGTGCGGGGTGTGATCATGTGGGATCGCCAGATGTTCTTGAGGGCCAAGAAGGATGCTCTTGCCTTTCCGATGCGGGTCTTCACGTCTGCATCTGTTCCTCCCTGCTGATTGACTACACTCCCAAGGTAAGTGAAGGTCTCGACCTCCTCCAGGTTGTTATCTCCCAACTTCACTGCCTCTGTACTGGAAGCATTGATTTTCAGAATTTTGGTCTTGTTGGGGTGGCAATGATATAGAGATATGCTGCGACCCACCAACAAAAGACGAAATCATCCGCGCCATCAAGAAGATGAAAAATGGCAAGGCAGCCGGCCCAGATGGAATTCCAGCAGATGCTCTCAAGACAGACGTAGAGACAACAGCCAACCTTCTACTACCGCTTTTTGAGAAGATCTGGGAACAGGAAAAAGTACCAATAGATTGGAAAGACGGACACATCATCAAACTGCCCAAAAAGGGAGACCTCAGCATCTGCGAGAACTACAGAGGCATCACACTCCTATCAGTGCCAGGAAAAGTGTTCAACAGGATTCTGTTGGAGAGGATGAGGGACGCAGTGGACGTCAGGCTCCGAGACCACCAGGCAGGCTTCAGGCAGGACAGATCCTGCACAGACCAGATTGTCACGCTACGCATCATCGTCGAGCAGTCCCTGGAGTGGAACTCCTCATTGTACATCAACTTTGTAGACTTCCTCAAGGCTTTTGACAGTCTGCACCGTGACACCCTGTGGCAACTCCTCCGACACTATGGAATCCCAGCCAAACTGACACGAATCATCAAAGAGTCATATGAAGGGATGGCATGTCGGGTCGTTCACGGAGGCCAGCTGACGCGACGCTTTGATGTAAAGACCGGCGTACGTCAAGGATGCCTGCTGTCACCATTCCTGTTCCTCCTCGCCATCGATTGGGTGATGAGACGGACAACAGATGGACAGAGGAATGGCATCCAGTGGACCCTATGGACTCAGTTGGACGATTTGGACTTTGCCGATGACCTCGCTCTGCTCTCCCACAATTCTCCTCTTTCCCTCTTGTAAATTATTCTCTATAACGAACAAAATCTACTATCGCGGCTTACAAATCCCTCTTTGTATGAGTGATCGAGGTGTTGTTTCCAAAGGCCAGATTTGCTAAGTATAGTCTTGTCTGACAACGAACAAGCACTCAACATGGTAAAAGTGTTCATGTATAGTACAGTGATAAGCACCCTGTACTGTATTTTTCCGACCCATTATTGAGACCTAGCTGTGTCAGCCTGAGACACTGGTGATGCAACAACAGCAGCGCTGTGTGTATGCTATGTGTGTGTGTGTGCGTGCGTGCGTGTGTGCGTACATGCGTGCACGCGAGCGTGTGTGTATGTGTGTTTCTTTTTGGATGCTTTAATTAATGAGCTGATAAACCTCTTAATGATAACATACGAAATGGGAAATATTGCGAACAGTATTGGACCTCAACCAGCAGGGCAACAAACAGTCAGAGCTGTATAAAATCAGTGATTTTTCTTACTTATTGCCACTCAGTTTCAGTTTCAGTTTCTCAAGATGACGTCTCCGCGCTCGGAACGAATTCCATACGCACTAACGTCACAGGTGCCACGTGTATGGTGACCGTGGCACATGCCTTAAGCCTGCACATAAACCCATGTGCTGACCAGCAGGTCCTGAGGTCCTACTTAGACTATGTTTTACCGGGTCTGTATTCTATACTAATAATTACTAGTAATTTCTACGGCACTACGAACTGCTACTATAACGAACACATATACATGTCTATCTCCCTTGATTTTATTGTGGGCAGACTCCACTGCACTGTGTCTATGCAGATTGCCGTGTGTATGTGTGGACGTGTGCGTGCGTTAGTGTGTGTGTGTGTGTGTGTGTGTGTGTATGTGAGTGTGCGTATGTGTGAACGTGTGTGTATGTTGTGTGTGTGTGCATGTGTATTTAGTGTTATTTGTTATTTCTTATCTTTTTTCACTCTCTCCTTGTCTCTCTCTCTCTCTCTCTCTCTATGAGGTGGAGGAGCTTAAATAAAGGAGACATTATCTTAACCGAATCATGTTGATAGGGAGCGGGGGCTATGTGTTATGTTCGATTATTATATGATTGTGTAATACATTGACGAGATAAGTTTATACTTGGTGGTTGGTTGTGTTTGCAGTTTTCAAGATGAGATACACAGAACACATGTCATTGTTTTGTAGCTCGGATTGTCCCAATGACATGATACAAGTATAAGATGTATATGCGCCTACACAGCATTGTACATGTGTGCATGCATAACGTGTACTTGTGTGCGTGTGTGCACGCGCTTATATGTATGTGCATCTTAATGTGCTTATTTGTCACTGATAAACTGAAAAAAAAACACCAAATCTGTTGATTTTTGATAACTATGTTTATACTGCATTGAATACACCTTGTACCCTGTGTTCACGTGCATTAACATGGCAATGTTTAGGCTGTTTGTAA
Organism: Monoplex corrugatus; assembly: GCA_030674185.1. Lineage (NCBI taxonomy): Eukaryota > Metazoa > Mollusca > Gastropoda > Littorinimorpha > Ranellidae > Monoplex > Monoplex corrugatus. The sequence goes on from JAPXFY010000028.1 coordinate 25,384,045, forward strand.
AGAGCAATGAAGCATTCTCTGACATGCATTGTTTGCTCTGTTTTAAATGGAATCATCATCATCATCATTCTCATCATCATCATCATCATCATCATCATCATCGTTGTTATTGTTATTGTTAATATGCACGTCGTACCGAACTCCGCAATGTTCCATTCCATCTTTTTGCTCTCTTCCGTTTACAAATGACGACGTGCCGGTGATCAATTTGGAGTCGGAAAAAAATTGAGGTATTGTACAAAAACCACTGATTGTTTTTTTCGTTGTCTTTTCACAGAAGCGCTTTGGTGTTATTTGCAGGTCGTTATATTGATCAATTACACATTAGAATTCTTTGCGCCGATTAATTTTACTTATAAAAGTATGGCTTAAACGATCAGTTGGGCTGTTGAATTCCATGTGGATGTGCCACAGTGATAGAAAGTGATAGTCATAGTGATGTGGCAATCAATGTGGCTGTGTGGCATTAGCTCAGTTGTTCAGCGCCATGATAAGAACGCAGAAATTGTGCGTTGTCTTCGAGTGTCTCACTTGTTTTTTGTGTCTGATTTAACCATCCCATGACACCAGTAGCGTGATTGCATGGACTTGATTCCGAGCACGGAGACGTCATTTTGATCTCGAGAAACTGAATCAGAAATGTGATTTTGGCGCAATGAATGTGACAGTGTGTTCTGTTGTTGTTGTTGTTGTTTTTTTTAAATATTTTTTAAATTAATTTAGTCCTCTTAGACTGAAACAATGAAAACGATAATCGTAATCGAAGAAGTTTAGCCTGAATACAGTACAAATACATAGTGATGATATCAGAGTTATCTTGGATGAGGAATGTATACGTCATTATGAAATCGTGCTTCTGATATTGATGTATACTTTGTCAAACCCTCTTAATTAAGGTCTTTACCAAACCCAACACACACACACACTCACACACACACACACACACACACACACACACTGGAACTAACATTGGCGCTGGTACACTATTTTAGTGGAAAATATACAGTGTAGGCCTTATCCTGAGTTACACATCTGCTTTTGTTACAGCAGTACTTCATAGTAACTACTAAAAAATTAAAATCAGTGACATGACATTCTTCTGATTGATTGTTGCCTTGCTGGTGGGCTTCTGATGTTATTCACAGCATTCCGTTTTAAACATCATTATCATGACATTTAGCAGTTATTTTTATGGCTCAGTCATTAAAGTATCCAAAAAGAAACACACACACACACACACACATGCATGCACACACCATACACATACGCACACACATTATGTCACCAGTTACAGCAAAGTAGCTGGCAGTTGTCAATGACATTTGAATTTTTAAATCTATCATGTTACACATATTATTATTGGTTTTTATTAATGTGCTACACATGCAGTGTACTATACTGAGTAAGTATATCAGTCTTGAGCACTTACTTGTTGTAGGGCAGAGTTATAGCAGCTAAGCAAGCTTGGCCTTTGGGAAACAACCACCTTATTCCTACAAAGAAGATTTAATTAAATTATGAGTGATAGATTTTGTTCATTGTAGGTACAGGATATTCTAAGATAAAGAGGAATTCATTAAAGTATGCGCAATACATTTTCTTCATTGTAGATAGGATATGAGGGGGAAAAAATGGAAATGGGGAAGGAAAATGAAAGAGTACATTGCCTGAAATTTTTTGTAGGCAGGTTGGCTATAAGGGGACTCTGCTGTATACAGGTCACATTTCCTCCCAAAAGGGGATCAGTTAGTATGACCTATTACAGTAATTACAGTGTACTATTAGCTGACACCAGGAGAATTATTGAGTAAACATGACCCAGTGATGGTGACTTGATGGGGCTGGACAGCAAATAATTCAACAGAGTTGAGATGTCAGGTTCTGAATCTATTCTATCTACTGGGCCAGTCTGACATCAAATGCGTCATGGTATTCAATTTCAAGTAGCAACAGTGGTCAGCTGTACAGGATAATAAACATGAGTTAATTCCAAGATAAGTCTGCAGAGCCAGAAGCTTGAAAAATTAACAAATAAATATATAGTCAACATCTTGTTGAGTTGTTCTTTAAACTCCATAGCATATATTTAATTTTACTTGAACTTGAAGTTTCTTATATGATAGTAGTTTGTTGTTGTTGTTGCTTTTGTTGTTGTTATTGTCATTGTTTTAGAAGTTGGATTTTTCTGGGATTGTCATTGTTTTAGAAGTTGGATTTTTCTGGGATGTGTGTATGAGTCAATTTGCCCACACTGTGTTGTATGTTGCTGCACAGTCTGTTCTACCATCTGCAGTGTGTTTGATGTTTTCATGTTTGTTTCCATAAGCCATGGATGCAGACTTGACTTACACGATCTTTAACTTACACTTTTTGTTGTGCGTGCATATGCACACAAAGGGGATTTAGACACTAACAGGTCTGCATGCATGTTGACCTGGGAGACCAGAAAAATCTCCACACTTAACTCGCCAAGCGAGAGGAATCCAAGAAGGATCGAACCCCAGACCTTCTGATTGAAAGTCTGACATCTTATCTCTTTGAGTTCTTGACTGTCATGCCCATCATAATGGTGTTGTCACTACAGTAATGTTATATTAATGCTGTTATAAGTTGACAGTTGTTCTTGCTGTTCATTTCTACTCTGGTAATCACGTTTCAGTGCTGCGGACTCCCAACATGGCATATTCAGGAGAGTTCAATGTTGACAATTTCCGGGACGAGCACGAGAGCAACTCGGAGTGGAGGATGAGGAGGGAGTTTTTACTCACCAACTTCAGCGCTGTACCCCTAGACCGCCTGATTTGCCTGTCCCGCTGTTTTATTAGTATAGAGGTGTATGGCTGCACCTATCCTGCTGAAGTCATGGCTGAGGTTCAAGAGCTGAGTGAAAACATCAACCCTGATATCATGGCTAAACAGCGGCAACGCATGTCGCAAAAGTATGAACCTGTCTGAAGGAGACATAATCAGAGATTGCACTCAGAGCATTTTGCTCGAACCAGAGGTTCAGTGCAACCCCATCTCTCCTCCTCCTCCTCTGCTCTGATTCTGAGGGACCTTGCTAGTCGATATGTTAAGATTTATAAGGAAACAAAGAAATCTGTCAAGCAAAAAAAGTGGATCTCGATAGGAGTTTGTTTGCTTCTCTTCACAGCAAAAGAAATGGATTTTGATTATGACAGTTTAGCGTCACACTCAAATGTATTTTGAATATGACAGTTCAGCATCATACACTCTACCATATCCATGTTATCCAAATGGCACCTGATTACTCTATTTTTTGACCCTATTTGCGCAAAATTGTCGAGATTGGGGTGCCTAATCACCTCCAGGTGGCACCATATAAGTACTACCCATAATACCCAGGTCATGTGAAAATAAATTTCTTCTTTCCCAGCCTTGCTTCTAGCCAGGCACGGCCATGGCAGCTATAATCTTTTCACAGTAAAAGGAATATCATAACAGTTCTTGTTTCTCTCTCCCTCTCTCTCTCATTCTGGTCTGTTAGGATTATTTGAATTTCAAGAATTAGAGTCAGGGTGTGAAACGCATTGTGTCTTCCTCTTATAGTTATCCAGCTCCTTCTTAGCAAGGTTCTCTCTGTCAGAGCACTCTCCCAGAGGCAGAGGAGCCTTGCGATAAGATGGGGCTGGATTGAAACTTGGTGAAATATTACAAGTATAGAAATAAAATAGCTTATTATATAGGAAATATATATCATCTTGTATAAAATGGAAATATTTGCAAAATACAGTGACAATGTTGGTGCTCTGTATTGACATCGATTTTGGTTTTTGGTTTTGTGCTGTGGTCACCTTCGGGAGATAAGGGATAAAGAAAATACAGTCTCTTGTATTATGGTTGAAGGAGGGAGGGGGTTGGAATCCTGAAAGTGTAGCAATCTCTTGTCATTTACAGCTTTGTCGTGTATCTAGATTGTATGTGTACGTTTTTGTTTTGTTTTGAGTGGCACAATTAAGAAACTTTCATTGATTGTGTATGTAATCGTTTATTCCTTTTTTTATTTTTGAATTATTTATATATAGCACCATTCACTCTACCATATCCAACTAGTGCAAAGTGGCACATAATTAGGCCTACATGATCAAGCAGGACTTTACCTGAAAAATTCTTCTGTTGTTCATGGTGTATTATGGGGTTCAGGGAAGTTCATAGATCTACAATATATTACGGATTATGGGGCTCAGGGAAGAGTGCTATCAGTTATTTCTTTTAGGTGGGTTTCTTATTGCTTAAATAGAGGGGGGGAGGTTATGATTATTTTTGTTTGTTTTAATTTACAAATCATATTCATAGTCTTGTTTATTCATTTATTTTAGTTTGTATTCAGTTTCTTTCATTCTTTGCAGCAAAGTTAGTCATCCTATACTCATAGTGAAAGTTAATGTATGCATAGTGCAATGAAAGTTCGATATAGTATGTTTTTTTTTTTAGTATGGTCAGTAATGATTGGAGGAATTTGACATTGTCACCTGAGTTAGATTGTTTTGTCGTTCCTCATAATAATAATAAATAATTACAATATTTATATAGCGCAAAATCTTGATAAAATCAAATCTAAGCGCTGAAACACACTCACACGCACGCAACACGCGCACACACACACACACACACACACACACACGCACACACGCACCGCATGCACACGCACGCACGCACGCACGCACGCACGCACACACACACACACACACACACACACACACACACACACACACACACACACACACACACACGCGCGGCTATAAATGGGGAGAAAGAATAAAAACAATGGAAAATTATAGAGAGCATAAGATAATGTGTATTTGGTATGATTGTTGTTCTGATTGTCTATTTTAGCATCATTCTCATTAACTTTAAAGCGTACAAATATGTAATTCATGATCAGTCGAACTACAGTTTATATTTTCAGTGCATACTTTTTTTCTTGGTTCTTTTTGCTTTTTGCATTATTTATGTACTTTTGAAATAGTTTTGTTTCTTTGATTTTTTTCCCATAAGTTTGGTGCATCTCCTTGTAAATATATCCATTTTAGTGTCAGCAGTGGTATGTTTAATTGCGCATTCTGTTCAGATTTATTAAATTAATTGTGAGTCTGTGATCCAGTTTTCCATAGCAAGCCTTTTTTGGGGGGGTGGGTGGGGGAGGCATGGTAGTGGTTTCAAAATCATGAAATGTCCTTGTATGATCCAGTCTTCCATGGCTATTTCTGTTGTGGTATCTCACAGGAATAGTAATGAATCATTGAATTAAATGTTTAGAACTGATGTATGGTACTGGTAATTTTTAGTAATTATCTAATTTGGGTGGTTTTATTTTTCAGATTCTACTTGTAGTTTTGTAAATGAAAAGGAGTTCCAACATACACTGCCACCATGAATTTTGTCAAGTCAACCCAGCAGTACCAAAGCACAGATGTCTCGCATACACAGGATCAAAGTTTTCAAAATAGACAAGGATTTGGTGGGGGAGGGGGAGGGCATTACAACGGCCCACAGAGTTTTCCACAGAACTTTCGTGGGTCTATGATGGCGCCAAGGGGAGGATTCTTCCGACCCCAAGGACGTCCTTGTGGGCCGGGTAACTTTCACCATATGTCGGGTATGGCCAGCTCCCAGCAGTTTGGTGGACATCGAGGAGGGGGTCAATCTCAAGAAAGTTTCAGCAGTCCAGGGCAAAAGTTTAGCAACGAATTTCAGCAGAGCAGTAGCAGTGCAGGGCAGAAACCAGCACCTTCCAGTTACAGTGGGTTTGTGAAACCACAGAAGCAAGAGGATCACTTTGAGGGAGGTGATGGAAGCAGCGCTCCTCAGCCAACTCCTCCTCAGCAAGCCATGAACAGACCGTTCTCTGCTCCTACCTTGCGTCACCCTTACAGCGGACCACGATTCCCCGGGAACTCCGTTCCCAGAATGACGGGAAATCTTCAGCCAGTGGGGAGGGAGGGGGTCCGATACGAGCGGGAATCCGAGGAGTCGGTCGAGGGCCTCGATTTGGCGGAGGAGGTGGGAGAGGGTCCAACACAAGCAATGACAATTTCAGCAGTGTAGAGGCAGCCACCGCTGCTGCGGCACGGGCCACCAGGGAGGCCACAAACCCCAACATCAAGTGCATCGTTCTAGCCTCCCACAACATGTATCTTGGAAAGTTCCGGCGTCTGGCAGAGGAAATAAAACGGTTAAAGAGCAAACGCCCCAATGCTATCGACACAATTCACTCTGCGGCCAACATAGCTCATGTCAGCATCCAGTCTGAAATTGAGTCTGGCCCGATTGTCCGAGGGACGGGAACATTTTTCTGTTTGGTCCAGTTTGACAGCGTGAACATCTCCGTCGGCACTGGCCTGAACAAACGTGCTGCCAAAGTGGAAGCTTTTGAGATTGCTCTGCAGAAGCTGATGAAACCATTCCAGCGCATCGTTGAGATCGAGGGCGGCGCGAAGGAGTTGCAGGCTTCTGATTATGAATTTGCGGCGGAAGAACCGAAACAAACAGTGATAAAGCCAACATCTTCTGTGGTGGCCAGCATCAGTGGGGGTGATGGCAGTAGTGAAGGTCTCAACGCCTTCCAGAAAGAGTCCAACGTAGAGGCCATTGTTGACATCAAGAAAAAGAGCTACACGGCCAAGGTATGAATGTCTTTGCTCTCTCTTTTTTTAGAGACAGGAATATAGTCTGTTTTGTGTGTGTTGTGTGTTTTTCAATCCATCACCAATGTCAGTGATCTTATCTATCATTTTCTACTCAGTTGTGATTGCTTTTATTATGAACTAACTTCCAAATTTTGTTTATTGAGCTTGTCACTGGATCATAACAGGATTCCGTCAGGCTTGGATGAGATTATGTATTATTCACAGGACTATTGTTAAACAGATATTGAAGATACAGGAATAAAAATTGATGGTCGAAATATCACAAATCTACATTATGCTGATGTTACTGCACTGATGTTGGGACTATATCACCAGCATGAAAAGAATTCTGTGCACAGTTCTGCAGCTGACAAGAAGGCAGGTCTAATCTAAACGCCAAGGAGACAAACAAAAGTAATGCACCTGGAAGGAGAAGAAAGTCGAGCATATTGAGATCTTCAAATCAGCTAGACTGCATTAGAAAATGTGAGTGATTGTAATATTTATGTTCAGTTACAGCTCTTGATGGCATCAAACTTAAGAGTAGCATGGCAAGACAGCAAATAATCACACTCAACAACATTTGGAAAGATGGAAGCATTCCAGCAATCTTAAAATAAAATTCTGAAATCTCTGATCTGGCTTCTAATGTTACATGGCTGTGAAGTCTGGTATGCAGAAAAACAGATGAAAATAAGATCGAAGCTGCAGATGTGAGGTCCTTCAGACTGCTTCTTAGAGTCAGATGGACTGATAAAAGAACATGAAAATGTTTTGATTGATCTCACAGTCCAGTGTCATCTGCTGGCAGAAAACAATATGCATCAGCCATGCAACTGAACTCCAACACAGTCCTAATGGCAGCAGTTTTTCAAGGAAAAGTTGAAGCCAAAAGAAACCCAGGCAGAACACCCACCTCCTGTATATATGGACAACATCACCAGCATCAACTGAGGGTCTGCGAAGTAGCACAGAGAAGGCAAGACCAGATTGAATGATGGAGAACTATTGTGAATCAACTGATACGGCTACCATGGAACTCAGTGATGCTGATAGATGGCAGGGAATTGTAGAGAAGCTTTCTCCAGAGCTGTAAAATGAAAATTAAAAGTGGTTGGAAAAAGTAAAATAGTCAGATTTTGTCATGAAAATCTTGCAGTACTTGGAAATTCATGATGGAGAATTTCATTAATCCTTGCACTCACGCGCCCTGTCTGCCAGCATCCTGCATTACCAACTGTGCTAGCTAGGGTGAGGGAGCCAAAGAGTTAAGTTTTTGCAGTTGGAAGATATGATGTGGGAGTCAAAGGGTTAAGTTCAGGAACTTGCAACATGATGATGAAAATTTGATAACAATGCTTGTACTGTTGTAGTAGTTACAGATAAGTTTTTACTTTTCATAATAGGAAAATTAATAGAGAAAAACTGAAACTGACATAAACTAAGCAGCTGGCAACATTATCATTATGGTAAAAAATTTGATAACAATACTGCTAGTACTTGTAGATACTGATTTTTTTTTTTCAATTAATTACAAAAATTGATGTAGAAATAACCAACTCATGAACTGCAGCATTAATTCAGGTCCAGGTGTAAAACCTTTTGGTTTTTCGTTTTTCAATCTCCTTTTTAAAAAAAAAAAAAAAGATTGTTTCATATTCACTGGAATGAGTTGTGTGTCTTTGTCACTGTGTATGGGTATTTCAGGTCCATCTGTAAAACCTTTTGGTTTTTCCTTTTCAATTTCCTTTTTAAGAACAAAAAAGACAGGTTTCATATTGACTGGAGAGAGTTGTGGGTCTTTGCCCGTGTGTGTGTGTGTGTGTGTGTGTGTGTGTGTGTGTGTGTGGCATAGACAAAATTCTGTGGGCACCATTTTCCTATTATATCTGAATGGATCATTATACCAAATGTGGGTCATAATTGTAGACCATTTAAGAGACAAATGCATTTGTATGTGTGGAAGTTTTGACACTAAGTTGAAGGTCATACGCACCCAAGAAGTGCTTAACCCTTAAGTGCACACCCTCTCCACCAGCACCCAGCATTGTCAACCATGGTAACAAAGCAGAAATTTAATCCTTTGATTCCCTCACCCTATCCACCTGCAGGAAGCTGGTGGAAAGGGTGAGGGAGTCAGACGGTTAAGTTATTGCTGGTGGGGGATCGGTGCATGAGTCAGAGAGTTAAAATCGGTATTTTACAGAAGATGTAAACAGTTGTTTCTCAGGAACTTTAGTCAGCAGGCCCTATTTTTTACGGTCTGTTTTCACTGTTGTGTCTGTCAACCATTGCACTCAAAGTTTTTATTTCAGTTGATGCTGCTTTGACGTCACAGTGACCTTGATTGTCTTGAGAAGCGCAAAGTCTGGGTTATTTGGTAGTATCTTTTTGTGTAAAGGAAGATTGGTTGAAATGGCTGGACCATCTTGTTATTGTTTTTGGATTATTTGGTAGTATCTTTTTGTGTAAAGGAAGATTAGATGAAATGGCTGGACCATCTTGTTATTGCTTTTGTCTCCCATACCACCAACCACCACCATGAATGTTGGAAACTGTAATTATGTGATGTAGCATGGGAAAAACCTGGTTAAACTTGTAGCTAGTCATTTATAGCTATGGCTAAAATTAGTTGGACAAGGTCAAAATATGATAACAGCAATTTTCCCTTATTTCAGTGCTACTATGACTCTTGCAATTGTTGCATGCTATCCATGAACTGCAAAAACTTTCTCCTTTTACTCCCAGAGGATAAGGTGAAGGAGTGAAAGGGTTAAGTTTTTGCTTTGCTAGCATGGTTGACAATGCAAGATGCTGGTGGACAGGTGCAGGAGTCAAAGGGTTAACATCAGATCTTCAATTTCTCAAAGTTTTATGGCTTAACCCTACCAGACCTTAGCCCCTGAGCGTAATTGTGCCCCCTGCCTGGCCTCCTGAGCAAAATTTTGAAAAAAAATGTATATACGTTAGAAAACTGCTCATATCATGCACACCAATGGTTAGAATTATATGAAACGTGGAGAGATTGTAGAAAATAGGCCTATCTTTCATCTAACGCCAGTCCAACCCTCAATCACACAAGCATCTCCCCTATCACTTGGTTGGGGGGTACGGGCACGCCCCCTTCTTCCAACACTCTGTCTCGACCTACTTCTTTCATTGTCAGAATCATCACTTTCACTCAATGCTTCATCAACGTAATCATCGTCACTTGAATCGGAAACGTATTCCTGATCAAATTCTCCAATCTGCAAAATGTCCACCACTTGTTGAACTGTGAAGCGAGTTGGCCTCGCCCGTTTACCTGTTGAAGTGCTTGGTTCATCACTAGCTCGCTTCATGGTCAATTTTGCACCCAAATCACCTCAAAATACCATCAACACAAAGGCAGACAGTTGCAATAGGCTGAACACACGCTCACGCGACGCTTAGCAACGGTCCGGTAGCTATTTTTAGCTCTTGATAAAGTGACGATCGTGTGAGTGTGCTATTCCCGCTATAGCGGGAACTCGGTATATAGTCATTTTCGTCATTCCCGCAATAGCGGGAACTCGGTCTGGTAGGGTTAAAGCACCTCAAAAAGCAAATTGAAAGTTTTTTCAATCTTTAAAATTCTGTGGGCTTATCACTTTCCTTGTCAAAAATGTACTCACAAAGTCAGAATGTGTTCTTAAAGGAAAACAATGACAGATACATTGTTCCTGTTGTTTTCAAGTTGATTTATGAGCTTATGATATACTAAAATGAATTAAAAAGTCAGAAATGAAAAGTTTGTATTTTGCCTGGTTTTATCACTAGGTTGCACAACATATGGTGGATTTTTCCACTCAGTAGAAGAAAGTGTGAAAAGAGGGGAGGATAGTTTTCTTTCCAGATTTAGTGGTTACATTGGTTGTTGTTGTTGTAGTCTGTCACAGGACAGAAGCTGGATGAAGAAAAAACAGTTAGCTTTTCTGTTACCGGAATTCTCAGAAATTATCTTTTGACATTGTGACTGTATGAAAATAATGTATGTTACACAGGAGCTGAAAGACTTTGTGCTGGTGGAACCTCAGGAGCACAACAGCAGTGTGAACGGAGCCAGCATCCTGAGACGCAGTGCAGACTTCAGCAAAATGCTCTTGGAGTATGACTTTGGAGCGTTTGGCACAGGTGGAAATGTCAGGTGCGGTTTATTCTCTGGTGGATGGGGCCAGGGAATGATATGATAAAGGAATGAAACTGATGGCTAACCATTAACAGCATCAGGGTTTCTCTCAGTCTTCCCTTTATTTCATTAATTAATTTATTTGTTTGCTGTATTTTCAGGTCATTGCCCAGTCAGAGATTGTGATAGATAATTTATTTACTTGCACTCATTTTTCCTGCTGCAGAATTCTTGGAAAAAATGTTTTATCGTCAAGTTTGGTTTATTATTGTTGAATGTATATATATTTTATTTTGTTCTTTTGAAGTGGGGGAAGGGGGGAATGTTTGGTTCATTCTTTGTTTGATTTTTATTGTTTTTCTGTTTCGTGAATTGCCCATGCTGTTTGCTGCTGCTGCGGAGTTTTCGTGTTTATTCTTATTGCAGTCTGGAAAAGGGTAATTTTGGAAGATAAACTCATAAAGCTCCAAAGTCAAGGTCACACAGACCAAAACGGTGTCTAAAATTGATACTTTTTGAGAGATGTGTGAATGGCACTTTCTCACAAACTTTTGACAGTATTCAGAATCTTTACTTTTGACAGTATTCAGAATCTTTTCACTGATGTGGCAATCCACCATTCTCCTCGATGTGCATCAGATTTTATTTCAACTGAATTTTATTTAAGACTACGGTGATCTTGAGAAATACACAGTGTATCTGGATTTTATGTGATAATGTTTATATATATAAAAAAGGATATTATTATTATTAGGATGGTTTGACCTTTACAGTTGATATCGCGTCAGTGTTTGTTTTGTGATGAAGAACATGTTTTGTGATGAAGAACATGTTTTGTGATGAAGAACATGTTTTGTGATGAAGAACATGTTTTGTGATGAAGAACAGCTGCGAACTAGTTAGCTGACTGGAAACCAAGACATCTTGATCAGCTGTTATACTCATCTCTCAGAGTCTGATTTTGGTTAAGGTCTTTCCATAGTGATTAACAGCAACTCTTCCTGGTCATTAACTCTGTTGTGACTGCACTTGCCACAGCTGAGCTCTCTTGCTGGCCTAGGGCTGCCACAGTGAAATCACTGAGAACCGGGTGCAAGTGAACTTATCCATCGATTTTAGACAAAGAAACCGGCAAAACGTAGCTGAAGCGTTCAACGGAAGTTCCCTCCACAAGGGAAGCAACTGCCAACTGCTAAATCATTTGCATAACAAAAGTAGAGGGAGTTATATATCCTAGACCGTCTGTTACTTCGATCGAAGTAGCCCGTCCTCGGTGAGAGATCAGCTGTTACTTCGATTGAAGTAGCCCGTCATCAAAGAGTTAAGAACTCTTACATTACAAGCAGTGATATAGATGTCGTACATGTGTATGAGATGTTAACAGTCGTTTGAGACCACATGAGATTGTTTCAGTTTAATGAAAGAGAAAAGTTGGAATCCCCATGGGGATGCCGGGGGCTTTGTCATTGTAAACAGTATCCTGACCTTCTGGAAATTCTCTGCTAGAAAATTCCTCTTTTTCACTCTGTTTCTGCCTTGCTTGTTTGCTTTCTGTCATCTCTTCCTTTGCTTTCTGACATCTCTTCCTATGCTTTCTGTCATCTCTTCCTTTGCTTTCTGTCATCTCTTCCTATGCTTTGTGTCATCTCTTCCTATGCTTTCTGTCATCTCTTCCTTTGCTTTCTGACATCTCTTCCTATGCTTTCTGTCATCTCTTCCTATGCTTTCTGTCATCTCTTCCTATGCTTTCTGTCATCTCTTCCTATGCTTTAATAATAATAATAATGGCTTCTTATATAGCGCTTAATCAAAATAATTTCTCTAAGTGCTTTACAAAAATATACTGCATTCACCTCTCCTACACACACAACCACACACCTCACAAACAACTACGAATACCACCACTACAGAAACCAACAAATCCTACGAGCACAACACTCACTCATCTCAAGCATTGCTACAAAACCAAATCACACAACGTTCAATTATACAACAAACACATGCAATAGAAAACACACCCGGAAACAGTATGTCAAAACAAGGCTTAGACGGCTATGACATAGGTGGTACCCCTACGCAGCATTGACTAGTTGTGAGAAAATAGATGGGTTTTAAGTTTAGACTTGAAAGAAGAGAAATAATCTGAATGTCTGAGAGAGTCTGGCAGTCTGTTCCACATCGATGGAGCTTGAAAAGAGAAAGACCTTTCACCAGTAGTAGTTCTGAAGCGAGTCATTCGTAGAAGACGGTCGTCTGCAGAGGAGCGTAGTTGTCGAGAGGGAGTATAGATTTGAAGGAGATCCGAGAGATAAGAAGGTCCATTTTCAAAGAGAGAAGAGAAAGTGAGAGTTGAGATTTTGTACGAGATACGGTTTGAGACAGATAACCAGTGAAGAGAGTGAAGTAGTGGCGAAATGTGATCATATTTACCTGCTCTACAGACTACCCGGGCTGCATGATTTTGGATTCGCTGTAATCTTTCTATCAGGTATTTCGGAAGGCCGGCCAAAAGTGAGTTGCAGTAATCTATTCTAGATAAAACAAAGGCACAAATGAGAGTTTTTGTAGCATCTGTAGAGAGAAGGTGACGTACGGAACTGATTCTTCTTAGTTCTAAATAAGCAATCTTGCAAATATTTTAAACTTGTTTCTCAAAGGAGAGGGATTGGTCAAGAATGACCCCTAGACTGCGGACAGAGGTGGACACAGAAACAGTACAGTCATTGATAGTGACAGTTGAAGGTAGAGAAGGATGGTTAGGTTGTTTTGTCACGAACATGAGTTCCGTCTTGTCGTCATTTAGTTGTAGTTTGTTGGTAGTCATCCAGTCCTTTAGGTCTGCAATGCAGCCCTGCGCCCGAGAAATCAGTGAGTCAATTTTAGCAATGGGAGCCGACTGATGAAGCTGTGTATCATCAGCAAAGCTCTCGTGCAACATGGCATGACCACCAATGACGTCAGACACAGGACCGGCATACAGCACAAAAAGGACTGGCCCCAGTACAGAACCCTGAGGCACACCGTACCTAAGAGGAGAACTGTCTGAGTATCTGTCCTGTACACACACTGTCTGAGTACGTCCAGTCAAGTAAGAGATAATCCAGTCGAGGGCTGTGTCTTTGAAACCAAAGGAAGTTTGAAGCCATGAGAACAAAATATTATGATCGATCGTGTCAAATGCTGCGGAAAGATCCAACAACGCTAACAAGGAAACGTTCCCATCATCAAGCCCACAGAGGAGGTCATTGACTACACGGAGGAGTGCTGTCTCACAGCTATGGCCTTGTCGATAAGCAGACTGATGAGGATTCAAGAGGTGATTCTTTTCGAGGTGTTCTAGAATTTGTTCCAGAACAATCTTTTCCAATAATTTTGATAGAAATGACAAATTTGACACAGGCCGATAATTCATAAGAACGTTTTTGTCTAGTGAAGGTTTCTTGATCAATGGACGTACCACTGCAGACTTGAAGATTTCAGGAACGTGACCAGAGGACAGAGAGGTATTGATAACATGAGTAATATGGGGTAGAACGTCATCGATACACTGGAAGAGCAAGTGAGTAGGAATGGCATCAAGTTCACATGATTTAGGGCTGCATCGCAAACAAAGTTTTTTGACATAGTCTTGGCTAACAGGGCTGAAAGAAGTCAAAGGAGGTCCACAGTAAACTTTGTCATTCAGGGAGTGTACAGGTGCAGTAGAATCTAGGTTTTCACGGATAGTATCAATTTTGCCATTGAAAGAATTTCTGAGGGAGCTCTTGAGCTTGGAAGATGGTGGGGAGGGTGGAGCAGCTGACTTTACCTAACAGTAGCAATGCCGCATGAAAAATTGAAATTGGGTTTTGAGTTAGAAGATTTATATGGTTTTGAAGATATTGTTGTTCTGAGTAAAAAGCAGTTTAAATTTTTCAAATCGGACAAATAGTTCATGAGATATTCCAATTTGAAGCGTCAAAAATTTCTTAAATTTTGGTAGCACCTTTTAGTGGGACAAAGAAGGACCAGTTGTCACAGAACAAACCCATCAAATGGCATGGTATGCCGATGTTGCTGAAAATGACATTCATTTTGTAATTGTGAGAGATAGACAGGATCAAAAGTCACGAAATTTTGGTCGTTGATGTATTTTGGTGTGCCGAATTGAATGAAACCATAATCGGAACTCTGTGACGAGCCATTTTTGTCTTATCACAGGAAACATGTGATATTTGGCATGTTTTATCAGTTTTTCATTAGTAATTGCCCGTATTGTATTAATAACAGACAAAAATGAAGCAAGAAACAAAAGGAGGATATATAATCAATTTATGAAAGAGATATAGAATCATTTTGCTCATCGTTTAAGTGTCTTATTACTGCAAATTACACAGAAGACTTCACGATTCACTACTTCAGCAGTTTCATGCACATTGTTTAATATTTCATCAATTTCTGCACTTATAAATGGAAAATAAGAATCAAGAATAGCTGGAATCACGGAAATAATTAAAATATCGGAAATTACTGATGTCTTTTTGCTGCAATCTACCCAAAAATATCATCACGACCAAAATTCTACTCAGAATGAAAAACATCACAATAAAACACCACAGACAAAAGCTCTGTACATTGTATTTGATATTTATTTTACACATCAATGACTAGAAAATTAAGCAGATTGTGGATGAGTTGACTAGATTGTGGATGAGTCAGGTCTCCCCATGC
The DNA here is from genome assembly GCA_030674185.1 of Monoplex corrugatus. Lineage (NCBI taxonomy): Eukaryota > Metazoa > Mollusca > Gastropoda > Littorinimorpha > Ranellidae > Monoplex > Monoplex corrugatus. The sequence goes on from JAPXFY010000028.1 coordinate 25,399,552, forward strand.
TCGAAGCAAGGCCAGCGTCTAAGGAATATCTCATGAAGGATGAGGGACCACTGGCTATTCAGGCACAGGTTACCTTAACTACTGCAACAGAAAATAATACCAATTTCATGTATTTATGATGTATTGGCAGACTGGATAGGAAAATAAACTACACGCATATTCTTCATATTACTTTCACTCAAGCAGTAAGCCAGAACTCGTGACTGAATTTTAGTGCGTTACTTGTAAAAAAAATCCACCATAGCTGAGCAACCATTTTAAGTATTTCCAGTGCTCACGTGTTGAAAACACACTTCATGTTAGTCATCACACATCATGTAAGTCATATGATAAACTGCAGTAAAACCTGTAGTTCATCAGTTTTCCTTACCCCCCCATACCCACCCTTTCAATCTGAAAAGCCGAAATAATTTTGAACAAAACATGCTTGAAACATATACACCCAGGTATGTACACAGACGGGCACAACTGCATGTAAATAAAACAAACATGTGCATGTAAACAAATGCAAACAGGCACAAATGCATGCACATGAAACAATCATGTGTATATACAGAAATGCAAAGAAAATATTTGTATGCTGTAGTGGACATGGTTACGGTTTGTCAGGCACAATTTGTATGCATGTCCATGTTATTGTTATTTTTTTCTAAAGCCCAGCCAACTGCATACAGTCATAATCATGCGCAGTTGTACTGCATTGTGTAGTAGGTATCATTATGCCCTGTTAGGCAGAAATGCATGTCCATGAAAAGATCATGTGTATATAAATGCCAACAAAATAATTGTACTGCATTCTGTAGAAGACAAGAGTTATGGTTTGTCAGGCAAAAAATGCATGCATGTGAAAAAATCGCTGTGCATATGAAAGAAATGCATACAGGTGCAAGCATATGTACATGACACAATCATGTGTACATAAATCAATGCAAACAAAATAATTACACTGCATTCTGTAGCGGGTATTATCATGGTCTGTCAGCACAAATGCATGTCCATGAAGTGATCATGTGTATATAAAGAATGCAAAGAAACTGGTACTGCATTCTGTTGTGGTATCATTATGGTCTGTCAGGCACAATTTATATGCATCATTGCATGTACATGAAATAATCATGTGTATATAAAGAATGCAAGCAAAACTATACTGCATTCTGTACTATCCATCATTACGGTTTGTCAGGTACAAATGCATGTACCTGAAATAACCACATTATAAAGAAAGCTAACAAAATAATTGTGCTGCATTCTGTAGTGGACATGGTTATGGTTTGTCAGACACAAATGTAATGCACATGAAAATGGTAAATTTATGAATACAAACAAGATCACTGTACTTCACTCTGTATTGGATGTTGTTGTGGTTTGTTCCAAGTTTTTCTATGAGATGAGAATCCCAGTCATTTATGTCTATGACGCTCCTATTGTACAGCAGCCAGAAAACTTTCAAACAGTTGTCACTGATCAAGAAGTCTGCCCACCTGAAATGATCAGAGATAATCATGCCTCTTTGATGTCGGATATTGGCAAGTGTTCTTTGAAAAGTGTTTCAAGGGAATGTCCAGTTTCACAAATTACTAGTTTAATACAGTTTCCTAAAAGTAACTTTTCCCTATTTCCATCACTATTTTTCACATAAATTTTTTTTTGAAAACGTCATACTGCTGACAGATGGTGGCATAACTCTCCAGACTGAAACTTCTGCCCCCTGAGGTTGGGATAGGTGGTGAGATCTGAGAAGCAAAGATATACTTCATGTCTACTTCTGTTTGGTCAGCAATACATGGATATTTGAACTGGCCAGCAATAGATGTTGGATGCATGAAATTGACATCAAAGACATTACCATCATGTTCTTTCACTACACAGCCAGGATACCATCCATTGTCATATGCAACAGCGACCCAGTCATCAAGTTTTGGTGGTTTTACAGGTTTTAACACTGTTCTTTCCTTGTCTGCTGATGAGGTGGCTGAAGCTTTTGCTTTTTGGTTTAGGCAGCGTCTTGCTACAACTTTTGTTGAGGACCCTCTTTTGATTGCCTTTATTTTCTTTCTCTCCACTGCAGAAGCCTGATCCTTCAGATCACTTTCTTGGGCCCTTTGTTCTTCTTTGGCTTCATGTTGATGTTTTCTTCTCAGATGTTTTCCACCTTTTCTGGCGGTTTTCATGAGCTTCCTCCTTTCATCAGCACATTGAGACACAAGGAAATCAGAGAGAGATTTTCTGTTCTTTTTCAGCAGGGTCACTGTAGAATGGTAATGGAGAGTTGCATGTCTGCGTCTATTCTGACTGGAGTCAAGGCTGCCAAACTGTCTTTCACAAGAGAGATTTGTCATTCTCATGTGCTGAGTCCTCTTCAAGTCTTTTTCAGTGGGATCTTTTCCATATTTCCCCTCTGGCATGAAATCACGCAGCTGATTGTGGATTGTCATCAAGATGCCATCAAGGATACTATTCAGCGTGTCCTGAAATAAAGTTGTATCCTCCACAGCTGCTTGTGTTGACAGATACAGTGCACTGGTCATATCAGGAGGGAAATCTGGAAAGATGGGACAATGGATGATTTGAAGTGGATTTTTCTTCCAATTTGAAATGAATCTTTCCAGTGGTTGGATGTACTGATAAAGATGGAGATATGGAACATGTTTACTGTTCACAAGATCCCAATATGGTCCTGTGATGTGAACATACATAGTTGCCACAGCATGGAGCATGGCACAAACTCTGGGGTCAGAGAGGTCATCAAAGACAGACTGGACTTTCAGATTAGGTTTTTCCAGTTGTTTGATGAAAGCTGTAATATCATCACGATGGTGGTAAACCTGTGCGCCAACTTCAAACAGAGCATTAAACCTGTTGTCTTGGTAGTTCTGCACCAAACTTTTCTTACCCCTTGTCCTACAGAATGCAAGCCATTTTTCTCTCAGCCCACTCTTTTCATCTCCAACGGGACCCAAAATATCTGCAGCAAGGCGCACACATCTCTTGATGACAAATTCAGAGTCAAACCTGGCATAAGATGAAGCTGTTTCTCTTCCAAGTTTGACGTTTTGCTCCTTGTACAGCTGGTGTTGTTTCGCAAAATTCTTACAACTGTACGAATGGAATCCCAGAAGAGCATGTGCCATGCAGTAGAAGCTGTGGACAATTTCTGGGATAACTCCACTTTCTGTCAAAATTTGGTCTCTCCATTCTTGTAACAGCTGGTTTGACTTTTTCTCATTGGCTGCCCTGTCACCCATGAATGCTGAAAGCTTTTCCAAAATGTGGGACAGAAAGATTTCTTTCTTTTGAGGATCAGCTTCTTCAAAAGAATAGACCTCCTGCAGTTCTTTCAGATCTTGTTGGACTGATGTACTTATTTTATTTGCTGTTTCCCTGGATACATGTCGAAACCCCAGAGGCAGTTCATCTCCACTGGCCAGTGACAAAGTTGAAGTCAAAATTTGTTTTTTTTGCCTGGATGTTCCATCCTTGTTCAAACCCCAGCTGCTGGTCTCCTGAAGTTTTTCAGCATACAGCTGTTTCACTAGAAAATGACCTTCATCTGCTATTTCCACTACACATTGCCTCTTGGGGAGATCTTCAGCACAGAATTTTATCCCAAGTGCAGTAAGAACAGCACCAATGGCAGGCCCAACATTTTCAGCAGCAACCTCCAGACCTACAAGATCAAAAATACACTGTCTGATGTTGTCTTTGAAGACACGATTTTCCTTCGGTTCAAATACTTGCCTGTTTTTCTCAAATTCAATTTCTTTTTGAAGCATTTGTTTTTCTGCTTGGAGGAGGTTTGTTTCTTTTTTCAATGTCAGAATCTGTCTGTGAAGTTTGCTGATGCTGTCTGAGGCTTTCCTAAGTTCATTCTGGAGATGTCTATTTTCCCTTTGGCTTTTCTGAAATCTTTCTTGATGATATTTTTTTTTCTTCCTCTCATAATGTAGAGTATTCTTCCATGCTCTGAGTCTGACTATCCGTACTGCATATTGATCTAGATTCTGCTGCAGTTTAGAGATTTTCTTTTCATGAGCAGCCTCTTGTTTATTCATTTGTTTGTGCTCAGCAGCAAGTTTCTTCTTGGCCTTTTCAAGGTTTTGTTGCTGAGCCGCTAATTGTATTTCCATCTCTCGTTTCTGTTCAGTCACCTCTCGCTGTTGAACTGCCAACTGACCTTTTCGTTTTTTTCAACACAGAAAGTTGTGCAGTAAGACGGTTTTCTCTTCCTCCTACAGTTATGGGGCGAATAGTGTCCACAAAAAGACACAATATTTTTCTTCTTCTGCTTCAACCCTGCAATCTTAATTTTTAAAGATCTTATTTTGGATCTAGTCAAGTAGAGCTCAAGATTTTCCCGTTTCTGCACAGATGGAATTGAAATAAGCTCAGAAATTTCATGCAGAACTGGCTTATCCTGTGCTGCTATCTGCTGATGATCAGAGGGCCTAAGGGAAATTGGTTTTGAAAGCTCTTGGAGCTGTGGATGTTCTGCTACTCTGGCATCCATCCATACCAAATCCCCACCCTCTTTAGCAGAATTAGGTGCTAATGGGCCAGAATCTGGAAGGTCAGTGCCAAGAGGCAGTGCTGGCTGTGAACCCTTATCATCTATGGTTTTATGTACAGGAAATTCAAAATACTTATCAAGCAATTCCATCTTCTTCTGGCCTCGGAGTTTGCTCTTCTTTTTGCAGAGCTTACATACAGCACTCCTTGTTGCTGCCAGTGTAGAGTTCCTCTTGCACATTGTCAGCAGTAACTTGCATACATCAACAACTGCCAACCCCTGGCTCCTGGCATAATCAGTCAGCTCTAAAACAGCCCCGTTTTCAATGGCTGTGACTGTAAAGTCTTTACCTGATGCTGAGCTGACAACATGGCTCTTACGTATGCCTAGTCGTTGACAGTAAGGTCCAGGATACTGAAATTGAAAAGAGTGACAAGGTCAAACAGAAAACTGCAATGAAACTTGCACTTGTTGAAGTGAAGAATGCTCATTTGAGCACACCTGTGTGACCAGCCTATGATCATGATGCTGGTGACAGATATGCTGCAGGCAAGCCGCATGATAACAGCGCCGTATTTGGCACATAACCCACAACTTTTCCAATTCACTGGTAACATCGAGGTGTTTCCAAGCATGATCAGCCCCTGCCTGACTGCAGTCAATTTTTTCAAGATGACCACATTATGTGATACCTCCACAATTCACTGTCGTGGAAGTCATTGCCTGATATGCAGTGAAGATACTGCAAGTTTAATACATTTATAAGAACAGCAGTTAATTAAACTAATGAATCAATTTCAGGTGGTACAGGTGGGGAAAAATTCGGTAATATGACTGTTTTAAATCAAAAGAGTATTCATAATTTGTATTAATACATATCATTTAAGTCTCTATACCCAAAATGAATAATTTGCAAAACTGTGAAAAAAAATGCATAAAGTGTTTAAATATTTATGACACACACATTTCTACAAGTATTTGCTAATTTGAGTGTTTAAATATTTATGACAGACACACATTTCTACAAGTATTTGCTAATTTGAGTATAATATTAACTGACTGAATGATGAATAGGAAATATGCATGTGTTTCTCTGTAATTTGAGTGTGACTCACAAAGATACTGCTAAATAAATGCCTGACCTCATTTAAAGTAATAACACTTTACTAGCACTCTGCCTATTAAACTTTTTTTAAAAAAAAAGCTTACCTCCATTTCCAATGCAGAACTGTGCAACTGCAAACTGGTGAGATCTGGATAGAAAATTAGAAAGCTGTTAGAAAATGACCGGGTCAGGTTATGATGGGCTGATAATACCAATACTACTAGATCTAGTACTAATTAATAAGATGCAATTGCCCTTTCATTAAAACAAATCAATGACAATAGGCTTACACTTTTTTTCAAATATCAACTTTGAAATGAAACCTATTATTAATAGGCTACTGGACAACCTACTTTACAAAAATAAAATTAACAGCCTTCTGTTAATTTTTCAACTTTAAATTAAACTTTAAGTAAAGGGCATTACAACAATGAACACAAGAATTTGTTTAGTGACATTCTAAATCTGTGCCTGTCAGTGTGTTGTCAAAGAGAGAGAGAGAGAGAGGGAGAAAGAATCATGTCTGTTAACAATGACTCGGATATGATTTATTTTGGCCTTTTCATTCATTTATTTCTTAATCTCAAAGAGAGAGAGAGAGCGAGCTAGCTTGCACACCCCTCTGTTTGGGAAAACCCATTTTCCACACTCCGCAAAGCCCGTCGAGCACAGTGTATTTTCAGTAGTAAGCTCGCCCATCGTGGGGTGAGCAGATCTACACAGCGGCATGCAAATTAGCATGACCTCAAGGGAAGATGGTTGACAAACCTGGCTTCATCTGACAACTCAGAATCGAGTTCAAACGCAGTTGTTATTTGTTGAAAAATACAGTGCTACAGCTAAAACAGAATTCGACCTATTCATTGCTGGTCTCGGTCTGTGAACGCAAACCTTGCTGGGCTGAAACTTGCACAGCATTCTGTTACGTGTAGGAGGCAATACTAGCGTCGGCACTTTCCGACATTGTTTTGCTGATGCGCAAGTACAGATCCTCATATAAAAAGTGCTCGTACGGCCGTATTTTATATCAAACTAATTTCATATTACACATGTTTATAGAAAAATGCATGTACAATCGAATGCTGCCGACGACAAGTTTGAGAAATGGCGACTTGCCTGCAAACTTTCCAGATGAAAAGAAGCAAAACTTTCGTAGCGTCGGTCACAGCTCCAAAATGGCACCCAAGCGTGTCGTCACGTCTATACAATCTGTTACACTAATTCTCATTGGCTGCAAAATTACAATGTGATTGGTTCACAAATATAGCCGTACGGACCAAAATAGTGAAGCGCTCCGGAAAAAGTGCGATTCAAAACGCATACCATTTTCGCGAGTGCGATCGAAACGCGGATTTTCGACTTTCTCACCAAATAACTAATTCAATTTTCACTCAAAGTAAATAAAAAGACACTCTTTGGAATCTTTATTCATTTCTAATACAAATTAGGCTAAAAATAAGAACGGAATACCGACTAAAGAGGTGATAATACTTGATTCAACTGAAGACCCCCCGATTTTGCGGCCGGCCCCAGTTTTTGCCAGTTTTGGCTACCACAAAATTCGACGTCGCGTTTCGGCTCGCACGGCATTGCTACTAACAGACTATTTGTGACATTGAACAACTGCTTGGCCGTATTACAAGCCAATATCTTTGAAAAATAGAACAAAGTTTTTGCTTGATGAACAATATCAGTAACATGATTTCTAGCGGTTTGATATATTTCCCAGTACACAGTCAGACCCGTGGCGCGCCATCACCTCTCAGCCCTCCTCCTCTCCTGCTTGGCCTCCGACAACTCAGGACCCACTGTGCTGTGCCATTGACACAATGAGCGATCAGAGATCAAGCGCCTGCTCACTGGAGCATGCTTATCAAGCATGGCACGGAGGGCAGAGGTCAGCTGAAAAGCCGATGGCTCACTCGGTATGGTCGTGATCAGATCAGATTTGAAAGCCTCTATGTCGATAGCAGAAATTTTCCTAACTTCCTTGTACGTCTTTGGAACGGCGGGCCTAATGATGTCTAATTCACACTTCACAGCATAATGATCCGATGCTAAGTTAGTGTCAACAGTTGAAGACTTGAGTAAATGATCACTGTCTCTGTAGACTACCCAGTCTACTGTGTTACCTTGTTTGTTCGTTTTTTCATTCACGGATTGCTGGAGTCCAAAAGTATCTAAAATTTCTAACACCTCAGGCGTGTATCCAATTGTGGGCTTATTGAAGTGGAAATTGAAGTCACCAACCAGTAACAATGTTCCTGGAAGGTCATTTACAAATTCAAGAAAGTCTGGAAGTTCATTGATAAACATGCTGGGAGTAAGATTGTTCTTTTTACTGGGTACTGGTCTGTAAATCCCGAAAATATTGGTGACAAGAAAGCTAGGTAGGGACAGCTTCAGGTGAACAAGTTCAAAGGTCCGGTGCTGAAAAGCAAAAGAAGAGTCAAAAGAGCAATAGGGCAGCAGCTTATCAGAGATGACGAAAGCGATTCCTCCTCCGCAGGTGGTGGTGGGGCGAGGGAAGGACTTGGATGTATAACCAGCCGGAGCCAGGTCTTGTAGCTTTGGTTCATCGCCACTTTCCTTGAACCACGTTTCCGTGACGCAAAGAATGTCAATATCATTGGACAGCATAAAGTCATTCATGCTTTCTGTCATCTCTTCCTATGCTTTCTGTCATCTCTTCCTATGCTTTCTGTCATCTCTTCCTATGCTTTCTGTCATCTCTTCCTATGCTTTCTGTCATCTCTTCCTATGCTTTCTGTCATCTCTTCCTATGCTTTCTGTCATCTCTTCCTTTGCTTTCTGTCATCTCTTCCTTTGCTTTCTGTCATCTCTTCCTATGCTTTCTGTCATCTCTTCCTATGCTTTCTGTCATCTCTTCCTTTGCTGTCTGTCATCTCTTCCTATGCTTTCTGTCATCTCTTCCTATGCTTTCTGTCATCTCTTCCTTTGCTTTCTGACATCTCTTCCTATGCTTTCTGTCATCTCTTCCTATGCTTTCTGTCATCTCTTCCTTTGCTTTCTGTCATCTCTTCCTATGCTTTCTGTCATCTCTTCCTATGCTTTCTGTCATCTCTTCCTATGCTTTCTGTCATCTCTTCCTTTGCTTTCTGTCATGTCTTCCTATGCTTTCTGTCATCTCTTCCTTTGCTTTCTGTCATCTCTTCCTATGCTTTCTGTCATCTCTTCCTATGCTTTCTGTCATCTCTTCCTTTGCTTTCTGTCATCTCTTCCTTTGCTTTCTGTCATCTCTTCCTATGCTTTCTGTCATCTCTTCCTTTGCTTTCTGTCATCTCTTCCTATTATTTTCTGTCCTACTGGTGTATTGACTTGTACATATTTTGTAAATTCTTTCATACATACTATTAGAATTGGTAAATTGGGTAGGCCCTACATATATTCACTGTATTTTTGGCTGTAATATATTTGTGATGTTCAGAAGCAGTCATAGGTAAGGTAGGCCAGTTTGTAGTTATTTTATTGTACATAGTTATGTGCATATATACATTTGTGTTCAAGATTTTTTTTTTCTGAAACCTCTGGTGATAAATTGGGCTCAATGGTCAACTCCAGGGGCACATTCCTAGATATGTGCTTGAATGCATTGATACATGTACTTAAATTTCTTTTCGATTTTTTAAATTTTTTTTTAGGATCATTGAGATGTTGCATTTTGAGATGGTTATAGCCCCCAATTTGGCTACTCAGTCAGCTGGGCTTTAAACATTAATGATTGCAATAAGTAGAAGAAAATTTGGAAAGACTGCAGAAAGCAGTTTAGAATGAATAAATTAATGCTCATTCGTCATTATCATGTTCCACCAGGTGCGTGCTGAAACTGGAGGGCAATGTGCTGGCAGACATCGTCGCTCACAGTAAAGTGTCGTCCAAAATCGATGCTTCGCAGAAGGCGGTGGACGTACTACGTGAGCAGTGCTGGACCATCCTCACCAAGCAGGTTCATGACAGCAATGCTCCAGAAATCACCAAGGAAGAAATGTTTGATGACCTTGCCAACTGCTTCTCAACAACATCCGCTTCCTCCATGTCCGTTCCCATCGCCGATGGCAACAAAGGCAAGAAACTGCTAGAAAAGATGGGTTGGACAGGAGGTGGCATCGGCAAAGATGGCGGAGGTATAGAGGAACCCGTCACCATGAAGCAGGTCATCAACCGGGAAGGTTTAGGTCTGGATGCCAAACGAGGCATTTCCGGAGACTTCCGCTCCCGCATCACCGAACTGCTGGAGAACTATGCGTCGTCGGAGAGGCAAGATGACCTGGTCTTCTCTCCCCACTTCCGTAAAGATGAACGAGTCATCATCCATAATGAGTGCCGGCGCCTGAACCTCAAGAGCAAAAGCATTGGACAGGGTAACAGCAGGTACCTCATTATACGTCGGAAACGTTCCGCCTTCCAGCTGCTAGAACACGTCATGCGGTGTGGTGGTGAAACAGCTCGTTATAAAGTAGTACCCCCTGGTGAACGCAAGTACCCTTGGCGTCCCATTCCAGTTCCGGCAGCAACCAGCAGCGCAGGTGCTGCGGCAAAAAACCAAGCTGCAGCAGGAAAGAAAGGGGGTCCAGCATCAACTGCACCCATACACGCTGAACCTGTGGTGCCAGGTTTGTCCATGCAAGACGTGAGAGCGAACGAACTGGTTAAGCTTGCTGCTGTGATGTTGGCTCAGGAACATTGTGGTATGATGGTTCCTCGGATGATGGGACATAATGGCCCAGCCGGGATGATGAGATCAAACTGTCCTCAAATGTTTGGAAAATACCATCCTGGTATGAGGCCAAACGGTCCTGTTGGTATGATGGGACAGAACACTGGCTTGATGGGGCACAGGGGACCAAATCCAGCTGCTATGATGGGTCAGATGGCACAAAATCGTGGACTACTGGGAGAAAAACCTATGAACTTTAAAGGATAAAAGTAACTATCTGCAATGATGGGCAAAACATTAATTCAGTGATGAACATTTTTTTTTTCAGTGCTTTAAAAAAGTTTTTGTCATTGTGTTGATTTCTATTTTGTGTTATTGGATAAACATCATCTGCCTAGATTTTTTGTTGAAACAAGATCACAATTTATACTCTTGAACACTGAATAGGCCAACATCCTTCACCCAAACGCCTGGACTGACCATGTGTGATGCAACCATGCTTGTACTCAAAGGAGAGGTTAAAGCCTTTAATGTGTGTACTTTCACATATTGAAGTAATTAATAAAGCATTTCTTAGCAGTAAGTCATTTTCATGTCTAACAAAGAGTTCATAGTTAACAGGTTGTTATGTTTCTGCATTCTTTTCTGGTTGATTCTTTTTCTAGCAATACAGATATGTCTACCATTATGGAGGTTCTGTGTCTGTGCCAGAAAATTAATAAAATGTAAAAAGGCATTCTTGGGATATGGTTTTTCATCACGCTTCTTGGAAAATATAAAAAATCACCAGATAAAGACAGTTTTAATGGCCAAAGTATGATTCTTTCTAATCATTTTATGGAGATGATTTCCGGAGAGAAGCTTCACTGGGTCTATTAATTCCTTTCTGATTTCATTTGTGCAACCGGGCACTTCTGTTGGTCTGTTTATAGTTTACATATGTCTTTATTTTGTTGCTGTGTGTCAAAATGCTTTCCCAGACATCTTTCTGGTTCCTGAAAATCATTCTGTGTCCTTGATTTTGACGCGAGTATGGCGATAGAACTTAACATCTGATATTTCTAGTTTATTCCCAGCCCGCAACATTAAACAACTGGCCTGTTCGCTTCCCATATTAATGTTTCCACCATTCTGGTTGTATCAGCTTACTGTTTCATTAATCATAGGTTCCTTCTTTCCTCCACCCCACCTTCTTCATTTCCCCCCACGGGGATGCCAGGGCTCTTAGTTTCAGTATAAAATATCCCCTCCTTCTGGAAATTCAGTATTAGAAATTTCTTCTTTTCTGTCACTCTTTGTTTCTGCCTTGTTCCTTTTCTTTCTGTCATTTCTACCTATCATTTTCTGCCTTGCTGGTCCATTTACCTGTATTTGTTCGATAAAGCCTAACATACTTTCTCTTTGGACTGATAATTGGATACATGTATTAAGTGCATTTTTGGCTATAGGGAGGTGAGATATGCGGAAGCAATTTTAGGTAATTTATGCTCTTTTTTACATGTTTTGATGTCCTTAGGTATGCTTAGATTAGTATTCAAGTATGTTTTTTAAATTCCCTGTGCGATAAATTGAGAGTCGTCAACGCCAGGGGCATGTCTTTGGATAATATGTATGAATGCATTGATATGTGTACTTAATTTTCTTTTCTTTTTTTTTTTCCTGTTGGAAGTTTTGTATGCTTTGAAGTGATTATAGCCCTGATATGGCTCTACACAGTCAGCTGGGATTTTAAACAACTATAACAATAACGTTCCTCATTTCAAGACTGCCATTGCATGACGTTTTGCGCAGAAAATCTGTCAGGTAATTGCTAATAGATTTAGGTGGACTGCATATATGGAACTGTTGGAGAACAGTGAATCGCTCTGAAAAAACAACTGCCAACTCCCATCTCCTAGGGGGAAGGAAGTATTTTCCTAATCCATCTTCTTGAGGGAGGGATTTTTGCCCCCTTCAGATTTCTTCCCCAAATCCTGACCTTATTCCAAGTACTTAAGTACTGGGTACTTAAGAAGTGACAGTATGAAATGTCTAATTACATTTTAGCCTGCAAATTACAATACTAGTTGATTTGTCATGTCCGTGCTCGTGTGAATGTTCATGTTAGAAAGATCTTGTAAGCATTTTACCATCTGGATCTGTAGTGCTGTCTTTTGCAGATTGTCTTGTTTCACATTCAGAGGTGCCAGCAGGGTTATGAAATAACTTTGACATCAGTTTCTAAGCCACTAGATATATTTTCTGTCTTTCGTATTTTTCAACATGAAAAACAAAAATACAAAAAGATGGGGAAAAAAATGTGAGCAGGGAACTTATTGACAGAAAGGAGCAAAGAGAGCATATTTTTTATATTTAAAAGTGTGTGTTTAGATTACTTAATATTCAGTAATACAAAATTACAAATTTTATGATTGTGTGTTAACATCTTCATTTTCAACCCATGAATATTGTAGAAGTGACTGCCGGTTTCATTTAGACAACTGTCAGTAGTTAGACATTAAGTGCTGTTTTGTAGGCTTATGTGCTTTAGTAAATTGGCAAACATAAGAAACTTTACAAATGATGTATTTTGTTCTTGGGTTACAAAAAAAACACACCATTTTACAGTGCTACAGCTAGATTTCATTCTTACAGACATTGTGGATATTATTTACATGCAGTTGATTTCAAGCACAATCCCATTAATTCTTTTTGCTTTTAAAACATCTTGCTTTGTTATAGTCATGATATTGCTGTAACTATTTCATTTTTCTATCTTACCCTCCTCCCCAATGGGTATGCAAGGGGCTCTTTCAGTATAAATAGTATCCACACCTTCAGGAAAATCTGCTTGAAATTTTCTTTTTCTGTCACTCTGTTTCTGCCTTGCTCCTTTGCTCTCTGTCATCTCTTTCTATCATTTTCTGCATTGCTGATCCTTGCATCTGTATGTGTTGTAAACTTGTATAAATTCTTACATGTTAGGATTGGTGATTGGGTGTATATATATATTCAGTGCAGTTTTGGCTCCAAGGAAAAGTGATGCGCGAAAGCTATTTTAGGGAGTAGTAGGCCAGTTTTATGCGTGTTTTACTTTTAGTGTCCATAATTACATATGTCTTTTTTTTTCCAAACCCTTTGGTGATAAATTGGACAGAATGGTCAACGCCTTGAGCACATCCTTAGATTATGTGCGCAAATGCATAGAATTGTGCGCATAATTTTCTTGTCCAGGTTTTCTTTTTCACTGCTCAAAAGTATTGTGTATGTTCTGCGATGGCTATGACCCTGATGGGAATCTGGCTTTCAAGAACAATTAACAATAACAATGATAATGTTTTCTCTGTCACAGTGTACGTGTCTGCTCTCTCTTTCGGTCTTCCTGCCCAAAAAGGATTTCACTTGAGAATCATTTCTTTTCTACTTAATATGTCTGTGACTCTTTCAGTGCTTGGTTTCCTCTTGAATTGCGTTGGAAAGGCGATTATTTTAATGGAATCGTGCCATCGATGTTTTGTTCTTATTCTTAACTTTTTAGAATGATCAACCATTGTTTCTGAGCAGTCCATTTTCGTCCATGTTTATGTTTATAAATTAACTACTGCGTGGACAAGTTTTTATGTTGTAATGTGGGTAGTTTGTGAAATTTAATGGTTGGACATGTTAGGATGATTGGGATAGGGATCAGATTGAAATGTAGATAGAGGCATCTGGTTACTGTTGGTTTTAACTTGAATTTTACAGTGGATATGGAAAGATTAGCAATGCTCATTAATTCATTTGTACATGTGTACTCATACATTCATATTTTGGGGACATCTTTCATGAAAAATATGATTGTATTGAACAGATATGATTAAATGAAGAGTGAAAACGTTTTTTGGGTGTTTAGAGAAAGAGAAATGTGTGGGTCCTTGAACTTAGAAAGAAACACACACACACACACATACACACACACACACACACACACACACACACACAACACACACACACACCACACACCACACACCACACACACATACACGTACACTTACACATACACACCCACACAAACACACACATACAGACTCAGGTTTAGTAATGACGAAGACTATGTTCTCTTCAACTAGAAACAATAAGAATACATATAAAGTAATTGAATTTGATGAAACGAGATGGTTGCAGGTTTTCAAGCATTCAGAAAAGGCAATGAAAAAACAACAAAAAAGCTATATTTAGTAAAGGCAGTAAAAAAAAAAGAAAAAAGAAAAATGAACCATATCATCAAACTTAGAATGAAAAAGAATCAAGTTTAAGACAAACGGATATATAGCAACTGTAATAAAATGTACTTTCCTGAACAAGTTGAACTGGACGAGACAACTGGCAGAGTATAGTATAGTGTGTGCGTGTGTGCATGGTGTGTGTGTGGTGTTGTGTGTGTGTGCTGTGTGTAGTGTGTGTGTGTGTGTGTGTGTTTTTACTGCCCTGGTATATATCTGTGCTATTCCTGTGTCTGTAATCCCATGCCATTCATTTTGGCTCTCCATCAACACCCCCTTCCCTCCCCTTTCCACCAAACCCCACCAACACTGAAATAGGTCACCATGTGAGAGCATGGCACTGAAGGGACTCAGAAACTGGAACAATTTTTCAAGTGTTAATGATGATGAGGATGGAAGTGATGACTATGGACCATAGTTTCCCTGTGCATTGAGACTGTCTGACAGGACAGTGGGCCTAATTATTGCTTACTTTTGTATATATATATATGTTAGTTATATATATATATATATATATATATAATATATATATATATATATATATATATATACTTTCGTTTCAACTAAGCAGAAATATGTAGGCCATGCGTTTAGAAACACACAGATTTGAACAGGGTCGCAGGGGAAAGTTAAGCGAGGAGAAGAAAGGGACGACGCACACCACCTACTTCAACAACATCGCTGATGTCTGGGGATCCAGGAAGTCGCCCACAGATGTCTAAACTGTGTCACCCTGAGAAGACTTGTGATGTTGTGCACAGGCTTTTAGTGCTGATCCCGGTGAGGAAGAGAGGTGAGGTGAGGTTCGTATATCCTGGTGTCTGGCGCTTTAGCAGGTACCAGAGATACCTGTAGAAACTGCAGTGTTGATCAGGAAATTTGAACAACACCCTCTGGGAAACGTACGTAAAATGGATGAGACCTGGATCCCAATCTTCCCAAGAGCCCATAGCTTGCTCAGCTCTGGGTACAGCTAATTGGGACCAAAAGAATCCGCTTTTTTTAAACACTTTTTTTTCTTCTTGTCAGTAATCTATTGCACGAACCACTTAACAATGCTGATTGGTATGATGTTTTGTACAGATTTTGTAAATTTGGGAAAGGGTAAAGAGAGGGAAGAAACAGTTGTGGTAGCACACCAACAGAACATGCAGTTTTAAATTGTCGGAGTTTAGTGTCATATAGGATTTTCACTTTCCCTCAAATTGTATGACTGAGGTCCACATTCAATCTTTGACTTCTACACCTATCCACTAACTGCAAAACTTAACTCTTTGACTTCCTGACTCTATCCACCAGCTTTGCTAGCATGGTTGACAATGCAGAACACGGTGCAGGAGTCAAAGGGTCAGAAAATGACAAAAACAAAATATAAAAACATTATAGGCATAACAGACACGAAACAGACATCACTGAATAAAGTTGTATGATACAAACAGTCTTAAATGGTATCCATGGGCTTCAAAAGTAAAAAAAAAAAGATTTTCCACAACCAGTTAGTTTGGAAAGCAAAAAACTTTTTCTGGACACTTCATTTCACTATATTACATGCCTTATCACTCTATACAAATTCCACTTGTAGCCAAGAAGAAGAAATCTAGTTATCACATGATTTTCACTCAACCAACAAATATAATGGCTGACAACAAAACAAATCGATAAGGGGCAAGGTCATGATCGTCTTATAACAATTTTCTTCTGCTTATTCTTCCTCCCATTGCTGAACTTTTTTTTTAACAAAATAAATTTACGGTCTAAAGATTTACGGCGCTTGGTTCAATTTATCCTGCCCCTAAGTCCAATGAAGTGCAACATGCTACTTTGGGGGGATGTGCGCCGCCCTCGTGGTGCTGGCGCCGGGAAAAGTTGAGGTCTCTGTCACCTCACTCCCCTACGACCTCAGGGTTATGGAACTATCAAGGTAGGACCTCAGGACGTGGCCAGCTCTTGGGTTTATGTGCAGGCTTAAGGCGTGTGCCGTGATCATTCTGGATTTTCTCCATTATATGGCACCTGTGACGTTAGTGCACATGAATTCATTCCGAGCGCGGAGATGTCATCATGAGAAATTGAAACTGAAACTGTATCATGCTACGCTAAAGCATAGCACTTGGCAGCTCTGAATCATAGATACAAATAGGCCCTACATGCAAACAAGAAAACAAAATAGGTAGCATAGCAGTGCGCTCTCTTGGAGGGACCCTGCTGGATCAATTGGAAATCTGCTGTATAGTAAAAAAAACAAACAAGAACAAAACAAAAACAACAAACTGATGGGCAATACATACATAATCTACATACATACAAGTGAATAAAAATACCACTATACTCCAAATTCATTTTCGCCCCTTCATGTGTACACATACACAGAACTTGAAACATTTTTAAACAAAAAAACATTAACCCTTTGACTCCCGACCCTATCCACCAACTGCAAAAACTTAACCCTTTGACTTCCTCACCCTATCCACCAGCTTCCTGCTGAAAGCTAGAGGATAGGGTGAGGGAGTCAAAGGGTTAAGTTTTTGCTTGGTTAGCACAGTTGACAATGCAGGATGCTGGTGGACAGGGTGCGGAAGTCAAAGGGTTAAATTAAGATCCTGTCAGTCAAGTCAGTGCCCAGTGGCTTTTGGAAACAAGAAAACATCAGGCATGCCCTTCCACTAAATCAGAGTTTGCAGGCTGCAGAGTGCATGCAGCAATATATGCCTACTCAGTGTGGACAAAAGATATTCGAACATGCATACGTGCATCCAAGAAAAATTAGAACACTAAATTAAAAAGTAAAAACATTCATGGGGACGGTTAGGGGGTTGCTTTAGTGGATTTACTGATGGAAGATATTTTCACAATAATAGAACTTTCAAGTTACACTGCAAAAGTAATTCTAATTTGAATGATAGATAACTTTAATATCGATATATAGAGGTAATAAATCAAAACCTGAGCACCTCGTCCACATGAGGTTTAGTATTATTAATACTTTAATAAGCAAGCTTGCCATGATTATTTTTTATTCCTATACATCACATGAAAGTTGTGGTGCCAGGAACTGTGGAATTATCCGATTTGGTGCCACCTTATTGCAAAAGTTGTGACCAAAATTAAAAACAAAATTATTTTCTCGGGGACCAACTTTTCACTCATACCCATTGTTCTCCACTTAACTACTACCGGTACATTTCTTTCTGTTTGTCTTTTTCTTTTTTCCTACCTGATCTCAGTTCTTGCTTTTTTTTTTTTTTTTTTTTGCTACCTCATCTTCTGCACTGTTTTTGTGTCACAACCCCCATGCCAATCATCTTAACTTTACAACACACCTCCAAACTTGCCGAAACTGAGGTCTCCATGTGAGCATGGATTGAAAAGCCACAGAATCTGGGATAATTTATATTTATATAATTTATATATAATATGCATTCCTATACATACATATATCTTTGACGCACGAGGGACACCATAATAACCGCCATTTTGTTGGGATAGTAGCGTCCCCTTACAACATGGTCGACAGCATGGCGTATGAAAAGAAAGAAAGTGATGACGCGAAAACCAGACATTCAACGATCACAGAACACAGAATTACAATCAAAGAATTAGACGATACGAAGACTCCCGGGAAATACAACCCGAAGTTGTCTGTCTTTAGGTGAGGAGGAATACATCACCGGATTTTGATTTTACTTGTAACTCTTCATGAGTTCATGATCATGATGCTTTCACTTAGTAGTTTTTACTGTAGTTTTAGTATTATTATAATTATAAATTAGGGAGAAGAGTGCAGAATCAGAGCAGAGAATGGTTCAAACGTTCGTCTGTCGATAACTAAACTGAGGTTCCAGGGTTCGCTCCCCTAGAGTCCTTCGGAAGGGGACGAAAAACGAGTCGGACCCGTGTGCCTTCTGGCTGCACACGCTAAAGATCCCACCGCAGTTGAAAATCGTGAAGAGCAGGGCATTGCCCGGTGCTTTGGTATAAAACATTGAAGAGATAGGTTGATTTCCTAGGTCCCACCCCTTGAAGACCAAGTTAAGCCTTCTTGCCTTTTTGAAGTCTTGGTAAAAACAAAAAATGAATATGAATTTGAACTGAGGGAGGAGGTGGGCGCCGCCCTCGTGGTGCTGGCCCTGGGAAAAGCTGAGGATTCTGTCACCTCACTCCCCTACGACCTCAGGGTTCTGGAATTATCTAGGTAGGACCTAAGGACCTGGCTAGCTCTTGGGTTTATGTGCAAGCTTATGGCTTGTGCCGTGATCATCCACGATCTTCTCCATCACATGGTAGGCCTACCTGTGACGTTAGTGCATATGGAATTCATTCCGAGTGTGGAGATGTCATCTTGTGAGAAACTGAAACTGAAACTGAAACATGATGTAATGCAAACTAATACAACACTAGTCGCGAGGCCCTGGCATGGGCTGCATAGTTACTTCTTAAAATAGTTTGTTCAGTTTGAATTCATCGCACCTGTAACCCGTCTGTGCTACACCCAAATCTGCCAGCAGATTTTTTGCAGATTTTCTGAGTCAGTGCTAAACCTAACTGATAATAAATAATTAACTTTAAGTAATAATGATAATAATAATTTTTCTATATAGTGCAAACACCCCATGTCAGAGAATGCTTATTGCACTTGCCCAAAACAAAAAAAGGGGGGGGGGGGATTGAGATTTGGGGGTCAGTAGATCAATATGGTACACACACAGTTGGATACATACACTAATTAATACATCAGTTCAGCATAAACATAGTTCATCAAAACTAACAACAACATAGTTTCTCATTTAACATTTAACGTGTGGGGGGTTGTGTATACAAACACACATGAATGTACATAAGACTGGATCCCATCTCGCACTTCCATATCCATTCGTAAACAGCTGAAACAATCTTGCTAACACATTTTTGTTACCCACACAGACACAAACACTCCCCTCCAGTTTAATATGAAATAATCTTCCTCCTTTTTGTTTGTAACAAAAGAGATTAAAAAAAAGACCAAGAACAAAGAGGTGATAGAAAAGAGGACATTGCTGTGTAACAAAGGAGATTAAAAAAAAGAAAAAGGAACAAAGGGGGGATAGAAAAGAGGACATTGCTGTGTAACAAAGGAGACTAAAAAAGATGAGGAACAAAGAGGGTGATAGAAAAGAGGACATTGCTGTACAACAATAGAGATTTAAAAAAAGAAAAAGTAACAAAGAGGGTGATACTAGAAAAGAGGACATTCCTAATGCAGAATCCCCACAGGGGGCCAGGGAGGTCAGCTCCCAGCTTGCGACTAACGAGTGAGACGATTCCTGCAAGTTAGAAGACTGTAAATGGCAGAGTTGGTAGCCATCTCTAATGTTCATCTTTACTTTCATTTGCAGGGAATTTGCACTCGCAACAGCACATACATATGCAGAGGAACATGCCACTAAACAGTCTTGCCAAGGTGGCAGTGAGGATGGCAAACGCCAGTTTTATGCATGTGATCTGATTGCCCAGTCAGGTATGTCGTTCCCCCATTGGGGATGCCGGGGGCTCTTTCAGTATAAATAGTATCCCCACTTTCTGGAAATTCTGTGCTAGAAATTTCCTCTTTTCTGGCACTCTCTTTGTTTCTGCCTTGTTCCTTTGCTTTCTGTCATTTCTTGCTATCATTTTCTGCCGTAATGGTCCATTCACCTGCATGTGTTCGATAAAGTCTTAAGTACTTTTTCTTAGGATTGATAATTGGGTACGTGTATTAAGTGCAATTTTGGTTCTAGGGAGGAGAGATGTGCGAAAGCAATTTTAGGTAATTTGGGCCCATCATTATATATGCTTCAGTGTTCTTTGTTATGGTTAAATTTGTATTCAGGTATGTTTTTTTTTAAATCCGCTGTGTGATAAATTGGATGGAGTGGTCAGTGCCAGAGTTATCTCCTTAGATTATGTGCGCGAATGCATTGATACGTATGCTTAATTTTTTTTTTTTTTTTTTTTCCTGGCATTCAACTTATTGTGTATGATTTGAAACAGGTTATAGCCTTGATATGGCTTTACGCAGTTGGTTGGGCTTTAAACAATAAGCTTTGATATACCTACGTGTGCTTTAGGTAAAAAGTGCTGTAATATACCCACAGGAATTGCTGGCCTGCAATGGAAGCGACATCTGGGCAACAAGGTTCATGTGACTGTGGTGGAGCAGAGAGATCCCCAACCCCTGCGGGACAACATTCAGGACAATGGCTTCAGTGTCTTACCCCTGCCACTGGATCCTTCCCGGCCTGCGGGAACGCTCTTGCTGGAGCAGAGTTCTTCAGAGCTTCATCTTGCACAGTGTGATGGAACAGTCCTGATGCATCTGGAATCTTTTGACTTTGTGTAGGTATTGGTGAAAAAAATAAGACAGAGTTTTTTGGAGTTTAAGTTAATAATTTTATGTGTGTATGGATTTGTTTTGCCCGCACTGTGTAGGGGGTATGTTGATGGAGAGTCTGCATACTCCGCTGTTGGTGGGCATGCATGCTGGGTGCTTTCATGTTCAGGCAATCCAAATGTCCACGAATTCGCGGATATCCGCGAAAGGGAAAAAAAATTCCTTGAAGGTATGGAGAACCGGGACTGGGATCACCGAAACTATTCAAAACAAGCCGTAAGTGCATGCGCAGTTTTACTTTGGCAACTGGCTGCGAGATTTGCGCATCCTCATTCATAAGTGTCACTCTCTGTGTTCCATCGACGCATTGAATTATGAGTACACGTAGGGACTTTGTTCCTCTAAATGCTTCCATCGCTGACATCGATGAAGGCCTCAGAAATCGCTGGAAATGGGATTGGCTGCAGGAAGTGTACAATGGCAATAAGTTCGCTCGTTTCTTCGAGAAACTGAAGATCGCCGGTAAAGCATACTGCAAACTTTGCCGCTCAGAAATCAGTTACAAGTCCGGCGGTAAACGAGCACTGGTTGATCACCTGAAAGGAAAGCAGCACAACGACAGGCTCAGGACATCAAACGAAAATTTTCGTTTGTCAGGTAAGGCAAAAGAGAGTGAGGAAAAGTTGCATGTTTTGTTCATTGTTAACAATGCTTGTGCCTTTTTTTTTCTTTTATTAAAATACTTGATTTATCTTTCACCAGAGGGGGTTAAATTTCCGTTTACTAGACTAACATGTTTCAGCTTCTGGGGCGTTGCCCCAAGTCCCCCACCAGGGGCTCTGCCCCTGGACCCAGCCAGGAGCCTATGTGGCCCCCTGGACCCCCGGCATTTTTTTCCTTGAAACACGTTGTTCCTTGAATGGATTGCCTGATGTTTCCATAAGCCACACCGGATGTTGCCATTACTTACAAGAAAAGCGTTCTTATCAACAAATGCCTATCAATTAACATCAGGAAGAGAGTTCTTGAATGTTATATAGAGCCGTACTGTTGTACAGTTGTGAGGCATGGACAGTCAACACACAAAGTCAGAACAAAATTGAAGCAGCTGAAATGTGGTTTCTAAGAAGAATGTTGAGAGTTCCATGGACAGCAAAGAAACCAAACGAGACAGTCTTGAAGGAGGCAGACACAAGATCATTAATAAAGAAGATTAGGAAAAGACAAGCAAAATTTACAGGCCATTTTATGAGGAAAGGGAAATTAGAGCACCTGCTCACAACAGGAAAGCTGGAGGGAAAGAGAACACTGGGAAGACCCAGGGAGAAAACATTGGACGGACTTGCAGGGTGGCTGGGGACTGAGAGGGTCGGAGATGTACTTGCAACGACAAGGGATAGATTTGTATGGATGGCCATGATTGCCAACACCATGTAACAGGGCTCATGATGATGATACAGGATCTTTAACGTGCATACTTGATGTGCGAATACATATGAATGGGATTAGACATTAACAGATCTGCACATGTGTTGACCTGGGAGATTGAACAAACCTTCGCACAGGATCCAACTCAGTCATTTTGGTTGGAAGTCTGAAGTCATACTCACCTGACTATCAAACCCATCGCACAGTATTGAAATTTAGACATTGCAAGCAAAGTATACTCAGTTTATGCTTGAAAGCTAACATCATATAAGACTATGTTTCACCTTTTGTCTTTGAAGATTTGAACCAACGTTTGTTAAGGTTGTCTTTGAAGATTTGAACCAACGTTTGTTAATGTTTTAAATTGTTTCCACATTTTGTCTTGAAGATTTGAATCAACCACAGTTTTTGTTCCAAATTATTTCCACAGGTATGTGGACCCACACAAAAACCCTGCCCCCTACTTTGGCTCCATTTTCCGCAACATACGTAGCAGTGGGGTGGTGTGTTTTGTGGTTCCGGACACCATGCAGTTTGCACGCTCTCCTCATGTCATACGTCGTTGCTATGGTGCCCACTGCATGAAAACGGAATACCTCAAGGAGCTGGCTGTCAGAATCATTTTGGCCACTTTGGCAGCGTAAGTGTTTGCTGATGTTGAGTCTTGGGTTTGGTTTTGTTTCTTTGATGTTCCAAAGTTCATTAACTTCTTCATTGCAAAAGCTTTTGGCCATAGCGTATGCTGAGAAAATTGTTAGGAAAACTGAAAAATTATAGTTACAATTCTTGTTCATTCGCATCTTCGAGATTATTGCAGATAACACTGAAAGTATACATCAATTGAAACAGAAATAAACTTAACCCTTTGAATCTTTCACTGTCCCCCAGCTTCTTGCAGGAAGCTGGTGGATAGGGTGAGGGAGTCAAAGGGTTAATGTTGTGTATGGGATTGAAATTAACCCTTTGACTCCCGCACCCTGTCCACCAGCATCGTGCATTGTCAACCATGCTAGCAAAGCAAAATCTTAACCCTTTGATTCCCTCACCCTGCAGGAAGCTGGTGGATAGGCTGAGGGAATGAAAGGGTTAAGTTTTTGCAGTTGGTGGATAGGGCGTAGGAGTCAAAGGGTTAAGGACATCAGATCTTGAGTCTGCAGCTGTTATCAAGAGATCTGATCTGCCCACGTAAAAGAAAAAAAATGTTTGGGGGAAGGTAAAACAGCAACAGAGATGAGATGCACTCTGCCCCCAAAACGCTGTGTCCCCTTAAATATTTTACCACCGCAGTCAGCTTTCACCTTTGTTATGGAAGAACTTACCTTGTATGTTTCGTGTCGCAGGGAAGCAGCCAAATGTAACAAAGGGATGACGGTGCTGTACTCCGTCTCGCTGGAAAACTGTCTCCTTCTTGCCGTACAGGTTGTGCGAGGTCCTAAGTTGGCTGACGACATGCTGCAACAGAACATCGGCCATGTCTTGCACTGCCGCATCTGTGAGGAAAGAACTTTTTATCCCGTTGCCGTGGCGCCTGTGGGTAAGCAGACTTTGATCATGATTTAATTCAGTTCAAAAACAGGAGAGTTTCCAATTGGAGTGATATTTTGATATGAGGAACTGAATTTTGTTAAGTTCCTTTCATTTTCAGTATGGATATATGTGTGTGTGTGTGTGTGTGTGTGTGTGTGTGGTGTGTGTGTGTGTGTGTGTGTGTGTGTGTGTGTGTGTGGTGTGTGTGTGTGTGTGTGTGTGTGTGTGTGTGTGTGTGTGTGTGTGTGTGTGTGTGTGTGTGTATCTATCTATATATCTAGAGTATTGGACATGTTTTCTTTTTTCATAACTGTATACCTTCTTTTGCACCCCCCTATATATCTTGGTGTCAGCCAGGCCTGAGAGATACAGACACTTGAAGTGTTGGTCAGAACATTTGAGCAACACCCTTAATGATGCATCCTTGAAGTGGATGAGACTCAACTATGTGATCCCAGTCTCCCAATGAGCCCATAGCATGCCTAACTCTGGGTAGGAGCTGGTTGGAGCCAAAAAATCCCACAGTGATTTTTGAAGGGACTGATGGTGATTCGAACCCACAACCTCACCACAGCGACTGGTAACATTGATCATGATTTGATTTCAATTCAAAATCAGGATGTGGTTTCCAGTTTGAGTAATACTTTGATATTATTATGAATTCAGTTTTGTTAACTTCCTTTCATTTTCGATATAAATATTGCACAAAACATTCTAATCAGATGTAAAAGTTTGCTTTTGGTGCATGTTAAAGATCCCATAGCAACAAAGGAATTGCTTCTGGGACAAGTCTGTAAGAAAGGGCACTTTTATGGGTAATTAAAAACAGAAAGACTTGCATTCAGAAAAAAGAAAAAAACAGACAAAAAAAGTTGTACTATACTGCATGATATACTGTCTCCAGAGAGAGCAGCCCGAATTTCTCATGGTTAAATCCATTGTGACAAAAAGATAAATAAATGGAAAGGCAAATCATGGATTCTCTTTCTTTGTTGGCAGGTGTTTTTAACCTATAGGCCACCTTGTCATATTTCAGAGATTTTTTTTTTTTTTTGTCTCCAGAGGACCCGTACAGTTTGATCAGCTGCGATTGTCAGAAGAACGTTCCAGGCAAAACAGGAGTAATCCTGGGTCCTCTGTGGTAACTATGATTTTTTTTTATTTGATTTGACTGAAACTAGTGATGTTTGACACACACATACACACACACACACTTACACACACATGTTTATGTAAAATGAAATTGATGGTATCCATCTCTGTGTGTGTCTGTGTGTATATGTGTATGTATGTGCGTGTGTATGTATATGTGTGCATATATATGTATGTGTGTGTGTGTGTGTGTGTGTGTGTGTATGTGTATATATGTGTGTGTGTGTGTGTGTGCGTGCACATGCAAAATAAATGAAATGTACTGTGCATTTTTATTAATGTAAGGTAAGAGAGCAAGGACGAGGAAGTGAGCACCACCTTCACATTGCTGACCCCAAGGAGGGTTGGGGCTTGTTGCTATGAAACATTCTTTATCTTGTATTGTTTTAAACTTGCAGCAACAGACAGTGTGCAGGATTCCTTGTCTTGGTTGCAGCTGTCTGCGATCAATGCATGATACCCAAGCTACACTGTGTTTTTATGGATCCGACTTCCAAACGTCTTGTTGCTGTTGATTAATTAATTAACCCTTTCGCATTTGCACTGCTAGATGTAAAGCTAGCTCCTAGTATTCGCATTTTTCTGACATTTTTTCATCAGAGTACAGTCATGCTGACAAACATACTGCCATTCACTTGTTTGAAAGTAGAGAAGAAAGATTTTTTGCACACATATACACAAGTGTCCATAGTTTGATTTGCACGTGGTTTTGTGTGTCCTGGGTGTAGTGTGCATGTCCCTGTCACCAAAGATGTCACAGACAGAGGTATTTTTATGGTGACAATACAATGGTTAGCATACAAACAAGCTCTATTGTTTAAAAACAACATTTGTTAGTTGTACACACAACACCTGTCCTACCCGACGCTGTCTCTGCTCCTCCAGTATAGTATCCAATACACAGGCACAACACAAATGTCACAGAAAAGAATTGTCATGATGTCACCAAATGAACATAAACAGAAAGAAACAGAAATGTTTTACAAAGATATTTTGTACATGGTCGTCTACAGATTTCATTCCCTATACACTATTTACACATATGTGCCTATACAGCAACTTTGCAGCTGCTGTGATGATGGTGAGATGTTGTTGTCATCGTCACTGTGATTGTCACCGTCATTGTCAGTGGCAGTGTCACCAGTGTTGTCACAAGCGCTGGTTGTAGCCTGTGTCGTGGTGTTTAGCGCATGATAGTCCCGGAAACAGTCCCGGGCACGGCAAAGGGGCACCTGACAGAAAGCGCACATGAAAACGGTCTCCACTTTGCGGCCTGATGGTGTCCTGCGTCCCATGTTGTCACATTGGCGACATATCTTCTATCGATCATCACGCTTCACCAGCTTGTGATGATGAATTGTTTGCAGCACTGACAAAAAATTCTAGTGGCAGAAACAAAACAAAAAATAGTCTGTTGGTTTCGTATCAGCGGGCAGCGAATGTTTAGGCCCAACAACTTGTGAAAATTCCTTGACTTCACTGCCACGTGTCACCGGTCGCCATGCCTGCACCAGTGCAGTCAGCGGTACATCGTCGTCTATGTCACTGTCATTTCCATCTTCACCATCACCACCTACTTCAACATCTGACTCTACATCTTCCTTTTCTTCTTCATCTTCTTCTTCAATTTCTAAACGATCAATTTCTCTAAAAATTTACTGCAACTCTGCTTCAGTGTAATCCACAAACATTCAACGTGAGACTGACCAAGATTCTAACCACATGCGCGATAAGACCGCAAGGCCAGTAGTGATGGAAATTCCCCACACATGTGCCGGAAAAGGTCGGGCGATCTCAACCGCTATGAACGGATCGGCACATTTTTTCCGCAGGGCGGTTGCGGGCTTGTGAACAGCTAAGGGTTAAATAGTTACATGTATTGACTGACGTGACTGATGAAAAGGCCTCTTCGATTGATTGTTTTTGGTTGACTGATTGATTTTTTTTTTATGAAAAGGCATCCTCTTGTTGCTGTTAATTCATGAATAAATTGTTAGATTGATTGGTTGATCAATTTTTCTTAACCCTTTCGCATTCGCACTGCTAGATGTAAAGCTAGCTCCTAGTATTCGCATTTTTCTGACATTTTTTCATCCGAGTACAGTCATGCTGACAAACATACTGCCATTCACATTGTTTGAAAGTAGAGAAGAAAGATTTTTTGCACACATATACACGTGTCCATAGTTTGATATGTATGTGGTTTTGTGTGTCCTGGGTCTAGTGTGCGTGTCCCTGTCACCAAAGATGTCACACAACACCTGTCCTACCCGACGCTGTCTCTGCTCCTCCAGTATAGTATCCAATACACAGGCACAACACAAATGTCGCAGAAAAGAATTGTCACGATGTCACCAAATGAACATAAACAGAAAGAAACAGAAGTGTTTTACAAAGATATTTGGTACATGGTCGTCTACAGATTTCATTCCCTATACACTATTTACACATATGTGCCTATACAGCAACTTTGCAGCTACTGTGATGATGGTGAGATGTTGTTGTCATCGTCACTGTGATTGTCACCATCATTGTCGGTGGCAGTGTCACCAGTGGTGTCACAAGCGCTGATTGTAGCCTGTGTCGTGGTGTTTAGCGCATGATAGTCCCGGAAACAGTCCCGGACAGAAAGTTGACCAGTAGCACCATAGACGGGACTGATGTTTTAGCCCCATCATGATGAGAATAGCTAGGTATGCCCTGATTTCATCAGCTGTCGTCTCTTTCCAAAGTGGGTCAGGTTGCCCCTTTGCCGCAATCTTCTGACCAGCGTAGTTGTTGGTCTCTTCAGCAGCACTGACAAAAAAATTCTAGTGGCAGAAACAAACAAAAAATAGTCTTGGTTTCGCATCAGCGGGCAGCGAATGTTTAGGCCCAACAACTTGTGAAAATTCCCTGACTTCACTGCCACGTGTCACCAGTCGCCATGCCTGCACCAGTGCAGTCAGCGGTACATCATCGTCTATGTCACTGTCATTTCCATCTTCACCATCACCACCTATTTCAACATCCGACTCTACATCTTCCTTTTCTTCTTCATCTTCTTCTTCAATTTCTAAACGATCAATTTCTCTAAAAAATCCCTGCAACTCTGCTTCAGTGTAATCCACAAATTTGTCTTGTTCGCTGAAACTCGCCATCTTTCCCATGCTCACAGTTGTGAATGAAAGCACATAGCACAGCATTAGTAACTAAGTCTTTCAGTAGTGAATGGAAAGTTCCTTCCATCCCAGAATGCTTGTACTATTTCTAGAACATTCAACGCGAGACTGACCAAGATTCTAACCACATGCGCGATAAGACAGCAAGGCCAGTAGTGATGGAAATTCCCCACACGTGTGCCAGAAAAGGTAGGGCGGTCTCAACCGCTATGAACGGATCGGCATATTTTTTTTGCAGGGCGGTTGCGGGTTTGTGAACAGCTAAGGGTTAAAGAATCACCACTGTTATTGGTTGATCAGTTTTTCTTAAAGAATCGCTGTTATTGGTTGATCAATTTTTCTTAACCCTTTGACTCCCACACCCTGCCCATCAACATTCTGCATTATCAACTATGCTAAGCAAAGCAGAAATGTAACCCTTTGATTCTCTCGCCCTATTTAAAAACTTAACCCTTTGACTCCCTCACCCAATCCACAAGCTTGCAGGAACCTGGGGGATAGGGTGAGGGAGTCAAACAGTTAAGTTTTTGCAGCTGATGGATAGGGTACGGGAGTCATAGGGTTAAAGAATTATTGTTTATACTGATTATGCTGTATGGATATCCATCTCTTAATATGTAGTAATTTTTGCGAATTGTTTTTTCAGGAAAGGCAGTATTTTTGAATACGGCTGCCTTACCAGACTGGCAGTGTCCGGGAAAGCCCTCGGTCTCACACCAGCATTCTTCACCCTTCTCCAGCGTGTGATGGAGGATTGCTTGTGTGACACCCCTCCCACTCTGCAGTCCCTACAGCAGGGGCTTCCTCAGTTTGCTTCCGATGAGCGACCGCTTGCAGGGAACGGGGACGTGCCTCTAACAGATCCCCAGAGCAATACATCGAGTGCCCTGTGTGATAATGGAAAAGAAAGTGGCAGTGATGGGCATACTAATGGAAAAACACAGGAATTGAAAACTACTGCTGATGATGGATGTGTTGGTGGGAATGGCCCAGAAGACAAGTATACAGATTCTGCTTCATCCAACGAAATTAATACTTTGTCTACAGAAGACTGTAAATCTCAGTCTGACGACAGCAAATCCGTGACTGACAAGCTTTCTTCAAGTGCTAGCATTGGTGAATCTCGTGGTGTGAAGAGGCTGGCTTCAGAGGCTTACGCTGGTGCTTTGGTACTTCCGCAAAAGAGGTCAAAGGTTGCCGACGAGCCAATGCCATGTTTCTTTTACAACATGCATAGCAAGAGAATTGGCACGAACCACCTGCCAAAGTGAGTAGAGAGGTCTGTCTTGGTACGCGTTGCTTTTTATGTTGCTCTGAGTTTTTGATTTTCAGTTGTTGGGAGTTTAGATTTAGTTTTTATGGGATGGTTGGTTGGTTGTGCTGTGAGGCTTGGTTCGGTGTAGAAACACAAGCTTCCACTTTCTAATCTGCATGGGTGCAACTTTTTCCGTTTGACGACAGAATCTGTTTTTTCAAAAGAGTCAGAAATGGAAAATCAGTTTTTTGGAAAAATCGCCGATTTGGATCGTGTTTCTTTTTTTTTGGTCTAAAATCGTGAATGTTTCGCGATGGTTACTCTCCGGTGTAGAAAGGAAAGCGGAAGCACTCTTTTGTGAATGAAGCTATGAAAGTCAATGTGCATGCTCCGTTGCGAAATCTCGCATCAACTTCTGTGAAATTGCAGCCATTTTCGAGCTTCGCATGTTGAGCAAACTTCATGATGCCAGCGATGAAAGAAGGCGAATATGTCGCCTTAATCGATGCAACTGTCAAGAATAAATGGCGTTTGGAATGGCTAGAGGAGAAAGATACAGACAAAGATAATTCCCGTCGCCTGTGGTGTGTGAAAATCAACCGAACTGTTATAAAGATACTTGAAATTGTCTGAAATAGGATGAAAAACATCTGCTGTTTTTCTTGAATCTAATTGCAGGAGAAGGCTTAAGATTCAGTTGTATTTTTACAAAAGCTTCAGCATCTGGGGGCCATAGCCCCCCCATACGGGGCGCTGCCCCTGTACCCCACCAGGGACCTGCTAGCCCCTGGATCCCTTTCCATTTTTTGACTTTTTCTAAGTTGCACCCTTGAATCTGACTGCAGAGAATTGACTATCTTTATGTATGCATCCTCCAGTCCGACCAGCTGTGAATGTACACCTGACCCTGTACAGGATTGGGAAAAGTAAAGCAGTGAGGGAGGAAAGATTTTAACCCTTTGACTCCCGCACCCTGTCCAACGGCATCCTGCATTGTCAATCATACTACCAAAGCAAAAACTTAACCCTTTGACTCCCTCACCCTTTCCACCAGCTTCCTTTAGGAAGGGTGAGGGAGTCAAAGGGTTAAGTTTTTGCAGCTGGTTGATAGGGTGTGTGAGTCAGAGATAACTGGCCTTACCACGCAGGCTCTGAGAAAAGTGATGATCTTTTATCACTTAATTCCCAATACAACATTGACATACTGTTGAAAAATGAAATACACTTTCAAGCTTGTGGAATCAAGCACTGGATGATTTGCAATGGGGCTTCATTCCTGACAGATTTCATAGACAGCTCACTGCTGTCAGACTTACTATGCTGATGTCTCCAAAAAAACCAAAGAATTCATAAAATAAGGAACTTTGACAAATGTTAAAATTTGTATATAAAGTTTGAAATAGACTATGTGGCTGAAGCGTGTAGTCAGGGGCAAATGTTATCATTGATAACTGATAAGTCTTCCATACAATTAGTTAAATTATTTTGTTCTTCGTAGTGCGTTTCTTTCTTGATTGATGTAGTCTATTTCTAATTGTTGTTTAATTTAAAGCCCATCTGACTGCATAGAGCCATATCAGGGCCATAACAATTCCAGTGCACATACAGTACTTCAACAGGAAAGAAAAAAAGAAAATTAAGTACACATATCAATGCTTTCGGTACATGATATAAGGAGATGCCCCTGGCGTTGACCACTCCGTCCAATTTATCGCAAAGGAGATTTCAAAAAAATACCTGAATACAATTTAAACATGACTAAGGACACTAAAACATATAATATAAGAACAGTCTTAATTACCTAAGATTGCTTCTGTGTATTTCACTTCCCTAGAGCCAGAAATGCACTCAATACATGTACCCAATTATCAATCCTAAGAGAAAAGTATGTAAGACTTTATCAAACACATACAGGTGAATGGACCAGCAAGACAGAAAATGACAGGAAGAAATGACAGAAAGCAAAGGAACAAGGTAGAAACAAAGAGAGTGACAAAAAAGAGGAAATTTCTAACACAGAATTTCCAGAAGGTGGGGAAAGTATTTATACTGAAAGAACCCCTGGTATCCCCACAGGGGATTCTCAGGAACTTTCGACAGTATTCACGAACAAAACCTTATATGCATGAATAAAACCTGATATGCATGAACAAAACCTGATATGGTATTTTGGATGCACAGACAGAACTTTGTGTGATTCCAGGCATCAAGCAGTCATTGAGCGACTCAGGGCCAATGGACACAGGAGCTGCCGGACTCATTTTGAGAAGTATGCCATCCGAACCAGCGCAGATCTGAAGACTCTGACATCCATGCTAGGAACTAGTGAAAACAAAGTGTTGTATGTTAAAGGCGGTCAGACTGTGTAGACTTTGTGTGTGTGTGTGTGTTTTGTGTGTGTGTGTGTGTGTGTGTGGTAACTAGTGAAAACAAAGTGCTGTATGTTAAAGGCGGTCAGACTGTGTAGACTTTGTGTGTGTTTTGTGTGTGTGTGTGTGTGTGTGTGGTAACTAGTGAAAACAAAGTGCTGTATGTTAAAGGCGGTCAGACTGTGTAGACTTTGTGTGTGTGTGTGTGTTTTGTGTGTGTGTGTGTGTGTGTGTGTGTGTGTGGTAACTAGTGAAAACAAAGTGCTGTATGTTAAAGGCGGTCAGAATGTGTACACTTTGTGTGTGTGTGTGTGTGTGTGTGTGTGTGTGTGTGTGTGTGTGTGTGTGTGTGTGGTAAC
Source organism: Monoplex corrugatus (assembly GCA_030674185.1). NCBI lineage: Eukaryota > Metazoa > Mollusca > Gastropoda > Littorinimorpha > Ranellidae > Monoplex > Monoplex corrugatus. The sequence goes on from JAPXFY010000028.1 coordinate 25,431,680, forward strand.
TAGTGAAAACAAAGTGCTGTATGTTAAAGGCGGTCAGACTGTGTAGACTTTGTGTGTGTGTGTGTGTGTGTGTGTGTGTGTGTGTGTGTGTGTGTGTGTGTGTGTGTGTGTGTGTGTGATGGACACAAGACAGAAAAACAAAGTGCAGAAAGCAAGGACAGGTAGACAAAAGAGTGAAAAAGGGAAATTCTGCAGATTTAGAAGATGGGATGTGTGTTTTACTGAGAGCGTTTAGGGTTTAAACTTCGATGATAAACAAACTTATAATGCTCAGACTAAACTTGATAGTGCATGACTTCGTTTATGTGTATGATATTGTATGCATGTGATGTGGTATTTTGGAATAGCGAAAACAAACTGCTGTATGTTCAGGCTCAAGCAGTTAGTTGAGCGCTGGGCAGTGGTCAGTGAGCGTGTGTGGTGTATGTTTTGAGAGTATGTCGACCAGCAGATTGAGTCTGACTCCATGCTAGGTAACTAGTGAAAACAAAGTGCTGTATGTTAAAGGCGGTCAGACTGTGTAGACTTTGTGTGTGTGTGTGTGTTTGTGTGTGTGTGTGTGTGAGTGTGTGTGTGTGTGTCTGTGTGTGTTTGTGTGTGTGTGTTAACTAGTGAAAACAAAGTGCTGTATGTTAAAGGCGGTCAGATGTGTAGACTTTGTTGTGTGTGTGTGTGTGTGTGTGTGTGGTGTGTGTGTGTCTGTGTGTGTGTCTGTGTGTGTGGTAACTAGTGAAAACAAAGTGCTGTATGTTAAAGGCGGTCAGACTGTGTAGACTTTGTGTGTGTGTGTGTGTGTGTGTGTGTGTGTGATGTTGTGTGTGTGTGTGTGTGTTTCGTGTGTGGTAACTAGTGAAAATAAAGTGCTGTATGTTAAAGGCGGTCAGACTGTGTAGACTTTTGTGTGTGTGTGTGTGTGTGTGTGTGTGTGTCTGTGTGTATGTCTGTGAAAGTGCTGTATGTTGGCGTCAGACTGTGTAGATTGTGTGTGTGTGTGTGTGTTGTGGTAACTAGTGAAACAAAGTGTTGTATGTTAAAGGCGTCAGACTGTGTAGACTTTGTGTGTGTGTGTGTGTGTGTGTGTGTGTGTGTGTGTGTGTAGTAAACTAGTGAAAACAAAGTGCTTATGTTAAAGGCGGTCAGAATGTGTAGACTTTGTGTGTGTGTGTGTGTGTTGTGTGGCATGAGAAACTTGTGTTTTTGTGTGTGTATGGTAAGTTTGTTGTGTGTGTGTGTGTGTAGGTTTGTGTGTGGTAGGTTTGTGTGATGTGGGTGTTTGTGGTGTGAGTGTTGTGTGTGTATGGTGTGTGGTGTATGTGTTGTGTTATGCTTGTGTGTGTGTGTGGAAGGTACATGTGCATTGCGAGCATGTTTTGTGTTAGAGAGAGAGAGAGAGAGAGAGAGAGAGAGAGAGAGAGAAAAAATTATTTTACCACTGATAGAAGTTATCAGCTAAAAGCCATTTTGCAAACTTGCTGGTGCTTATCTACATATCTGCCTGAAACTAGGACTTATTAGAAAAGAAGTACAGCAAATCATTTCAATAATGTAAGACATAGGACATAAAAAAATCATTGAGTAATATTTGCTGCAGATAGAGAGAGAGAGGGGGGGAGGGGGGGGAGAGAGAGAGAGAGAGGGGAAGTGAATGTGTGTGTTGTCCTGTGTTTTTGTGTGTGGAGAGAGAGAGAAAGAGAAAGAGAGAGACAGAGAGAGGACGGAAGTGAAGTTTGTGTTTGTTGTGTGTGTTTGTGTTGTGTGAGAGAGGGTGTGGAGAGGAGAGAGGGAGAGGGAGGGAGGAAGGAATGTGAGTGTTGTCGTGGTGTTTGTGTTGTGCGGTTTGATTTGTGCAGCGTGATGTGGGGGATTGTTTGTGTGAGGTGTGTTTGTGGCTTGTGTGTATGTGTGTGTGTGTGTGTGTGTGTGTGTGTGTGTGATGTTGTGTGATGTGTGTGTGTGTGTGTTGTGTGTGTGTCTGTGTGTGTGTGTGTGTGTGGGATGCTCTGTGTTGGAGCTTGTATGTTTGGATTTATTTGGGAATTGGCTTGCACAAAAATAAATTGTGGAGAATTCTTATAAATGTTTTCCTGTTCACGGATTTTATCAAATGCCAGCAAACTGATGGTGTCTATGCATTAAATTAATTCAAACTTATTTGGTTTGGTTTTTGTGTATGTGCAAGGATGAGAAAAGTAATAGGAAAGATACAAATGTACATAACTTAACATAATTATTAACATCATCAAAATACGCGTGGATGAGCAAGGTAATAAGAAATACACGAATGTGCATAATTTATTATTTACGCCATCATCAAGATTATCTTCCTTCTTCCATACACAAATGCATGAGTGCATATTGCGCACACACATACACACATGGATGCACGCACTTACACATACAAGCACACATACTCTGACACATATGCGTGCACACACATACAGACATGCTCATACAGACACACACACACCAACACAACACAACGTACAGACAGCTTATACAGACAACACACACACATACCACACACCACACATACAGACACGCTCATACAGACACACACACGCATACACACACACAAACGTACAGACACAAGACACACAGAGAATTATACACTCATTGTTTCGTTCATCCCTCCAAGTCAAAACTTCTAATAACCAGAAGACATTATATGTACAACGATCACAATTTTATTTCAAATAAAAAAGATAAGAAAATACGGCTATCAGACGTGATCACAGCACAGTGAAGTTTCTTATCACAAAGTAAATATCAAAACAACAACAACAACAAAACAAAACCAACAGCAGCAACAACCAACATGATCAGGAGAAAAAGAAGAAAAATGCAAAAAGACTGGTGGCAATACAAACACCCAAATCGCGCAACTCAGTGGTTGTTTTACATTTACAGCCTGGCGGCAGTATGTACAACAAAATCACCAAGTTTTAATTCACTAGGAATTGTGACCACATTGTTCAAAGCACTCATGAAGGATTTGAGAGAATCCAAAGTTTTAAGTCTTGGCTCAAACGGGATTTTCTTCCCCCTTTGCTACAGTTAAATGGTGATCAGCGTTTTAACCCTTTGACTCCCGCACTCTGTCCACCATCATCCTGCATTGTCAATCATGCTAGCAAAGCAAAAACGTAACCCTTTAAATCCCTCACCTGCAGGAAGCTGGTGGACAGGGTGAAGGAGTCAAAGGGTTACTTTTTTTTTCGCAGCTGGTGTATATGGTGTGGGAGTCATAGGGTTAAGGGCTTGCTCAAGATCCAGGTCTGGCACTGGTATATTTCAGAGTGGGGGTGAAAATGAAACTGATGGGCTTAGCTTTTGGTTTTCATTGGAACGTTGGGGGGTGGGGGTGGAATGGGGGTGGGGGTACAGCATGGGGCAAGTTGACAGCTGAAACTGTTTGCTGTCTGGATTCTGATTTCCATCTCTGTTGAATCTTTCATTTTCTGTGAAAATGCAGCTGAGGCATTTGAATTTTGTGCAATTTTTTTAAGCTTGTTCATTTGAATTCACTCACTTGTTTTGAGGTTGTTGCTGTTGTAATTTGGCAAAAACCCTGATAGGCAAACAAAAAAATGCTTGCACATACCTATACAACAATAACTTGAATATGTATCAGACAAGTTGATCGAGGTAGCTTACATTTGTCAGTCACAAAAGAGAAGCTGAGAAATTTTCAGTCATGGCTCCACCCTTGACTAAAGATAGACTACAAGATCTATATTTTGATATAACAAAACAAAAACAAAAAATCGAGAAAAAAAAAATCACTGAAAATTTGTTACATTGTACAAATATTCACATATGCATATATGTATGACCATAGGTATGCATATGTATCATTAGTATCTGTATGTATATGTGTGTGTGTGTGTTTGTGTGTGTTTGTGTGTGTGTTTGCGTGTGTGTGTGTGTGTGATGTCAGTACTTAAGTACAACACTGTTTCCCGTAAATGTGTAAAATCACAAGTATGTATAAGTATTGACAGATTCTATTAGTATGTATTAAATTTGTGTATGTGCGTTTTTCAGTAGTTGTGTCTGTTTTACGCTATGTGTCTTGTAAAATCAGCAATGCCTAGCAAGTCCAAATTGGTTTGGAGATTAGCGCTAATTTATTTACAAAACATACTCTATTTCATTCCCGTTCAGATTATCCTTGACAGCATATAATAATAATAATTACAATATTTATATAGCGCAAAATCTTGATAAAATCAAATCTAAGCGCTGAAACACACGCACGCACGCACGCACACACACGCACGCACGCACACACACACGGCTATAAATGTGGAGAAAGAATAAAAACAATGGAAAATTATAGAGAGCATATTATATACAATTATATATTGCAATGTGATTCCCCTCCGAGTGGAGACAGGCTGCAGAGGGGATTGAGTGAGGTCAGGATTTTATGCAGAGGAGAAAAGGTGAGTTTTGAGAGCGGACTTGAAGGAGACAAAAGTAGATTGCTGATGGACTGAGAGAGGAAGTTTGTTCCAGGAGAGCTGACCAGAAACAGAGAAGGCTCGTGGACCATAGGCATTGAGCTTAGTGCGTGGAAAGCGAAAAGTCAGAGGATCGGAGGCAGAGCGGAGGGTGCGTGAGGGAACACAGATCTCAAGTAGGCTTGACAGGTAATCAGGGGCTGCGTTATTGAGGCTTTTGTAGCACATGGTGTCTAGTTTGTACTGTATGCGCTTTGATACAGGGAGCCAGTGAAGTTGTGCCAGGAGAGGAGATATGTGGTCAGCTTTTTTCTTTTTGAGTACAAGGCGTGCAGCATTGTTTTGAATGCGCTGTAGGATGTGAGTGGTGGAGGCAGGAAGACCGGACAGGAGTGAATTGCAATAGTCAATGCGAGACATTATGAAGGAGAGAATGAGTTTTGCAGTTGTTTCCACAGAGAGATACTTCCTGATCAGGCTTATACAATGGAGGTGATATATATATGTATAATAATAATAATAATAATAATAATAATAATAATAATGTTTATTTATATAGCGCATATTCCATGCAAACATGCTCACCAGCGCTTTACATTTCGCAAAACAAAAAATGTTCACAACTACGTATACAATGAGAAAACAACCACCATCAAAGCTACACAAGTAAGAAGATACATCAAAAACCACAGAATATTCAAGTTCAAACACTGACTTACGCAATGAAACAACAACAGACCTTTCGTAATAATAATAATAATAATAATAATAATAATGAGCATTTATATAGCGCACAGTCCAAAAAATTGCTTCTGGCGCTTTACAAGTACACACACACACACAGACACACACACACACACGCATGCACGCGCGCGCACGCACACACACACACACAACATACACGATCGCAGGTTGTCAATATCATAAGCATAAAGAAGAAGCACCACGAAGAGGAGAAGTCAGCACGAGAACAGATGTGTTTTGAGTGAGGTTTTGAAAGAGGTAATAGACTCTGCGTGCCTGAGAGGAGTTGGTAGGGTATTCCACGTAGTGGGAGCCTGGTAAGAGAAAGATCGTTGGCCATAAGTTTTTGTCCTCACAGAGGGAATGCGGAGAAGTCTAGTGTCAGATGAAGAGCGGAGAGAGCGAGAAGGAGTGTAAATGTGAACAAGTTCAGAGAGGTATTCAGGGCCAGTGCCAGAGACAGCATGGTAGGTCAGTGAAGAAATTTTGTAATCTATCCTGTCTGAGATGGGAAGCCAGTGAAGTGAGTGAAGCAAAGGAGAGACATGTTCAAATTTAGAGGACCTACAAACCAGACGGGCGGCATTATTCTGTATTCGTTGAAGTCTATGTAAGAGATGTTTAGGAAGTCCAACCAAAAGAGAGTTGCAATAGTCAAGTTTAGAGAAGATGAAAGCACAGACTAGAGTTTTAGTAGCGTCAGCAGACAGGAGGTGGCGGACAGAGCTAATCTTCCAAAGTTCAAAGTAAGCACTTCTACAAACATTTGAGATGTGTTGCTGAAAAGAGAGGGTTTGGTCAAGAGTGACCCCGAGACTGCGAACAGCGGAAGAAAAGGGAACTGTGATATTGCCCATTTCAAGAGAAGTGGGCAAAGATGGTTGGCTGAGAAATTTCTTGGGGCAAGCTAGGAGGAGTTCCGTTTTGTCATCATTTAGCTGAAGTTTATTTTGTGTCATCCATACCTTCAGGTCTGCAATGCACCCCTGCATCCGAGCCATCAGCCCATCAATTTCATTAATGGAAGCCGACTGATGAACCTGAGTATCATCAGCGAAGCTCTCATGTGACATGGCGTGACGACTGATGACATCGGACACAGGTGACGCATACAGCACAAAAAGCATGGGTCCCAGAACAGACCCTTGTGGGACGCCGGAAGACAGAACAGATGGTTCAGAAGAAACACCCTTCACACAGACAGTTTGAGTGCGATCGACTAGATAGGATTGGAACCAACTCAGAACAGAACCACAGATGCCAAAAGAAGTTTGAAGTCTGGACAGAAGGATAGAATGATCAATAGTGTCAAAGGCAGCGGAGAGATCTAAGAGAGCAAGAATGGAAACTCGGTCATTGTCAAGACCGAGAAGAATGTCGTTGACTATCCTCAGGAGAGCTGTTTCAGTGCTGTGTGACTGCCTGTATGCTGACTGGTGTGGATTCAGGAGGTGGTTGTGAGTGAGGTGGTCTAACAGTTGGGAAAGAACGATTTTCTCAAGAACTTTAGAAAGGAATGACAGATTAGAAACGGGTCTATAATTCTTTAAACAGTTCCGATCTAATGATGCCTTCTTTAAAAGTGGCTGAACAATTGCTAACTTAAAGATGGGTGGAAAACAACCAGAGGAGAGAGAAGTATTCATGACGTGAGTTATCTGGGGTAACAAAACATCAAGACAGTCAATGAGACAAGCTGTTGGCACGGGGTCAAGTTCACATGACTTTGGATTACAATTCAGACACATTTTCTTAACAAACTCTTCTGTGACTGGCTTAAAGACATGCAAATTAGGACCACGATATGCTCTGTCATCGGGTACACGAACAGGGGGAACAACAGCAGAATCAAGTTTTTCACGGATCAAAGCAATCTTGCTTGCAAAAAAGTCTGCAAATTTCTGAGGAAGTTCATGCACTGAATAAATTGTTGGAAGAGGAGAAGTGTCTACTTTGCCAAGGATATTGTTTGTGACACCAAATAACTGCTTAGCTGTTGTGCATGCAAGAATCTGTGAGGAGAAGAATGCTGATTTTGTACGATGAACAATGTTAGTCACTTTGTTCCTGGCGAGCTGAAAGATCTGTCTATGAACAGTGAGTCCAGTAGTGCGCCATTGTTTCTCCGCTTTCCTACGCTCACGCTTGGCCTCTAACAGTTCAGGTCCTACACTATTGTACCATTGAGAGTGTGGACGGTCAGAGACCAGACGACGCGTCGCTGGGGCGTGTGTGTCAAGCGTAGAGCGAAGGACACGACAGAGTTCATCAGCTGTGGGCTCAGACGGCATGTCGGCTACAAGCGATGTCTTGAAGGCTGTGGTGTCCAGAGAAGCCAGTCTGCGCACTCGCCTATAGGTGCGGGGAACAGGGGGCTTGGAGAGGTTTAGGGAACATAAAACACAAAAATGGTCAGACGACAAGTTATGGTCTACGGTTGTCGACTTTAGGAGGTCGTCCTCCTCCCTGTAAACCACCCAGTCCACGATGTGACCACGAGTGTGTGTGGGCTCAGAGACTGACTGACGCAAGTCAAAAAAACTAATAATGTCTAGCACCTTGGCTGTGTATAGCTGAGTAGGAATGTCAAAGTGAAAGTTAAAGTCCCCCACTATAAGTAAAGAGCCCTTTAAACTGTTGGCATATTCCAGAAGATCAGGGAATTCTTGAATAAACAAATGGTCAGTGAGATTGTTCTTTCTGCTTGGTGGTGGACGATATATACAAAAAACATGGAGATGAGACTGCCCTAGTGATAGTGACAACTGTGCCATCTCGAAGGAGGTATGGCTGAAGGGGAAAACACTAGTGAAAGTAGAGTGCGGTAGTAGTCTGTCTGACACAACGAAGGCAAGACCGCCCCCGCATGTAGAGGTTGAGCGAGGGAAGGAGGTGGTGGTGTGGCCCGGTGAGGCTAGATCGCGGCATTTCGCCTCGTCACCAGCTTCCCGTAACCACGTTTCAGTCACACACAAGATGTCAGTGTCGTTAGAGAGAATGTACTCGTTGACAGCGGATCGTTTCATTCGTGGACCAACAGACTGCGTTAAACAACGCAACAGATAAATCGGTCGAGTTCACACTGTCAACACGCGTAATAGGCACATAAATCAGGTTTTCAAAGTTTATAGTTCCACTCGTCTTGTTCGATGCACCGGTGGAGCCGCCACCCACCACCACACCAATCTTCCGCTGCTTCCTGCGCCCAGCACGACGTGTGCGAACACGGGGGAGGAGGTACCCAATACCCAAACCCCTGATGGCTTCAGCAACATCGCGACGCAGTGGAGACGGCGGCACCGCCAACAACTGATCTTTCGTGTAGGTAAAAGTAACTGGTGTAAAGGGCCTATGAAACACTGGCCTCACTTCAACACAAGGTCGGTTCCACAAAAAACGTGCAGCTAGCGCGTGCGAGCTGCCAACATGAGGGAAACATGGCGGCTGGTTTAAGCGTTCAACATTCATCCTCGCGAAAACAAACAACCAAAATACAGCCATTCTAACAAACACAGGAGCACTACACAACCACGAATACATAATCCCATCCATAGCGAAACCACAAAACAAAACTTGACGGCTAACACAACGTAGCGACGACAGAAATCACAAAAAACAACGGAGCAAATGCAACTCAGCCTGCTAGGCGTGCGCACTCACTATCATGTATATATATATTTATCTATTTATCGAAATACACATGTAGATTAAATTAAACTGAAACCCCAGTTTGGAAGGTCTTAGAAAACAACAAAAACAAAATAACCTCCAAAACAACTGGATCATAGCAACATATTTCATGCCACATTTAACAGCTACAGATAAAAACAAAACCTACTCCCTTATGCTGCATTTCAGCAAAATATAAAAACAACAACAAAATCCCATCCAATTTTTCACAGACAAAAGTAAGTTAACAGATTCCCATCCTTACGTATCATACACATTACCACAAAGTTTTTCCCATTACAATAATTGTAAAGTTGCACAGAAATGTACAAAACGCATTTGCACAAAAGTGTGTGTGTGTGTGTGTGTGTGTGTGTGTGTGTGTGTGTGTGTGTGTGTGTGTGTGTGTGTGTGTGTGTGTGTGTGGTGTGTGTGTGTGTGTGTGTGTGTGTGTGTGTGTGTGTGTGTGTGTGTGTGTGTGTGTGTGTGTGTGTGTGTGTGAGTGAGTGTGTCTGTGTGTGTTGTGTTTGTGTATGTGGGAAGCAATGAAATATTCACAACATTTTTGAATAAAAAAAATACACAAATAATACACTATTCACAACACAAATAAGCACAACAGATATTGAAATGTACAGTCACATGCTCAATATATGCACAAAAAAGGCCGAGATCAGATCTAAGCTTGCTGATCAGTCTGCAATATTTGTCATCATCATCATGTGTCCTGCCGCATGGTGTTGGCGATCATGGCCCTCCATACAAATCTATCCCTTGTCGCTGCAAGTACATCTCCCACCCTCTCTTTCCTCAGCCATCCTGCAAGTCCGTCCAATATTTACTCCCTGGGTTTACCTGGTGTCCTTTTTCCCTCCAGCTCTCCTGTTGTGACCAGGTACTCTAATTTCTCTTGCCTCATAAAATGTCCTATAAATGCTGCTTGTCTTTTCCTAATCTTCTTCATTAATGTTCTTCGTGTGTCTGCCTCCTTCAAGACTTGTCTCGTTTGTTTTCTTTGCTGTCCATGGAACTCTCGACATTCTACTTAGAAACCACAAGCAACATTAACTTACACTGACACCATCAGAACAACAATGATGTTAAGATGGGGCAGTAAGAAGGCCAGTTTTACTGTAGCACACCCCCGGATTCGAACCCACAACCATTCGCATGTGAATGTGATGCTCAAACCTACTGAGCTACTGGGACCCACTAACAATATTCATCTACATATACAGTGGAAACCATTTATAACAGGACCGGTTATAACAGGAATCCGGATATAACAGGGCTTTTTTCAATCCCCATTTTTTCTTCCTCTTTGTCTCTATTAAAACTTATCGGCAATAACAGGGAGACAAGAGGGCTCGATCGGTTATAGCAGGGATGCCGAGACGGGCTCTGCAGCAGAAAGGCCTAGGCCTAGACTCAGCACGCCACGCAGTAGGCCTAGATCTAGATCTAGGCTAGCCTTGGTATACTGTGTACTGTACACTGAAAGAACGCTTCGCATTGCGAGCGTGATGCGCGCGCAAGCGTGTAGGCCTGAGGCCACTGAGTCAGTGACTGACTGCGCCATCATTCAGTTTGTAAGCTTACTGCACACTTACACCAGACCAGATCTAGGCCTAGATCTACTGTTTATCTTTCCATGATTTACAAAAGTCAAGAGTTAGTTGATCAGTCCTTATTTCCCTTGATATCTGATATATCAGGGATCTGATATAACAGGGATTTTGATTTGGTCCCATCATCCCTGTTATATCAGGTTTCCACTGTACATATTTATATCTTCATCTGTCATCATCTTGTGTGTACCTATTTCAGGGCTTTCATCCATCAGTGGCGAACCACAACTATCACTGTGTGCATGTGCATGTCAAGTCTGGTTGGCAGGAAGGTATGAAGCTCCTGTCTTCCAGTCTGACTGCACAGGGTCCCAGTCCGGCTCAGGAAAACACTTTGTGCATGTGTGTATGTATATGTATGTGTACACACACACACACACACATATATATATATATATATATATATATATGCATGTGTATATGTATGTATATGTGTAAGTGCATACATATGTGTGTGTATATGTATGTATACCATGTTTACCATCTCACTGCCTACTACCTCAAGGATAGGGAAAACTTAAATCAGATCTTTACCATTTCATTCCCTATTTACCGAAAGGATATTGGAAAACCTTTCCCATTGTTACAATTGTCCAGCACTTAAGTTGGAGTCTCCGGCACAACCACAATGTCTGGGATGGATTCTAAATTTTCTCTCTTCAAGGTCAAAGCTTCATGGTACTGAGGTGACACTGTGCTTGTATCGGTGACACTGTCAGCGGCAGTAGTGTCATTGTTGCCTGCCAACATGCTTCAGTATCATCTTCTGAAACTTGCGATAAAATGCCGTCTTCTGCAGTTTCATCTTTGGAAATTTGTGCCAACATGGTTTCTGCTTCGGTTTTATCTTCTGAGATCACTGTGCCTTTTGCAACAGGTTTCTCATCTGAAATTTCTGTCAGTATGTCTTCTGCTTCGGGCTTGTCTTCTGAAGCTTGTGCTAAAATGCCTTGTGCTTGTCCTCTGAAACTTGTGCTAGTATGCTTTCTGCTTCAGTTTTATCCTCTGAAACTTGGCTAGTATGCTTTTGCTTCAGTTTTATCCTCTGAAACTTGTGCTAGTGTGCTTTGTTCTTCAGTTTTATCCTCTGAAACTTGTGCTAGTGTGCTTTGTTCTTCAGTTTTATCCTCTGAAACTTGTGCTAGTGTGCTTTGTTCTTCAGTTTTATCCTTGAAACTTGCTAGTGCTTTCTGTTTCATAAATCTCTGAATTTGAGCTATATGCCTCTGCTTTGGTTGTTCTTTTGGAACTTGGATGTATGTATCTGTTTCCCGGTTTATTTTGAAATTTGTGTCAGAATCTTGTCTTCAGTTTGTCCTGAACAGAGCCGACATGCTTCTTCAGCTTTACCTTCTGGAACTTCTTGTGAACTAGCTTTAGTTTTTGTATCTTCTGAATCTGTGTAACAAGCCTTCTTCTGTTTATCTTCTGAAATTTGAATGAACATGCCTTCTGCTTCTGTTTCATCTTCTGAAATTTGACGACATGGCCTTCTGTTTCTTTTTATCTTCTGAAATTTGAACTAACATGCCTTCTGCTTCTGTTTATCTTCTGGAAATTTGACGAACTATGCCTTCTGTTTCTGTTTTATCTTCTGAAATTTGACTACATGCCTTTGTTTCTGTTTTATCTCGAAATTGAACGAACATGCCTTCTTTCTTTTTATCTTCTGACATTGAACGAACATGCCTTCTGTTTCTGTTCATATCCTACATTTGACGACTGCCTTCAGTTTTGTTATCTTCTGACATTTGAACGAACATGCCTTCTGTTTCTGTTTTATCTTCTGACATTTGAACGAACATGCCTTCTGCTTCCCCTATCAGGACTGTTTCATTGATGGTATCAATGGTCGCCATGTTTCATCATGTTCAGCATCCATTTGTTGGGTTGAACTTGGCGCTAGGCCATGTTTCTCCAGCCTCCGGTTCTATCACTGAATCTGACACTAAAACCTCTGAGCTATTGGTTTTCTGTGTGGTTTCAACCTGACAAGACTCGGGAGTGGGCTCTATGTTAGGTAAAACTGGATCAGAGCTTTTGTGCTCAGTCACAATTTCTTCAGTAGCACTTATTGCCATATCTCCAGCATGTGCTGTAGACAGTCCAGGTTCTGAGTCTTTGATGTCTATTGCAGCTGCTTCTTCAGATTCTTCTTTTTTGTTCTCTGTTTCGTTTGTTGAGTGGTTCAGTTCTGATAACTGTGGTGTATGCAGAGCTTCCTCAACTCTGACCCTGTCTTCTGTTTCAGCTAGTTTGGAGTCAACAGGTTTTCTGACGGCCGGAGTGGGTCTTGGTGTTGGAGGCTTTGATGTATCCTTTCTCGTTCCAGATGATGGTCTTGATGTTTTCACAGTGTCTCCACTGGAGGAATCCTTTCCTGTTCCAGATGCTGGTCTGGGTGTCTTCACAGAGGCTCCCACAGCTCCTTTAGTGGGCCTGGCTGAAGATGGTCCTGACGGGCAGTCTGGTGGCACCTCCAACAGCAGATTTACTGCCAGACTTGGATATACTTTTTACACGAGCAGTTGCTTTTGAAGACGTAGATGATGACTCTGTGCTCTCTGTGTAGACAGATCTGGACTTTACAGAAGGCGCTGATAGTGATCCTGTGACTTTTGTATGTGATGAGTGTTCAGTGGCCTTTGTACGTGTAGAGGTGAGCTTTGAGGAGAATGATGACTGGGGTCCAGAGGCCTTTGTATGAGCTGACATAGACCTTGCTGATGAGGATGCAACAACTCTTGAACCATGAGATGTGGAATCGGTGGTCTTTGTCCGAGCTGAAGCAGGTCCAGTGGACGATGCAGATGAAGATTTCATGTTTTTCATATGGAGAGACGGGGATACAGCAGCCTTTGTATGAGCTGAAGCAGGTCTTGAAGATGATGCAGATGAAGATTTCAGATCTTTCATATGGAGAGATGGGGACTCAGCAGCCTTTGCACGAGCTGAAGTAGGTCTTGAAGATGAAGGAGATGAAGATTTTGGATCTTTCGTATGGACAGATGAGGACTTGGTAGCATTAGCACGAGCTGAAGAAGGCCTTGCAGATGAAGATTTCAGGTCTCTCATACGGACAGATGGGGACTCGACAGCCTTTGTACGAGCTGATGCGGGTCTTGCAGAAGATGCAGCCAGCGAAACCTTGGCAGTCCCTTCCTTCTGATTCAAGGCTTGTGCAGACCTTTGAGATGACGTGACTCTGGTCTGAGCTGAAGACGGCCTTGTCCCTGCTGACTGTGGTCTTCCTTTGGCTTCAGTTCCTGTTTTAAGTGTTGTTCCACTAGCACCTGCTGAAGCCTCTCTGGAAGTCTTCACACTGGGAGCAGCTGCCCCCCTAGCCGAGCTTGGTCTGGCACTAGATTGTGAAGATGCTGGTGCTTTAGGTCGTGGGGCTGAACGAGAAGACGCAGACACATCTTTTCCCTGACTTCTGGCTGAACCTGGATGTGCAGCAGGAACAGCTGCTGAGCTCTTTGGTCCAGCAGAAGCCTGAGAAGATGTAGCTGACCTACTACCATGAGTAGCACTACTTCTCCCTGACCCAGGTCTCGAAACAGATGAAGCGGAGGATGTATGACTGTTCTTGCTTTCAGAAGACCCAGATCTGGTCCCTGTTGCCGGAGTTCCTTTCTGAGGCTTTCTCGATGCCGCAAGCGGTTTTCGGCTGTCCTTGCCGGTCGCTTCAGGCTTGCTTTCTGACGACTTGGATGGGGGCTGCTTGCTGGCGTTGGCGAGGATCTTTCTGGTCTGTGAAAGGGAGGGGAAGAGGTCAGGGTTGGTCTCGCACAGCATGGTCACCGTGTGGACAATGTTGTCCTGCAGCACCTTGGCCGACTTCTGTGCCACACGACTCTGTATAATGGAAAAGTTGAGAAAAACACTTTCTGAAGTTCTGAGGGCAAGAATGGAGAAACCACATTCTGGGGGACACACACACACACACAAACACACACACACACACACACACACACATATGAGCACAAAGAGAAACACACGAAGGAACACATTCTAGGAAATGTACACACAAAAATATGGACACGCATAGAGAAATGCAACCATACATGCAAATAACCATGTCTGCATGATATAGATAAAAGTGCTAATATACCATTCCTGTGGCTCTGTATACAAAGATTATGTCTCCCTGTAGGGATGCCAGGGACTCTTTCAGTGTAAATAGTATCCTACCTTCTAGAACATCTCTTCTAGAAATATCCTCTTTTCTGTCACTTTCTGTTTCTGACTTGCTGCACTGCTATGAGTCTGACAAGGTACAGTGTACGAAACCAAATCTAAGGACTGCTTGGCAATGATACTTGAGAACGAATGATTTGGGTTTGGTTATTTGTTATTGTTAATTCTGTTTAAAGCCCAGCCGACAACACAGAGCCACATCAGGATTATAACCGTTTCAAAACATACACAATACTTCAACAGGAAAAAAAAATGAAAAGAAAATTAAGTACACATATCAATGCATTCACACACATAATCTAAGGACATGCCCTTCGCGCTGACCACTCCGTCCAATTTATCGCACAGGGGATTGAAAAAAAAAACCTGAATACAAACAGGGCTAAGGACACTAAAACATACATAAAAACGGGCCTAACTTACCTATAATTGCTTCCACATATCTCACTTCCCTGGAGCCAAAAATGCACTTAGTACATGTATCCAATTATCAATCCTAAGAGAAAGTACGTAAGGCTTTATCAAACGCATACAGGTGGATGGACCAGCAAGGCAGAAAATGACAGGAAGAAATGACAGAAAGCAAAGGAGGAAGAAAGAAACAAAGAGAGTGACAAAAGAAAAGAAATTTCTGGCACAGAATTTCCAGAAGGCAGGGATACTGTTTATACTGAAAGAGCCCCCGGCATCTCCATGAGGGTATTGGGTTTGGAAGTATGTTGGAGAACAACAATGAAAAGAGTACAGTCAATGACACAGAATATGAGGCACTGCTGAAAAGAAGAAAAAGGCACTTGAAGTTGATGTACGTACCTTGGCCCCCATGGAAGACGCAGCTTGTGCAGGGACAAAGGAACACTCTGAAATAAAAAAAACCCAACAACAACAGAAAAATGAAAAAAATATGAAACACTAGAAAACCTTGACTACTTTACAAGAGAAGTGCACTCCCAGCCTAAGGGAAACTACAAAATTTATGGGTGCCCCAATAAAACACAAAATTTATGGGTGCCCCAATAAAACACAAAATTTATGGGTACCCCAATAAAACACAAAATTTATGGATGCCCCAATAAAACACAAAATTTATGGGTGCCCCAATAAAACACAAAATTTATGGGTGCCCCAATAAAACACAAAATTTATGGGTACCCCAATAAAACACAAAATTTATGGATGCCCCAATAAAACACAAAATTTATGGATGCCCCAATAAAACACAAAATTTATGGGTGCCCCAATAAAACACCTATATTTCAAAAACTACTTGATGAAATTTACTGAAATTTTGTACGCTCGCTAATAAACGAATGTACTCTTTTATAGTCAAGATTTAGATTGCTTCATATCTCAAAACCTTCTTGATGAAATTTACTGACATTTTGTGTGCTTGCTAATAAATGAATGTACTATGTAACAGCGAATTTTTAGATTGTTTCATAATTCAAAAATTGCTTGATGGAATTGACTAAAATTTTGTATGCCTGCTAATAAATAAATGTACTGTGTTATAATGAAATTTGAGATTATTTTGTGTTTTTGGTTTTAGATAAAATTTTATGAAATTTTACAACAAAAATTTTGATTGTTATCATTCACTCATTTTCATTATCAAACTAAGAGACAAAATCAAACTGCACACAAGAAAACACAAAGGGAGACATTACAAAAAGGATGTTATTACCTTGAAATTGCGATACATCCCGTAATATCCACAAGAAACAAGTTTCTAACACTTTCAACTGAATTGCCCAATGTACACAAAAACAGCAACAAGCTACACAAGTTCACAAAAGCCACAGTCTGGTTTCATTGACATGTATCATCACCATCACTGTCTGTTCAGTATATATTTGCTAAACGCATTGCTATGTAAAAATTCACTCGCTTCAGAGGCCATTTCTTCTGTTTCAGGCTCAAAATCGCTGTCTTCATCAAGGAAATTTCATCTAAAACTGTTGTACTGTGTATCAAGCTTCTTTCCTCATCTTGATGAAATGAAATGAAATGGAGAAAAAAAAAGGTGTAAAAACTGCTTCAAATTGGCTTGTGGAATCTTTGAAGTTATGAGAAGGGAAAAGTGACAGAGTAACGTCCCTTCTCTAATACATATTCATACCAGGGGTCAATATAGGTTACCACACAGCATCTATATTAACATCCACAAGTGGCAAAAAAAAAAAAAATCATTATTATGGGAAGTTTACATCTACAATTAGCTAAAACATCTCATAATTAATATGGGAGATTATGCCCACCACACCACAAACTGTAAAGTGTAGGAATTTTTGGTATTTATCCCTGCCACCAGTGGAACCAGTCACTGTGGTATAGTGGTTAGCGCAATGGACTACGGACTGGAAGGATGTGGGTTCGAATCCCCTTCAGTCCCTGCCCAGAGTTGGGTGTGCTACAGGCTCATGAGAAGACTGGGACCACACAGTCGAGTCTAATCCACTTCACCTATGCCTCACTAAGGGTGTTGCTCAAATCTTCTGACCAGCACAGCAGGTGTCTGTACCTCTCAGGCCTGGTCAATACCAGGATGTACTATGATACTAAGCGAAGAGTACAGCCCTGTCACACAGCCTCAATCCTAGATGGAACTCCACAGCATCAAGATTATCATCCTCACTGACATCATCATCATCTGCGTCCATTAATGTGATGTAGAAAATGTGACGAAAATATAAAGGTGAGCATAAAGGTAACCTCCCTGAGTGCCATGATCCTTAAAACAAAACAATCTTTTTCAAAATTCATTTTGTGGAGGAGGAGTACCCAAGACGACAGTAATCAAAAAAGGTTGATACACATTGCAAGCAAAAGCATGGCAGCAGTACTGACTTTGCAAGAGCTGCTGCTGAAGGTCTGCAGGGAGCAGGGACCACTGGTGACACTGAGCAACACGGTGAATGTAGCGCTGAAGGTACCACTCACACCTCTCCACCAGCTTCTTCAGCAGACGACGCACCTCCTGCACGTATAATGAGAATGATAATGGGAGTTTTGGAGTTTGTTCCAGAGGGATTGTTGTTATCGTTATTGTTATTTGTTCTAGAGGGATTGTTGTTATTGTTATTGTTATTTGTTCTAGAGGGATTGTTGTTATTGTTATTGTTGTTTAAAGCCCAGCTGACTGCGTAGAGCCATATCAGGGCTATAACCACTTCAAAACATACAAAATTTCAACAGGAAAAAAAAAGAAAAGAAAATTAAGTACACATATCAATGCATTCGCGCACATAATCTAAGGACATATCCCTGGCGTTGACCATTCTGTCCAATTTATTGCACAGGGGATTTAAAAAAACATCTGAATACAAATTTAAGCATACCTAAGGACACCAAAACATATATAAAAACGGGTATAAATCATCAAAAATTGCTTCTGCATGTCTCACCTCCCTAGAGCCAAAAATGCACTTAATACATGTGCCCAATTATCAATCCTAAGCAAAAGTATGTAAGACTTTGTCAAACATATACAGGTAAATGGACCAGCAAGGCAGAAAATGATAGGAAGAAATGACAGAAAGCAAAGGAACAACGCAGAACAAAGAGAGTGACAGAAAAGAGGACATTTCTAGCACATAATTTCCAGAAGAAGGGGATACTGTTTATACTGAAAGAGCCCCCAGCATCCCCACAGGGGGGAGGCCAGTAGGGTGGCACAGAAAATGGGACCACACACACACACAAAAGGTGTGCACAAAGGTTCTCTCCCTGAGTGTGATGATCCCCCCCCACACACCACACACACACACACAAAAGATGTGCACAAAGGTTCTCTCCCTGAGTGTGATGATCCCATACACACACACACACACACACACAAAAGATGTGCACAAAGGTTCTCTCCCTGAGTGTGATGATTCCCCCCCCCCCCCACACACACAAAAGATGTGCACAAAGGTTCTCTCCCTGAGTGTGATGATCCCCCCCCCCCCCCCCACACACACACCACACACACAAAAGATGTGCACAAAGGTTCTCTCCCTGAGTGTGATGATTTCCCCCCCCCCCCCAACACACACACACAAACGAAGTCTGACCTCGGAGGTGGCCAGCCCCAGCTCCTCCTCACTTTCATTGTTGGCCAGCAGATGCTTCAAAGAGCTGTAGACCTCACAGGCCACCTCCGGTTGCAGCAGACTGACCACCATCGTGTAGCTCTCTTCCAGCACATCCAGACACCACGCTCCATCCTAGTGTAGAAAACATATGGTAAAGTTAAGGTTTTCTAAACATGAAGAAGATGAAGATTTCTAAGCCTGAGATTGTTATCATTATCATCATTTTTAATTAACCCTTTGGCTCCCTCACTCTATCCACCAACTGCAAAAACTTGAACCTTTGATTCCACGCAGGAAGCTGGTGGATAGGTTGAAGGAGTCAAAGGGTTAAGTTTTTTGTTTTGTTAGCATGGTTGGCATTTGCAGGATGCTGGTGGACAATGTGTGGGAGTTGAAAGGTTAATGTTTAAAGCCCAGCAGGGCACACAGAGCCATATCAGGGCTAGGGTAAGCATTTCTGAGCCTAAGAAAGATAAAAATTTCTAAGCCTGAGAAAGGTAATGATTTCTAAACCAGGGAAAGATAAAGATTTCTAAGCCTGAGAAAATTAAAGATTTCTAAGCCTGAGAAAGGAAATAATTTCTAAACCAGAGAAAGGTAATGATTTCTAAACCAGGGAAAGATAAAGATTTCTAAGCCTGAGAAAATTAAAGATTTCTAAGCCTGAGAAAGGAAATAATTTCTAAACCAGAGAAAGGTAATGATTTCTAAACCAGAGAAAGGTAATGATTTCTATGCCTGAGAAAGGTAATGATTTCTATGCCTGAGAAAGGTAATGATTTCTATGCCTGAGAAAGGTAATGATTTCTATGCCTGAGAAAGGAAATAATTTCTAAACCAGAGAAAGGTAATGATTTCTATGCCTGAGAAAGGTAATGATTTCTATGCCTGAGAAAGGTAATGATTTCTAAACCAGAGAAAGGTAATGATTTCTATGCCTGAGAAAGGTAATAATTTCTAAACCAGAGAAAGGTAATGATTTCTAAACCAGAGAAAGGTAATGATTTCTAAACCAGAGAAAGGTAATGATTTCTATGCCTGAGAAAGGTAATGATTTCTAAACCAGAGAAAGGTAATGATTTCTAAACCAGAGAAAGGTAATGATTTCTAAACCAGAGAAAGGTAATGATTTCTAAACCAGAGAAAGGTAATGATTTCTAAACCAGAGAAAGGTAATGATTTCTAAACCAGAGAAAGGTAATGATTTCTAAACCAGAGAAAGGTAATAATTTCTAAACCAGAGAAAGGTAATGATTTCTAAACCAGAGAAAGGTAATAATTTCTAAACCAGAGAAAGGTAATAATTTCTAAACCAGAGAAAGGTAATGATTTCTATGCCTGAGAAAGATAAAGATTTCTAAACCAAAAAAAGATAAAGATTTCTAAGCATGAGAAAGGTAAAGATTTCTAAACCTGAGAAAATAAACAATTTCTAAACCCGAGAACTGTGAAATGTTCTAAGCCAGCGAAAGGTAAGGATTTCTAAATCAGAGAAAAGTAAAGAATTCTAAGCCTGAGAAAGGTAAAGACTGCTAAACCTGAGAAAAGGAAAGTTTTCCGAACCTGAGAAAAAAAAAGAAGTCTAAACCAGAGAAAGGTAAAGATTCTAAGCCTGGATTCTGCAATTAATGTAATGTAGAAAATAGGACAGAACATAATATAAGCAAAAAGAAATATTTCTAAAGCAGTGAAACACCTCACCTGCCTGCCAGCATCACTGTTCAGTGTTGGCCACTGCATTTTTTGACATCACCATCTCCCTCCAGACCACTCTGCCCCGACTTTCGTGGACAATTTCTTGAATATGTAGGCCACTGATGTTGGTTATGTTCTCGATGTATCATATTGGAGGTCTGCCTTTCTTCCTTTCTGCCTCCGTTTTTCCTTGAAAATTAGTTGCCATGAGGTCCGTGTTCTTGCTGCGTGACACATGGCCAATGTACTGTAATCCTCTCTTGTTGATGTCTGCTAGTAGTTTTCTGGTGGTATCAAGTTCTTCCAGGACACTTTCAATAGTTCTTGTATCCATCCATTTGACACGTAGTAGTCTCCAATAAAACCACATCTCTGCTACCTCAGTTCTTCTGCAATCAGCTTTTCTGAGAGTCCAAGCTTCGCAGCTGAAAGTTATGATTGGCCATATCAAACATTTTAGAAGCTTAATTTTCAGACCATTTGCATCTGGTTTGCCTCTGTCTTTGCAGAAATTGTTGAGTTGGACCATTTTTTTCTTTGCCATTCCAATTCTTATTTTGATGTCTTCAGAGCAGGTTTCATCATTAAAAGAATTAACGATATACAAAAAAACTCATCTTCGAGTTGTCTCACCTTGCTCCAGGACAGGAAGTGGGGAGACTGTACCAGACGTGGAAAATGGGCAGCACAGAAAGCCAGCGCTTCGTCCATGACCTTGACGGCTGCCAGTTGCACGGGCTCTGCGCGGTGGTTTCGTTGCAGACAGCGAACCAGAACGTGGGAATCCAAGATCATCTGCGTGATGTTCTGTATGTTCTACAAAGAATGAATCACATATCTGATATTAACAGAATGAATTTGTTAACGGTGAATAGTAGAAAATGTCATGTGGCATGGCACATGATGATGATGGTGATGATGATTACAAAATACTAATAATTCCATTGGCATAGCGCGAATAGTCCATGTCAAAACATGCTTGTTGCATTTTACACAGAGTAAAAAAGTATGCGTGTGGAAGGGTGTACACCTGGTCCATGTATTAATACAACATAAACATAATTCATTAAGAATAACAATACATTAGAACATGAAATCAGAAATAGGTAGTGGTAACTCTTGTTCATAAAGAATAGATAAGGAAGAAAATGAGTAAGTCAGTTATTAAACACAAGACTTTCATACACATATGAAATCACACACACAAACACACACTCACACATACATACACACAGACACACACAATTATACACTTTCTTAATGCTCAAGAGACTGAGTGTGCTATGGGCTTACTGGTAAGACTAGGACTACACACGTTGAATCTCAAAAAGTTCAAAGATGTGTCAGTGATGCTGTTGCTCAAATATCCTGACAAACACAACAGGTGTCAGCATCTCTCAGGCCTAGCTGCTGCCAGGATGTATCATGATAGTAACCATTGAGTACAGCCCTGTCTTGCAGTCTCAATCTTAGATGGAGCTCCATAGCATTATGACTATCATTCCCACCATCATCATCATAGCATTGTAAAATTATTGCAGCTTTCGCAGCAATTAACCCTTTGACTCCCACTCAATATCCACCAACTGCAAAAATTTAACCTTGTGACTTTCTCACCCTAACCACCAGTTTCCTGCAGGTGCGTGAGTGTGCTTTGATTTGAATTGTCAAGATTTGTCGCCATATTAATACTGTAATTGTTATCAATATTATTATCAAAACTCTGGATTCTGTTTTTCCCCTCACTCTGCCACATCTCACTCCCCTAAAACCCCAGACTTATGGAACTACCAAGGTAGGACCTCAGGACCTGGCCAGCTCGTGGGTATATGTGCAGGCTTAAAGCTTGTGCTGTGATCATTCTGGATCTTCTCCATCACATGGCACCTGTGACGATAGTGCAAATAAAATTCATTCCGAGTGCGGAGACGTCATCTTGAGAAGTTGAAACTGAAATTGAAACTAAAACTGCCACACTGAGTGATACTGTAACACCATTTTGAACATTACCACACTGAGTGATACTGTAACACCATTTTGAACATTACCACACTGAGTGATACTGTAACACCATTTTGAACATTACCACACTGAGTGATACTGTAACACCATTTTGAACATTACCACACTGAGTGATACTGTAACACCATTTTGAACATTACCACACTGAGTGATACTGTAACACCATTTTGAACATTACCACACTGAGTGATACTGTAACACCATTTTGAACATTACCACACTGAGTGATACTGTAACACCATTTCGAACATTACCACACTGAGTGATACTGTAACACCATTTTGAACATTACCACACTGAGTGATACTGTAACACCATTTTGAACATTACCACACTGAGTGATACTGTAACACCATTTTGAACATTACCACACTGAGTGATACTGTAACACCATTTCGAACATTACCACACTGAGTGATACTGTAACACCATTTTGAACATTACAACACTGAGTGATACTGTAACACCATTTTGAACATTACCACACTGAGTGATACTGTAACACCATTTTGAACATTACCACACTGAGTGATACTGTAACACCATTTTGAACATTACCACACTGAGTGATACTGTAACACCATTTTGAACATTACCACACTGAGTGATACTGTAACACCATTTTGAACATTACCACACTGAGTGATACTGTAACACCATATTGAACATTACCACACTGAGTGATACTGTAACACCATTTTGAACATTACCACACTGAGTGATACTGTAACACCATTTTGAACATTACCACACTGAGTGATACTGTAACACCATTTTGAACATTACCACACTGAGTGATACTGTAACACCATTTTGAACATTACCACACTGAGTGATACTGTAACACCATTTTGAACATTACCACACTGAGTGATACTGTAACACCATTTTGAACATTACCACACTGAGTGATACTGTAACACCATTTTGAACATTACCACACTGAGTGATACTGTAACACCATTTTGAACATTACCACACTGATGATACTGTAACACCATTTTGAACATTACAACACTGATGATACTGTAACACCATTTTGAACATTACCACACTGAGTGATACTGTAACACCATTTTGAACATTACCACACTGAGTGATACTGTAACACCATTTTGAACATTACCACACTGAGTGATACTGTAACACCATTTTGAACATTACCACACTGAGTGATACTGTAACACCATTTTGAACATTACCACACTGAGTGATACTGTAACACCATTTTGAACATTACAACACTGAGTGATACTGTAACACCATTTTGAACATTACCACACTGAGTGATACTGTAACACCATTTTGAACATTACCACACTGAGTGATACTGTAACACCATTTTGAACATTACAACACTGAGTGATACTGTAACACCATTTTGAACATTACCACACTGAGTGATACTGTAACACCATTTTGAACATTACCACACTGAGTGATACTGTAACACCATTTTGAACATTACCACACTGAGTGATACTGTAACACCATTTTGAACATTACCACACTGAGTGATACTGTAACACCATTTTGAACATTACCACACTGAGTGATACTGTAACACCATTTTGAACATTACAACACTGAGTGATACTGTAACACCATTTTGAACATTACCACACTGAGTGATACTGTAACACCATTTTGAACATTACCACACTGAGTGATACTGTAACACCATTTTGAACATTACCACACTGAGTGATACTGTAACACCATTTTGAACATTACCACACTGAGTGATACTGTAACACCATTTTGAACATTACCACACTGAGTGATACTGTAACACCATATTGAACATTACCACACTGAGTGATACTGTAACACCATTTTGAACATTACCACACTGAGTGATACTGTAACACCATTTCGAACATTACCACACTGAGTGATACTGTAACACCATTTTGAACATTACCACACTGAGTGATACTGTAACACCATTTTGAACATTACCACACTGAGTGATACTGTAACACCATTTTGAACATTACCACACTGAGTGATACTGTAACCCATTTTGAACATTACCACACTGAGTGATACTGTAACACCATTTTGAACAAACTGTGACTGAAAACAACAGATCGTGTTTTCTCCCTCACCATGTGATCAATGACAGATCTTGTACACTCATCTAGCAGGATCTGGGGTAGAGTTCCAAAATTCTGCATCTCCCAGATCCGCCGGAAGTGCGTCGCTACCCACCGCTTGCCGCGCTCAGACAATGAGGTCAGGTTGAACTGGGACGTCAGCACCAACACGTCTGGTACCATGCGTATACAGTCTTGGCAGGGCTGTGAACAGAATATGAAGTAGATTACAAAAACAAAAAAAAAGAAAACAAAAAAAGGCTAAAAATAGAAGTAAAGGTAACTGCAGAAATTTGTATTTTTCTTAGATTCAGAAATCTTTACCTTTGTCAGGCTGAGCCCTTTGACTCCCACACCCTGCCCACCACCACCATCCTGCATTGCTAACGATGCTAGCGATGCAGACAGCCGGTAGATATGGTGATAGAATCAAAAGATTACGTTTTTGCAGTTGGTGAATACGGCACAAAAGTCAAAGGTTTAAACAATTAAGCACACATATCTATGCATTCATTCATACAACGTAAGGAGATGCCCCTGGCACTGACCACTCTGTCCAATTTATCACACCGGAGATTTAAAAAACATACCTGCGTACAGATTTAAACATAATTAAAGGCACTAGAATATCGAGGGTTGACAGCCAGAAGAACCTAGTACCTCACTTTTTTGTCAATTTTCACGTTTTTATACTGAACTGTGGCTTTTGATGTGATCTTTCACTTGGTGGACTTTGTTTTTGCCATGGTATTGATTTTTGATCGGTTGTCGATAAAACCAAAAACCAGTATCTCAAAATGTAGATTATATAGCCTCTCCCCGAAAACCCAGTTAAAAATCGTTGCCTGTATTCAGAAAATCGAGATACTTGGTTCTGGTTGTCAACCCTCGATATACATAAAAATAGGCCTATATTCCCTAAAATTGCTTCCACATATCACATTTCCCTAAAGTCAAAAATGCATGTAACATCATCATAATCATCATCAGGTGCCCTGCCGCATGGCGTTGGCGACCATGGACTTCCAACCATCTCTATCTCTCGTTGCTCCTAGCATCTCCCCCACCCTCCTCATCCCCAGCCACTCTGCAAGTCCGTCCAGCATTCTCTCCCTGGGTCTACCTGGTGCTCTCTTTCCCTCCAGCTTTCCCGTTGTGACCAGGTGCTCCAAATCCCCCTTCCTCATAAAATGGCCTATAAATGTTGCCTGTCTTTTCCTAATCTTCCTTATGAGTGATCTACTTGTGTCTGCCTCCATCAAGACTGTCTCGTTTGTTTTCTTTGCTGTCCATGTAACATATGAACTCAATTATCAATCTTAAGAGAAAGTATGTAAGGCTTTATAGAACACATACAGGTGAATGGACCATCAAGGCAGAAAATAGAAGAAATGACAGAAAGCAAAGAAGCAAGGGAGAAACAAAGAGTATCCGAAAAGATGAAATTTCTAGCACAGAATTTCCAGAAGATGAGGATACTATTAATACTGAAAGAGCCCCAGGCATCCCAATGGGAGGAAAAGAAACACATTCCCTTTACAAGTAAAACAAGACAGGAGAGAAATCCAGAACCCACTTTGTGAAAGAAATGGCAGTAGTCGCGGGCAATGAGAAATCCAGTCCAATCTTTCAGTCCCTCTACGCCAAGCATGTCTGCAGCCTGCATGACAGACGCGATATCTGCTACAGGAACCTCCACCATCGCTCCATACAGAAACAGCAAGATGTACTTGGCTGAACGGGCGTCTAAGCTGAAACAAAGCGTCACCTTTCTTTTAACAGTGATATTACAAAGATACGAAAAGAAAACAAAGCATCCCTCAAAAACAAACAAACAAGCAAACAAAAACAAATAATGAAACAAACAAAGAAACAACCCCCCCCCCCCCCAAAAAAAAAAATCAACATACAATGAAAACACATTCAAGCCATTTATAATCCACCTTTTTTAATCCTTTGACTCCGGCACCCTGTGCATTGGCATCCTACAGTGTCAATCATGCTACTAAAGCAAAACCTTAAGCCTTTGACTCTCTCACTCTATATAGGAAGCTGGTGGATAGGGTGAGGGAGTCAAAGGGTTAAGTTTTTGCAGTTCGTGGATAGGGTTGAGAAGTCAAAGGGTTAACATAAGATCTTGCTTCCCACTTGAAAATCCAGATTCTGTTCTTCTCAAGGTCATTGTGACATTGAAAAAGCCTCAGTTGAAATAAAACTTGATGCTCACCAAGGACAATGACAGACCATCAAAAGATGCTTTTGAAAACAGAATTCAAATATTATCAAAAAGTTCCTCAAAAGGCATTGCTCACACGCCTTCCTCAAAAAGTGCTGATTTCTGACACTTTTTTCTTTGGTGTTTATCTGTATGATGTTGACCATGGTGCCCATGACTTCCAAATTTATGAACTTGTGACCCTTTAACCTTTGACCCAAAGCTGGTAAAGATCTATCCAGAAACAGCTGAGAAAATCCTGCTAACATATTTCTGTCACAGACACTCCTTTCTCTGGTTGATAAGAACCCCCCTCCTTTTTTTTTTTTTTTAAAATAGACAGATAGTTCTAAAAAAATATCACATACACAGACCATTCTCCCCTCTTCTCATTATCTATTTCTCAAAAATCACATACACTGACCACTCCTGTCCCGTCTCATTATCTATTCCTCAAAAATCACATACACTGACCACTCTTGTCCCGTCTCATTATCTATTTCTCAAAAATCACATACACAGACCACTCTCGTCCCGTCTCATTATCTATTTCTCAAAAATC
Source organism: Monoplex corrugatus (assembly GCA_030674185.1). Classification (NCBI taxonomy): domain Eukaryota; kingdom Metazoa; phylum Mollusca; class Gastropoda; order Littorinimorpha; family Ranellidae; genus Monoplex; species Monoplex corrugatus. Next base: position 25,459,053 of record JAPXFY010000028.1, read on the forward strand.
ACATACACAGACCACTCTTGTCCCGTCTCATTATCTATTTCTCAAAAATCACATACACTGACCACTCCTGTCCCGTCTCATTATCTATTTCTCAAAATCACATACACACACCACTCTTGTCCCGTCTCATTATCTATTTCTCAAAAATCACATACACTGACCACTCTTGTCCCGTCTCATTATCTATTTCTCAAAAATCACATACACTGACCACTCTTGTCCCGTCTCATTATCTATTTCTCAAAATCACATACACACACCACTCTTGTCCCGTCTCATTATCTATTTCTCAAAAATCACATACACTGACCACTCTCGTCCCGTCTCATTATCTATTTCTCAAAAATCACATACACAGACCACTCTTGTCCCGTCTCATTATCTATTTCTCAAAAATCACATACACTGACCACTCTTGTCCCGTCTCATTATCTATTTCTCAAAAATCACATACACAGACCACTCTTGTCCCGTCTCATTATCTATTTCTCAAAAATCACATACACAGACCACTCTTGTCCCGTCTCATTATCTATTTCTCAAAAATCACATACACAGACCACTCTTGTCCCGTCTCATTATCTATTTCTCAAAAATCACATACACAGACCACTCTTGTCCCGTCTCATTATCTATTTCTCAAAAATCACATACACAGACCACTCTTGTCCCGTCTCATTATCTATTTCTCAAAAATCACATACACTGACCACTCTCTCCCGTCCCATTATCTATTCCTCAAAAATCACATACACTGACCACTGTCCCCCTTCGCATTATCTATTTCTAAAAAATCACATACACTGACCACTGTCCCCCCTTCGCATTATCTATTTCTAAAAAAATCACATACACTGACCACTCACCCTACTTCCAATTATCTATTCCTCAAAAATCACATACACAGACCACTCACTCTACTTCCCATCATCTAATTCTAAAAAATCATATACACACACCACTCTCCCCCTTCTCATTATCTATGTCTAAAAAATCACATACAAACGCCACTCTCTCCCCCCTTCCTATTACCTATTTCTGTCATGACACAAAACTCAACATAATGGATTTTTCAAACCTGTCACTCTCAGTCTCACCTCCTAAAGACATGGCATGGACATGACACAGCAAGGTCACATTGCCTATTCACACAGAAAGACAGACAGATAGAAAGACGTGTGCACACACACACACACACATATATGTGACCTCCCACCACGAAATCAGTCTTAACTAGCATTTAGGGTATTTTGAGATATACATATCACTGGAAAGTGTACATTCTGCTGATTATTTTGGTACTTGAATAAAGCTTGTACTCAAAAAAATGTAGAACTTATGTATGTTTAAAGTCATTAAGTTGTATGACGGCCATTTTGAGAAAACGGCCTCTAAAGTTTTTGTGTGCTCTCCTTTAAATTTCTTTATTTGGTGGCTTTGACCCAGTTTGTTTCTAATTTTCGCTGTCATTATCTGAAAGGTGCACCAAAGAGCTTTCCATCACTATATTACATGTGCGGGTACTGTACAGGTTACGGTTCATAATAAGAGACAAAAATAGGTACATTTTGTAGGAAACTGCGTTCTTTCTGCTGCGATCAGTGCATTAAAACACCGATTTAAATTGATTAATAATATTTTTTCAAGAAAACAATTTCTGTGGGAGATAGATTATAGTCTACAGAAATCAATTTAGAGAAAAAGTCAAAACACCCCAGATAGACCCTCAGTCACCTTTTCAGCTCCTAGTGTTGTTGGACTGACTGCGAGTTAAGACTGATTTCGTGGTGGGAGGTCACATATACACAGACATTTGCACACAACACACACACACACACACACACACGTATACACAGACATTTGCACACAACACACAAAAACCACACACATATGCACACACACACACACACACAGAGACAGACACATACACAGACAGACACACACACACATGCACACACACACAAGCACACACATACACACACACACAGATACACAAACCACATAAACAAAAAAACAACACACACACACACACACACACACACACAACACACACACACACACACACACACACACACACACACAGAGCGGCTATTACACATACCCATGCAATTCAATCTCAGTTTCATCAGACTCTGTCCAGGATCCGGCAAACATGGCCTCAAAGTACTGACAGCGAGACGCCAGGATGCATCTGGAAATGGTTGAGAGTAAATTGGAACAAATGAATTAAATGCACCTGGTAATGAATGACAAAACACACACCACCTACTTTAATAACATCACTGAAGTCTGTGGTCTGAGGATCCAGGAAGTCGCACACAGATGTCTAAATCGTGTGACCTGGAAAAGACTTCCAACGTCGAGCGTGGCTTCTACCACTGATCCCGGCGAGGAAGAGAGACGTGAGAAGTGAGGTAATGAATGTTTTAATAAATTGGAACAAATAAATTTACAGACTCAACTGCATATGAATCATGGTATGGTATGTGGATCATTCAATAGTAGAGAAAAAAAACTTTTTCTGTCACATGCACACATATATGCGCGCATGTATGCATGCCCATACACGCACGCATGCACACACACATGCGCGCATACACACACACACATACACATATATATATATATATTACACAACATCTACTAAAAAACATTTACATCATGTAAAAATACAACACAGGCCTTATTTTCAGTGTACAGCAGATCATCACTCATTACACCTAACAAAGATCTTGTGATGAGACTGAGAATTCATGGTAAACCAGTCACTGTGGCAAAGCCATTAGTGCAACAAACTATTGGTTTGGGTTTGAATCCCTATCAGTTAAAAAAAAAAAGAAAAAAAGAGAAAAAAAAAATACATTGTGGGATTTTTTTTTACATCGACTGGCTCCTATTCTGAGCTGATAGTGCTAAGGCTCCGAAGGTGGCTATACATAAGTCTCAACATGCGTCACTGAGGCTACTGCTTAATACTGTCAACACCACAGGTGCGTATCTCTTGGGCACTGTTGATGCAGATATGTTAAGAAAGGAAGTGTACAGTCAGTTGCTGTCATGCAGTTTTCAGACTGAAATGGAACTCCATAGAATCATATCACTCCCATGTCATAGCATTATGAACAAAATGGAACTCCATAGCATATATACTCACTCTCATTGTCATAGCATTGTGAACAAAATGGAATCATACATCATACATCCATAGCACTATGCGAACAACAATAGAACCCATAGTAATATGTCACCCCCATTCTCATTACATAGCATTGTGAACAAGGAAACTCCATACCATCATATCACCCCATTATCTATCACAGCACTATGAACAACGGAATTCCATAACATTAAATCATCCCCGTTCTCAGTATCATAGCATTGTGAACAACTGTCCCAGATTCTGTTGTCCTCTACGACCTGCTTTCAGTTACCTTTGTTCAGTGATTTACGAGGTGTGGTGTAGAACCCAAATGACTGGTGTGGGGTAGTGTGGTGCAAAGAACGGAACAGCAATATGCCCAAAAAACAAAACAAAACAAAAAACGAAAAAAAAAATAAGTCAAAGGACAATACAGCATTCAATAAATTTGATCTCACCTGTGTCGCCAAAAACTTGTGGTCATCCACCTTCAAGCAACAATCGCTGTAGTCTTCCCGCAGGTAACACTGCAGTAACCCTTCTGCAAGACTGCTGCATGGAGTGTAGGTCACTTGGGCTGGAACCTCCTCCCCTCCACCTCCTTCTCTGTTGGATGTTTGGTGATGAGTGAGGATGCTGACTCTGAAGCCTTCTCTGACATTTGTCCAGAATGTTCTTCAGGTTGACACTGATTCAGACTTGTAGAAGCATTCGTTTGATCGGTGCTGGATGGCATTTCTGGCAAGTACAAGACTTATTGACCAACGCTTCCTGATGGGTGTTTGATGCCGATGCTAAGTTTACAGTTGCCTCTGCAACTGATTCATTATCTTTGCTACCTACATGCATGAACCTATTTCGAGCTCTGAAGAATTTCTGTGAGACGATGATGCTTGGTGATTATTCTCATGATGTTGCTCATTTGTCAAGCTCTCTATTTCCATTTTGTCAGAACTACATTCAGCAGTCTTAGAATCTGAACTTTCATCAATCTCATTTTCTCTCTGCAGTACAGGCAGACTGCCTGCCTCTGCGTCTCTTAGCTGCAGCAGGAGAACACTCAAAACCATGATCACTGGTCTCAGACAGATGGTTTTCAAACAGACTGGACGCACTATCTACATCATTCTGGATATGAGTAGTCACTGAGGCGTCTGCAATTTCAACCTGCTTGTCGGCATAGATTCTGTTTCGCCATCATGATCAGGGATGGATCCATTTCTATCAGGCTGAAATTGTGCATCATTATCAGCCAGCTGGGTAGCCTGGACGTCTTTTATCTGTTCTACAATGACTTGTGAGGATAATGCAGCATTCGTATTCAGATTGTTTTCGTGGATCTGCCCATTCTGAATCCCTTGAAATCTTGATACGGAGAGTCTGCAGCCTCCTGTGGTTTTGTTCCCTCGGCTTTGGCTCTGTCTGGTGTCTTTAGTGCGTCCATCACCAACTGTGTAGTCACTTCATCGGATGTTACAGGCTCTGAAAACACAAAACAGTCTCTGTGAATGTGTTCAAGGAAATTCATACACACTGATCACAGTTGTATGTCGACAGAAAGACCTATACCCAAAATTAATCCTTTGACTCCCGCACCCTATCCACCAACTGCAAAATCTGACTCTTTGATTCCCTCACCCTATCCACCAACTTCCCACAGGAAGCTGGTGGAAAGGGTGAGGGGGTCAAAGGTTTAAATTTTTGCTTTGCTTTACTAGCATGATTCATAATACAGAATGCTGGTGGACAGCATGTGAAAATCAAAGGGTTAAGTTCATTTTGAGTAAACAACAATCTTCTCCTCCAACTTAAAAAAACAAACAAACAAACAAACAAAACAACCAACAACAAACCAAAACAAAACAAAAACAAAAACAAAAAACCCACCCCATCTTAATCAAAGAAAACACAAAAATACTAAAGAAACAAACAACAACCACCATCACCCCAATCAGCCACCAAAACCAATGTTCCTAACGCTTTGACTCTGACCCCGAAGCATTTTTTGCACAGATGTACATTTTAGGCTACTATGTAATCATAACGGATCAAAGGCAAATGGGGAAAGGCTGAAACAGGTTTTGAATATCTTTCATTCGTTAATGTCATCATAACTATTCTATTATCATCAGATATCTTCACAACTATGACTGAACATTTTGTTTTGTTTTTCTGTCTCTAAAATGAGTCTGCAAAGGCATGACAATGAAAATTAATATTCAAAATGCGACTGATTGTTTGCATCAAGTAATGACCATGATATTACTGTTGCTTCAGTAGCAGCTGTGTAATTATGCATCCTTACACAAACAAAAAACAAACAAAAAAAATGAATTTTCCAAACACCCCTCCTCCAAGAGAAAACAAAACAAAACAACACCAAACCACAAATAACAAAAACTTTCAATAAACAAATAAGTACCTTCTTTTGATCCATAAACTTTCCAACCATGGAAAAAAATATTACCAAAGCAGAGCAATGACTATGCAGTACAAAAGTAGAACAAAAATTAGGCACACACAAACACACACATACATACACACACGCACAAACACACACACCATGCACACATACACACACACACATATAAAAAACACACACACACACACAATACATGCACACACACACACACACACAAAACCACACACAATGCACACACACACACACACACAAAACATGCGCACGCGCGCACACACACACACACACACACAACACACACACACACACACACACACACAAAACACACACACAAACTACACCACAGGTGGAGTTGTTTGCCAGAGAAATGCTGGCAGATTAGGGCGGAGCACATATGGAATGAATCCCTCTTGAACAAACTCCAGACTCCAGAGACAGATTGACTGACGCACATGCACACCTATCTCCTCTGCCTCCACCACACACTACTAGCCTAAAAAGAAAAAAAAAGGTAAACACAATGAAATGACCAAAAAACAAAAAATATATCCTTACTTTAGAAACCCTTTAGCATCTTCAGGTTTGTTTTTGCACAGATGGATAGCAGGAAGATTTCCTGGGGATATCTCATACCAGTTGTCATCAGTAAGACTTCGCAGCCTGGAAAAACAACCCAACAGTAATGGTAACATTAATGTAATGATAACCCTAAAGAATTCTTCATGGTTTAGAGAACCCTCTAGCATCTAAATTCCACTCAATATTCAGTACAATGTTAATATAAAGAAAAGAACACAGAAAAAAATATACTGACGTATATTCTGTGTCACACTCACACTCCTCATCACCACCACCACCACCTCTATAAAAGCACAACACACAATCCAGACTACATAATTCTGAATTTACAGAGCACAGCAAGAGTTCAACTTTTTCCTTCAGTTTTAACTAAGTAGCCAGTTGGAGAAAGGCTTGTTAAAACAGAAGCGTCTTTGACTAGGTTTTGAAAACTGAAAGAGAAGGGACTCTAGGAGCTGTTAAGGGAACACTAAATTATACACAATGAAACACACACACACACACTCACTCACTCTCTCTCTCTCTCTATTTGTCTCTGAATTCTCCTCCCCCCTCTCTCTTTCTCTCTCTCTCACACACACACACTCTTTTCTCTTGTCTCTATACTCTCTCCTCCTCACACACAAACACACACACACTTCACTCACTTCTCTCTCATTTGTCTCTAATTCTCCTCCCCTCTCTCTTCTCTCTCTCTCTCTCACACACACACTCCTTCTCTTGTTCTATACTCTCTCTCCCTCACACACAAACACACACACACATACACAACACACACACACACCACACACACACACACACACACACACACACACACACACACACACACCCACACAACAACACACAACACCAATACACACACAGAATGAATCCACAACCTGCTTTTGATGATAAGTCTGTGACCAGGAACTGAGTGACCACCAGACAGAAACTGCATGTCTGGGAATAACTCATCATCCTTCATTCTGAAGCAGAAAACAGAACACAATCACCAGAAATCTTAAAGGAAAACATATGTTGCTTTAGTTTTAGTTTACACAAGGTTAGAGTCAGAATAAATAGATGTGTTATGGATCATGATCATGCCTGGGTGGTGCAAAGACAGAGCAATCACTTTCCAATCTGCCTGCTTGAGTTTTCACAAACGCGAATCACACCAATCACTATATGTATGTCTGTGGTCTCCAGCCTACCTAACTGTGTATGGGTACCTGACCGACAGGTGCAGTGATTAAGTAGGTAAGACAACAGACTTCCAATCAGAAAGTCTGGGGTTTGATCCTGCTTGAGTACCTCTCCTCTGGGTAAAAGGTGGAGGTTTTTACAAAAAAAAACACAAAAAAACAACTCTCGGGTCAACGTGGGTGAAGACCCGTTAATGCTTAATTTAAACCACTTTATATGTACACACGCATAACATCATGTATGCACATTAAAGATCCTGTGAGTCATGTCAGTGTCCAATGGCTTATGGAAACATGAACATCCCAGCAGGCACACCCACCAAAGACAAAGCATGCAGACTCTGCAGCAGCTTGCACCCTGCATAGTGTGGAAAAAACAAGATGGATACATGGATCCGAGAAAAATTAGAATGTTTATTAAAAAAAATACACAATGCACACACACACAAACCTGTTCTCACAAAATTTATTGTTAAGTTACGTTTTGCATATTTTTAGTTGGACATATCAGGAAATAGTACAGATTCTACAGTTTATAATGACACCAATTACATTTCTCTACAGTGAAAATTAACAGTGATATAGTGTTTTAAACTCTGTAACGCAGAATCAGCCATTTTGAGAACTTTTCATCACAAAACTGTGACGCTACTTATATCATCATATGCCAATCGCATAGTGGGCAGTAACTTGTTCCTAAGTGTTTTGATTTTTCATAGATGCATGTATGCACATGTTTTGCCTACACTGTGCAGCCATTTTGTTGTTGCACAGTCCCTATATTCCATCTTCGGTGTGCGAACATGTTCAGTGTTTTCATATTCCATAAACCAGCCACTGACATGATTTACAGGGTCTTTAACATGTGTATTTGGTATTTTGGATGTGTTACATATCAAGGGGATTAAGACACTGACAAGTCTGCATACATGTTAACCCGGGACACCGTAAAATTCTCCACCCTTCACCCGCTGGGCCATGGTAACTGGGTGGATGAAACCCACGGCCTGACAATTGGAGGTCTGACACCTACCCATTTGATTTCTGTGTGTAGTTATAGTAAGCAAGCAATCAATAAAAAGGCATCTAGTACCTGTTCACGTCATCTCAAAGCTTTTGGGCCATGGTGTCTGGGTGGATAAAACCCATGATCTTATGACCGGAGGTCCAAGATTTACCCACTTGATAATAATAATAATAATAATAATTACAATATTTATATAGCGCAAAATCTTGATAAAATCAAATCTAAGCGCTGAAGCAGACACACACGCACGCACCACGCACACCACGCACGCACACACACGCACACACACACACACACACGCACGCACACGCACACACACACTTGATGTCTGAGTGCTTCACAGTAAGCAAGCAACTAGTAGGCAGAATCAACAAAAAGGCAACTAGTACCTGTTCATGTCATCTCGAAGCTTTTGGGCCATGGCAAACTGCTGGGTAGCCTCTTCTTTCTTCACACGGGAAATGAATGCTGGGTTGAGGTTCAAAGTGTCCGTGGCTGACATCCGTTCAGATGTGGGCGCTGCATCCTTGCGATTCTTTACTTTGGCCATCATGGACTTGTGCTGTTGTTAGCAGATTTTTCTCTTGCTTAAAAAAAATCTAAAAAATCCTGAAAAATACATCCCAAATATTTCAATAAAATCATAACTCAACAGGCCTGATCCTAAGCTTAACACCAAAACATTACACTCCATCACAAGTTTTTTTTATTTTTTTTTTTTTTTTTTAACGATTATCACACTCAGGGAGGTTACCTTTGTGCTCACCTTTTTTTCCCCCGTCCTATTTTCTACACCACCTTAAGGCCACAGAAGCTGGCACAGTTTTTACAATGCAATGATGATGATATCCATGAGGATGATAATCATGATGCTATGGAGTTCCATCTAGGATTGAGACTGCACGACAGGGCTGTATTCTAATTGCTTACTATTATAATATATCCCGGCGTCACCAGGCCGAGAGATACAGACACCTGCGGTGCTGGTCAGAAGATTTGAGCACACCCCCAATGAGCATCCGTGAAACGGATGAACTCAACTGTGTGGTCCCAGTCTTCCCAATGAGCCCATTGCACGCTCAACTCTGGGTAGGAGCCAGTTAGAGCGAAAAATCCTCAGTGATAAATTTTTAAAGGGACTGATGGGGATTCAAACCCACAACCTTCCAGTCGGTAGTCTGTTGCCGCTAACCACTACACATCAGCGACTGGTTCTCCATCACAAGTGTAATATACTGAATCAGGTGAAAGCGTCAATCAAAAGCTGCTTTTCTGACTGAGCTGTACATTCTCAAAATCTCATGTTGCTTCCTAGTCTGCACCATAAAAATGGTCCTGTTTATCAACTGTGTTTGCTACCCACCTTAATGCTTCAATTATTCTGGTGGCATCAGATTAATATAAGTCCTCTCCCTTCTAACATCCTCCCACCTCCCATTTCAAGACTTTGTAAGTGTACAGGGTTTTGTGCAGGCTCAGGAGTTTACCTGATAATTGCTGGGAGATTTGGGCGGATTGCATATATGGATTTATTCAGGTGATATGAATCCTCATGAAGGACCAAATTCAATGTAAATGCATCTGTCGGGAAAAAGTTTTTCAAATAATATGAACTACAGAAAAAAAAATTACTATCTAATCATTCACTACTGAAAGAAATTGTTCAAACTCTGATCATAAGTTTCACAGGCTCTAGACTTTAACTTTCACTTTATAAAAGTTTGTCAATAAAAGGGTTTGGGTGGCTATTTTTTTCTCTTTCATTCATTCATTCATCTGTTTGTGTCTGATAATATCATGTTGCATGAACCAATGATAAACGAAAGAAAGACAAATCACAATGACATTTGGTAAGAGACTCTGCAATAACAGTCATGAATGCAGTCAGCTCATCTGGTAGTTTGAGTTCTCCTTGCTCAACTTTAATCTGACTGTATGCAATGCACAACAAGTCCAAAACTGTTTAGAAGCAGCACTATATTAACAATCTATAACAGAAATGATGTTGTATAGCTCATACAAGGGAATGTTTCAATAAAGTAGGCATATAATCATGTATACATCTGTCTTTGTCAGTCAATGTGTATGTGCAATGTCAACCCCAAAGATGAAACTTAAAAACCAAAAGAGTGTGTGTACATGTGTGTGTGTGTGTGTGTGTGTGTGTGTGTGTGTGTGTGTGTGTGTGTGTGTGTGTGTGTGTGTGTTCGTTCTTTAATTTAACGTCTTTTCACAATATGTGATATTAGACCGTGCGGCGTGTGCGTGCGTGTGTGTGTGTGTGTTGTGTGAGTGTGTGTGTTGTTTGAGTGTGTGTATGCATGCATGTTTATGTATCCAACAATGATGTTGGGTGGTGTGTGTGTGTGTGTGTGTGTGTGTGTGTGTGTGTGTGTGTGTGTGTGTGTGTGTGTGTGTGTGTGTACATAGTACAATATGTATATATAAATACTTCATACTTATAGTATCATACTTCAAAGCCACGACACCATGCAACTGCATTTTAATTGAACCCTTCGATTCCTGCATCCTATTTACCAAATGCAAAAACTTAACCCTTTGACTGCCTGATTTTTCATGGATGTATTGCATGTATGCACACTGTTTGCCTACACTGTTTAACCCTTTGACTCCCCCACCCTATCCACCAACTGCAAAAACTGAACCCTTTGACTCCCCCACCCTATCCACCAACTGCAAAAACTGAACCCTTCGATTCCTTCACACTATCCACCAGCTTCCTGCAGGAAACTGGCGGAAAGGGTGAGGGAGTCAAAGGGTTACGTTTTTGCTAGTCCAGCATGACTGACAAAGCGGAATGCTGGTGGACAGGGTGCGAGAGTGAAAGGGGTTAAGCTGCATTGGGCACAGATACCCGTGCGGCCGAGATAACATTTGAATATTAAAAGGTTCCTAAGAAAAAATAAATTTATCAACGTGAGTACACTACACTTCACTTGTTATTCGGTAAGTTTCATCAGTCTACTCACTCTCAGTGGGCACACGTCTGCTACGTTGCTCCTTAAAACACACCGACTGAGAAATCATTCAGACAACTCAACTTTGTATTTTTGGATTTTGACTCACTGAGTCATTCTTCCCGAATTAGCCTAGTGTTTACTTTCGAGTTCGCGTTTGCAGACCGCCCAAACTGCCAACCACCCAAAGCAAAAACCCAATAAGTTATCTCTGACAGAGCATAAAAAATCTGAATATTTAAAGTATATAAACAAAAACCTGTAATGCAGTAATCATTCTGAAAAAGATGCAACTACAATCCAATTAACTGATACAAAATGTATGATAATTTTACCTGTTTCTAGGCCGATTTTATTATTGCAGTTTCGGCTTTTATTGTTTGGGACACCAGAGTCGGTGACAACATAATCTATCTTCGGAGAGGTGAAAGGACTACACAAGGGAAGTAATCACATAAAATAACAGACGTGCATTCAAACTAACAACTTTCGCTTTTAATGAAATGAAATAAACAAATCAACAAAGAATTGAAATGAATAATAAATGATAAAATAAAACGTAAAACAAATAAGTCATCAAACAAAAGCAAACGAGTAAAAAAAAAAAAAAAAAAATGGCTGCCAAGGCCGAGCCACATTACTAAGTAGAGTACGAGCGCAGTATATACTGTCGAATGAAAATGTCAAGTTTGTTCGTTTGTCTTTGCTCTTTTTGTTTTTGTTTTGTTTGTTTTTTGTATTTTTTCTTCTTACCATTACAAGAGAGACAACCTTAATCTCTCTCTCTCCCTCCCTCCTTCTGTCCTCCTCTCTCTGTCAAAGTCCACAAATATGTGCTTGAAATGTCGTAGTGAGAGAGAGGGAAAGAGAGAGAGAAGAGAGAGACAGAGACAGACAGACAGACAGGGAGAGAGAGAAGGAAGAGAGAGAGAGAAAGAGAGAGAGAGAGAGAGAAAGAGAGATTGAAGAGACAGAGACAGAAGGGAGGGGAGGGAGAGAGGAGGCGAGAGAGAGAAAGAGAGAGACAGAGACAGACAGACAGACAGGGAGAGAGAAAAGGGAAGAGAGAGAGAGAAAAGAGAGAGAGAGAGAAAGAGAGATGGAAGAGACAGAGACAGAAGGGAGGGGAGGGAGAGAGGAGGGCAAGAGAGAGAAAGGAGAGAGACAGACAGATAGAGAGACAAAGAGAGACAGAGAGAGGCATACAGAGAGAGAGTGAGAAAGAGATAGAGGAGAGAGAGAGAAGAGAAAGAGAGAGGGGGGGGGGCGAGAGAACCATTATAACCACATACTTTCGATTTTAAATACGCAACAACTGTTGTATATAACTTTTGTCAGGAATACCACCGAACTCAAATTCCTTTAAGATTTTTTGTTTGTTTGTTTTTTGGACATAACATTTGAAAAAACTTGCAAACGAATGCAAATCTAAATTGAATAAAAGCAAAACAGACAAAAGAAAAATTGTCGTACCGTGTGAAAATCTTCCAAAACTGTCATACGTAGAATGCTAACTTTCCATTTTGAACCTCTGTTTAGCTGTGAAAAAGACCTCAAAACTTAAGCTGGTATGTTAGTTTTCTGTTTCAATCATACAACCAATTAATTTTTTTCCTGCAAAGGAATACTTGCCTGTCACTTTTGTGTTTCCATTCTCCTCATAGATATAGACAGAGAGACAGGCAACTAGATTTCCCCGTAGGGGTGAGGGGGGGGGGGCTCTTTCAGTATTAAAAGTATCCCCACCTTCTAGAAAACCTGTGCTAGAAATGTCCTCTTTTGTGTCACTCTCTTCATTTCTGCCTTGTTCCTTTACTTTCTGTCATTTCTTCCTATTATTTTCTGCTTTGCCGGTCCATTCACCTGTATGTGTTCGTTAAAGTCTTACGTATTTTATCTTAGGATGGCAGTTGGCAGGAATTGGGAAAAGAACAACCGTATTAATTTTATCACTAGAGGTAGCCTACTGATGTAGAAAGTGAAAGAAAGAAAGAAAGAAAGAAAGAAAGAAAGAAGAAGAAGATGATGATGATGATGACGGAGGAGACAAAGAAGAAGAAGAAGAAGAAGAAGAAGAAGAAGAGAGAAGAAGAAGAAGAAGACATTGATGATGATGATGATGACGGAGAAAGAAGAAGAAGAAGAAATCAATGCTGATATTGTCTCATTATTCCAGAAACTCGATGAGTTGCTAATCCATCTTACAATTTATATCTATATATTCCCCACAAAAAAGGTCTAGCACTATGTCACACAGTCTGTGACAACAGCCAAAGAGTGCAAGCACAATTTTGCAGCATTACTCAAATTTCCCAACGAAGACAGCAAGCCAGCCGGCTGTGAGATAACGGTGTAACACATACACCAGTGTTGTAACCTTGAACCCTCTCGTCATACTTTCCCTGCGTAATTTGTTTGTTTCTTTGTTTGTTTCTTTGGTGCGGTTATTTCCTTACTTTTACGTTTTGCCTTCAACATACTTTGGTTGTTTTTCCCTCTCTGTCCCTGTCTCTGTCTGTCTCTGTCTCTCTGTCTGTCTGTCTCTGTCTCTCTCTCTCCGTGCGGATGTGTGCATGTGTATTGTGTGTGGCGTGACCGTGTGAGTCTGCGCATTTCATTGCGTGCATGCATGTGTGTGTGCATGTGTGTGTGTGTGCGTGTGTGTGTGTGTGCGTGCGTGTGTGCTGCGTGCGTGTGTGTGATGCGGTGCGTGTGCTGTGTGCGTGTGTGTTGTGTGTGGCGTGTCTCTGTGAGTCAGTGCACGTCATTGTGTGCATGTATGCCTGCGTTGTGTGTGTGTGGGGTGTGTGTGCGTGTGTGAGTGTGTATGTGTGCGTGTGCGCGCGCGCGCGTGCTTGCGTATGTGTATGTGTGCATTTGTTGTGCTGTCGCTCTAAAGAAAATGCGTTTACAAAGCTGTTGATGGACGATTTTTTTAACCTAATTTTGTTTGTAGGTTTCTTGAACTTAAAGTGATGATGATGATGATGATGATGATGATGATGATATGACGACGACGACGACGACGATGATGATGATGATGACGACGAAACGATGATGTGTGGTGGTGGTGTGGTAGTGGTGCTGCTGCTGCTGCTCTGTGCTGCGCTGATCCTGATTTCACGCTACTCGCTAATAGTCCACGTTAAAAGCATGCTCTTTGCGCTTTGCAAGACTGAAACAATGCACGTGCAACACACACACACACACAACACACACACACACACACACACACACACAACAACACACACACACACACACTCAACATGACGCTGAGCTAGCGTACACTACCTTCAAGGCGTGTGTGTGACCCTTGACCCAAGTTGTCATTCTGTATCTCTCTTTCTTTCACCCCTATATACATATATAAGCAATGGGTGTTCATCTCTGTCCAGTTTCTTCCTGGTTCTTTTCCCTCCTCCTTTCTTTTTCACGTTCATGTAAATAAAAGAAATCTGCATATTCATATAGTCCTGAACATAGAAAGTTATTGAGGGGGAGATAAATGGTTAAAAAAGAAACTCCACTAACACAGTCCCCCAAAACAAACAAACAAACAAACAAACAAAGATACAAACAAACACCAGATCATCCCAACCCTTGAAAAAACAAAATCAACAACAACAACAACAACAACACAAATGAAAACATTAAATAAAAAACGACCAACACCCGCCCCCCAAAACAAACAAACAAACAAACAAACAAACAAAAAACAGCAACAAAGCAAACAAAAACAAAAACAGTAGCAAACATACAAAACAAAACCAAAAAAACCACACCAAAACAAATACAATCAAACAATCAAACAAACAAACAAACAAACAAACAAACAAAACCATTTCACTAACAATTTTTTTTTATTACAGATTCACAAACAATTCTCACCAAATTTCCATCATCACAAAAATTAACTTTGCTTCAAACCAAACCAAATTAAACTCGCCAACAGAAAAGTGCAGAGACGAATGAAATCCTCCGGCAATCCACGCAGGACATAAACTTGTATTTTTCGGTCACATCTTTGCTGTACGTACTTATTTCCGCTCGAGACTCACGTGCTCTCTTGTCGCCACGTCCTTATTAGTGAAGAAACAGACTTCAGACAATCTCGGCTACACAGGCACATGTACTGATAATTACATCTCCCCATTTTGACAAAAAAAGACACATTCTTTGATAATAAATAATAATAATAAAAAAAGTAAATGGCCTTATACTATCGAACTTTGCTATAATCAGAAAATTAATGGTGAAGAATGAAAGGGGGATAAAAGCAAAACCAAACCAAAATGAATGAATGAATGCAATAAAGAAAGAAAGAAAGACAGACAGACAGACAGACAGACAAAGAAAGAAAGAAAGAAAGAAAGAAAACAGCAAACCGAGCATTTACTTCACTTATCTAATATCGATCGACAGGGAAGTGTGCGTGTATCTGTGTGTAAGTATGTGTGTGCGTGCATACGCGCGCGCTGCGCGTGTGTGAGTGTGTGTGTACGTGTTATGCGTGCGTGTGTGTGTGCGTGCGGTGGTGTGTGTGTGTGTGTGTGTGTGTGTGTGTGTGATTGCTTGTGTGTGTGCGCGTGCGTGTGTAAGCGTGTGTGTGCGCACGCGCGAGCCGTGCGTGTGTATGAGTGTGTGACGAATCTCAGCAAATTTGAAAAATATTTAAATCAGATTTGAGTGACACATTGGATATCACTTGGGAACGAATTGTTAAAAACGTCATTGACCTTGACTTACTTTTAGGGGTGAACACTTCACGAAACGTGTTAAAAGTACACATGCAAAAAAGGAGATTTCTAATATGGCTTGACCATATTGTTCTGTACGGCGTGTTAGCAGTCCAGTGTGTACCGTACAGGTCACAGAAGGGGACCAGTGGGCCGCTAGTATCGATATAAGTGTGTCTGCTTCAAGTACAAATAATGTTATTACTGCTGCTGCTGCTACTACTACTATTACCGTTACTGATGGTACCTCTACTACCGCTACTGCTATTGCTGCTTGCTACCACTGTTACTGACGATGCTGCTACGGCTGCTGCTCCTGCTGTGTTACTACCACACGACTACTTCTATGCTACATGTACTACTTCCCCCGTGGGGATGCTAGGGGCGTTTTCATTATAAAAAAGTATCCCCACCTTCTGGAAATTCTGTGATAGAAATTTCCTCTTTTCTGTCACTCATTTGTTCTGCCTTGTTGTTTTGCTTTCTGTCATTTCTACCTATCATTTTTTTAATGGTCCATTCATTTGTATGTGTTCGATAAATCTTATGTACTTTTTCTTAGGATTGATAATTGGGTAAATGCATTAAGTGCATTTTTGGCTCTAGGAAGGTGAAATATGCGGAAGCAATTTTAGGTAATTCATGTCTGTTTTTACATATGTTTTGGTGTCCTTATGTATGCTTATATTTGTATTCAGGTGTTGTTTTTTTAAAATCTCCCCTGTGCGATAAATTGGACGGAGTGGTCAAGGCCGGGGGCGTGTCCTTAGATTATGTGCGCGAATGCATTGACATGTGTAGTAAATTTTCTTTTCATTTTTTTCCCCTGTTGAAGTTTTTTATGTTGTGAAGCGGTTATAGCCCTGATATGGCTCTACACAATCGGCTGGGCTTTAAACAACAATAACAATAACAATAACAATAACAATAACATGTACTACTATTGCTAGTCGTACTTTGTTTCTTTTCTTTTCTTTCTTTCATTTTTTTTTCGGGGGGGGGGGGGGGGGGGCTGACTGGTTCGGGTCTTTTGATAGAGCTATACATTTCACTACAATGTATCAGGTTGTTTCAGTGACAGACTAACACATGGATAGATATAGAATTCCTCTCTGAGGTGGACGTCGAACCCCTAAATAGGATGTAGAACCCCTCCATAGGATGTAAAACCCCTCCATAGGACATAGAACCCCTTAGTAGGACGTCGAACCCCTCTATAAGTAGAACATAGAACCCCTCTCCAAGTAGGACGTAGAACCCCTAAGTAGGACGTAGATCCCATTACGTAGGACGTAGAACCTTAAGTAGGATGGAGAATCCTTAAGTAGGACGTAGAACCCCTAAGTAGGACGTAGATCCCATTACGTAGGACGTAGAACCCTTAAGTAGGATGGAGAATCCTTAAGTAGGACGTAGAACCCCTCTCCAGGTAGGACGTAGAACCCTTCAGAAGGACGTAGAAACCCTCAGTATGACGTACAACCCCTAAGTAGGACGGAGAACCCCTAAGTATGACGTAGAACTCCTAAGTAGGACGTAGAATCGCCAGTAGGACGTAGAACCTCGAGTAGGAGGGAGAACCCTAAGTAGGATGTAGAACCCCTAATAGGACCTAAACTCATGAGCTGGCCAGGTCCTGAGATCCTACCTAGCCTATGTTTTACCTAGCATACAAAATGCATCGACCGGGAATCGAACCTGGGCCATCCGCATGGCAGGCGAGTATTCTACCACTAGACTACCAGGATGGCGCATTACATCAGTAGCCTAGTTACTTGTATACATGTATTTCACACGGGTCTCCAGAACGTTCCGTACGTCAAAGCTTGCAGGACTAGCAATGCGACAGATGACCACTGCCAGACTCCATCGGCCTCTCTCCTCCTCCACCACCACAAAAAAAAAAAAAAAAAAAAAGTCGAAGAAAAAAACACACACACACACACACACACACACACAGTGCTGCGTTTTCCCCCAACTAGCGCTCTTGGAATGCCGGTTCCTGTCATCATCATTGTTAGCACCACCACCGCCCTTCCAGACATATAAACCAGCGCTGTACTCCGCAGAAGAACGAAGTATGTGTCAACGTGTTAATGTCTGAGGAGAACACAAGAGTAAGCGTGTTTTTTTTTTAAAAATGTGTGTGACCGTGCGTTTAAGTCCAAAATAATTGGCGGCAAAAACATGTACTAGGTCAGAGGCGAGTCTCGTGTCTTGTTTTTAAAACTCGATGCAAAAAGTGCTTTAAAAAACATTCGATAGATTCAAATCCAAAGCAAGTGCGACTGCCCGCGTTCAAACAAACAGGAACCAGAAAAACACGAAAATAGAATCAGACCCACGTATTTGTCTTATTGAATACGCGTTCTGATTCTATTTTCGTGTTTTTCTGGTTCCTTTTCGGTAGATTCAGTTTCTATCAAACTCGTGTGAGCAAAAACTGTCAAGATTTTGGAGGGGAAACCAACCATAACCAAACCGGCCCACCAAACACGTTGTAAGGAAGAAGTGTGTATTGTCAAGGCTTTGAGGAAGAAACCATCAAGTAAGTACTGTGCATTTTCAAACGTTGACAGAAAGATAATTAAGATAAAATTGTTTTGTTTTGAAGGTTTGAAGGCATATCAAATTCAAGAAAAAACTGTTTTCCAGACTTGCAGAAAAAACTTCAAGCAAGAAAGCTGAAAGAATAATAATAATAATAATAATAATAATAAAAAGAAGAAGAAGAAGAAGAAGAAGAAGAAACAAACTTCAAGCAAGAAAGCTGAAAGAAGAAAAAGAAGAAAGAAAGAAAGAAGAAGAAAGAAAGAAAGTTTAAGTAAGAACTGCGTGTTTCTTAGGTTTAAAGCAGAGAAGAGACATTTTGGCAAGTAATATCAAAATACAAAAATTAAAAATCATCAACATTCATCTGTCTAAAAATTCTTCATATCCGATCCAAACATTTACATTACCGGTAGGCAAGACTTGACAGCTTTGAGAAAAAAAGGTGTTTAGCTGAGGACTAAAGACATTCTTCTTATTTTGTCCTTTTTGGTGGTTGTATTAAAGTTGTGACTTACTTACAAACAAGAACAGCGGATATTGTTTTTAGTACTACTGCTATAGTGACGTCATCATTGTGTACGTCACCAAGACAGCTTTTTGGGGGGACAGTGACATCATTTGAACTGAACGGGAAGAGTCTGGCAGTATGGGAATCACAGGTGTGTCTGTCTGGGTAAGGAAAACCAGGATGGTTCCAGCTGCTTTGGTGATGCTGGCTCTTTGGGGTCATCATGTGTATGCAGGTATGAATCCTACCTGTCTGTCTGCCTGTCTGCCTGTCTCTTTCTCTCTCTCTCTCTCTCTTCCCCTCTCTTCTCTTCCTTTCTCTCTCTTTCTCTTTCTTCCTTTCTCTTTCTCTCTTTCTCTTTCTCTCTCTCTCTCTTCTCTTCTCTCCTTCTCTTTTCTCTCTCTCTCTCTCTTTCTTTCTTCTCTTCTTTCTCTCTCTCTCCCCCTCTCCCTCTCTTTCTTTCTATGTCTCCCTTTCTCTCCCCGCTCTCTCTTTCTCTCTCTCTCCCTTCTTCTTTCTCTTCTCTTGCTTTCTCTTTCTCTCTCTCTCTTTTTCTCTCTTTCTCATTCTCACTCTCTCTCTTTCTCACACACTCTCTTTCTTTCTCTCTTTCTCTGTCTCTCTGCTGCCTCAGTCTCTCTCTCCGTCTGTCTGTCTGTCTGTCTCTACCCCCCCCCTCTCTCTCTTTCTCGCGCTCTCTTTTTGTGTCGATATGTGTAAGTAATTGAACCAAACAGCAGAGAAAAACAAGAGCAAGTGAAACAGTTTGTAAGTCCCAGTCAGATATGGCTTGACAAAATTTGAAAGAGAAAAAGAAAAGAGATATCTTCAAATTAAAGGAAAGAATACAAACATAATGAACTCCTTTAGTATTAATTTAATACATATGAAAGAGTCCTTCTTATACTATACACCTGATTGATGACGTATTGATCACTGACTAAAAATTTGTCCCGAATAAATTCATTCAGTTTTTTTCAATTTTGAAATCTGTGCAGTGTAGGTATTCATAGACTGATGACAAATGATAAGGACTCTTTTGTATTAATGGTATGAGCACTGTCACTGTCATTCATGCATGTTCTGTCATTGTCACATCATTCACCATGTGATTACATAATGTACCTCAACTCATCTTTCTTGCATGGTTTTAATGGGAGCCGCCCATCGTGGTGCTGGCCCCGGGAAAAGTTGAGGTCTCTGCCACCTCGCTCCCTTACGGCCTCAGGGTTATGGAACTATCTAGGTAGGACCTCAGGACCCGGCCAGCTCATGGGTTTATGTGCAGGCTTAAGGCTTGTGTCATGATCATTCTGGATCTTCTCCATCACATGGCACCTGTGACGTTGGTGCAAATAGAATTCATTCCGAGCGCGGAGACGTCATCTTGAGAAATTGAAATTGAAACTGAAATTGCATGATTCATCATGTCAGTATTACATGTATCAGGTAATGATCCAAACCATTATCAATTACCACAAGGCCGTTTATTTACCGCATCGTATCTTTCTTTCTGAAAGAGATTTGGCTTCATTTATTTGACAAGCTAGCAGATTTGGATTCATTCATATGAAGCTGTATTGTTTGAGCTGTGCTGTTGGTTTGAAGCTGATTTGGCTTTACGTCTTTGAAGCTGGTTTGGCTGTTTCTCTATGAAGCTGATTTGGCTGTAGCCATATGAAGTTGATTTGGCTTTATTTGTTTGAAGCTGATTTGGCTTCATTTGATTTGGCTTTATTAGTTTGAATCTGATTTGGCTTTATTTGCTTATCTGATTTGGCTTTATTTGCTTGAGGATGATTTGGCTTAATTTGTTCGAAGCTGACTTGGTTTTATTTGTTTGAAGCTGATTTGGCTATATTTGTTTGAAGCTGATTTGTCTTTGTTTGTTTCCAGCTGATTTGGCTAATTTGTTTCCAGCTGATTTGTCTGTTTCATATCAAGCTGATTTGGCTTAGTTTCCAGCTGATTGTTTTGTGTGTGTACAAAGCTGAATGAGACAGAAGATTGAAGTATGATTTAAACTGTTGTCGTTGTATCCGTGTTTCTATTGTTTTAGCCCAATTGCTTCCAACCTGATTGCCTATATTAGTTCAACTATTCTTTGTTTGTTTAAAGCTGATTTGGCTATATTTGTTTCAAGCTGATTTGTCTTTGTTTGTTTAAAGCTGATTTGGCTATATTTGTTTCAAGCTGATTTGGCTGTATCAATATGAAGCTGATTTGGTTGTTTACAGAGGTTGTTTATGTGTGACTGACAGAAATAGAATGAAAGACAGAACTATGATGTAAACTGTGTGTGTAAGTGCGTGTTCTATGTGTTTTCCCCAATCACACACAAACCATCCATATCCATTCAGTCACCTCATCCACCTCTGCAAACAATACAGCAGATTGACAAATCTTGAACTTAGCTGGTATTTCACTATTTTATAATTAATCAGGATTCAGTTCAACACCCTTTCTCTTCCAACGATCCCCTCACAACACAGGAATTCCTCTACTGTACAAACTTTTCACTTTCAGAGAAGTCTGCCAACA
>JAPXFY010000028.1:25488216-25505716 GCA_030674185.1 Monoplex corrugatus
CAACGACATTGGAGAAGAACATTGATGGAGCATACACACGAATGCTGCGTGCAGCCCTGAAAAATCCTGAGAGAACATCCAACTAACAGAGTTATATGGTAAGATCCCACCAATCAGTAAATCAATACGTCAACAAAGACTGCGCTTCGCAGGACACTGCTGGCGTAGCAAAGAAGAACTGGTGGGGATGTTCTACTATGGAGACCCAGCCACGGCAAAAAAGACCAGGACGTCCAAAGAAGACCTTCATCGACCAACTGATGGATGATACGGGCTGTCAGTATGATGAACTACCTCTACTACAATGTCTGACAGAGAAGGATGGAAGAAACGTGTCATGGATAGCCGAGCTCAAACTGCGCCAAACTGCACGATTTTCATATAAAATTTTAATTATATTCCAGGGGGACCATGCCCCCCTAACCCCCTACCATTTCACCCCCCCTCCCCTTTATTTTATTTTTTAGTAAACTTAGTCCCACCCCTTGGAATAGGCAATAAACATGCGCCCACACCAACTGCATCAAAGTTCGGTTACGTTTATGCAGTGTACAAATGCACCGGTAATTTAATTTGGTTAGTGGTACAGAAAGAAATGGTTGGTGTGCCATAGAATCAAAATCTTGTTTGCTTGTTTTGGTTTTCTTTTTCATATGACGATTGGTCCTGTACATCAAATGAAACTAATCTGATGGCTTTAGCCTGTGAAAAAAATGTGTAAGTGCGCAGAGAGAGAGAGAGAGAGAGAGAGAGAGAGAGAGAGAGAGAGAGAGAGAGAGAGAGAGAGAGAGAGAGAGAGAGAGAGAGAGAGAGAGAGAGAAAAGTCCTTTGCATCTCTTGATTTTGCTCAGAAATTATTTGTTTGTTTCGGGTCTTTTGTTTGTTTGTTTGTTTCGGTTTTTTGTTTATTTGTTTTTATTTTTTCAAATCGAAACGAATGGCAATTTCTGAGCAAAATCAAGGAAACAAAGAAAGAAACCAAAACACACACAGAGAAGACACACTATCTACGAAGACAGTTTCTGAACAATTTGCCTCACCATCCTTAACATGAATTTTTTGTTAGCCTGTCAAAAAGTCCCATATAGCGAATTATCTTTAACATGCCATTAATTAACTTGTTCACTTTTATGGTTAGCCAACTTTACTGTTTCAATCATTAGTTATGGTAATGTCATTTGTTAATTTTTCTGATTCACTTTCTTTTTCTGAAGATTGACTATTTTCAAGTATCCTCTTCACTCCCCATCTATCCTCACTTATGTTGTTGTTGTTGTTGTTGTCTAAAATCAGTTTAGTGAATAGACATTAAATCAAAGACCGGCACACACACACACACAACACACACACACAACACACACACACACACACACACACACACACACACACACACACACGCCCCACACACACACACACCACACCACGACACCGCACACACACCCACACACACACACACACACACACCCCACACAACACACACACAACACACACACCACACCACAAAACACACAACACACAACACACACACACACACACACACACACACACACACACACACACAACACACACACACACACACACACACACACACACACACACAACACCGGTAACTGTGTGACAAGTCAGATATCGTTGAGGCTTAAAGCCCACTTAGTAGAACGACTCCGCTAAAGAAATCACTTGCTTGTTTGTTTGGTTTTTTTACCAGGGAAACGAAGTGGGTGTCCACGAGGATTTTTTGGTGCGGACTGTACAGAATCGTGTTCGGTCAACTGCCTGGAGAAAGAGTGTGACCAGTTCACGGGGGACTGCACGTTAGGTTGCCAGGCTGGCTTCACTGGGCCTGTCTGCACTTCGGGTAAGGGTTAACTTCTACTTTTCTTTGTAATTAGACCGTTCAGTGAGATGCATTAATGTCCCATGACTGTACGATAACAGCAAAAGGGCACACACAACGTTGAGATAAGTTCGTAAGTTTGACCCTCTGATCCCCTCTGCCTCCCCACCAGCATCCGGCCTGCTTTGTCAGCCATGACAGCAAAGTACAAATTTAACCCTTTGATTTCCTAACCCTATCCACCAGCTTCCCGCAGGAAGCTGGTGGATAAGGTGAGGGAGTCAAAGGGTTAATTTTTGGCGGTGGTGGATAGGGTGCGGGAGTCAAAGGGTTAATTTTTGTCGGTGGTGGATAGGGTGCGGGAGTCAAAGGGTTAACTGGTGGATAAGGTGAGGGAGTCAAAGGGTTAATTTTTGCCGGTGGTGCATAGAGTGCGGGAATCAAAGGGTTAAATATCTGGAAATAGTCGTCGCACTGTACGGCAGATGCATTTTAGAAATACCAGCAGAATTGGCCAAGCTGTAACAGCAATCAAGAAAATTTAAAAAAAAGTCTATCAGTTAACATCAGGAAGAGAGTTCTTCAGTGTTATATAGAACCAATACTGTTGTACGGATGTGAAGCGTGGACAATCAGCAAGCAAAGACAGAACAAGAATGAGGCAGCCGAGATGTGGTTTCTAAGAAGAATGTTAGGAGCTCCATGGACAGCAAAGAAAGCTGACGGGACAGTCTTTTAAGAAGCAAACACAAAAAGAACATTAGTGAACAAGATTAGGAAAAAAACAAGCAACATCTACAGGACGTTTTACGAGACAAGAGAAATTTGAGCGCCTAGTCGAGACAGGAAAGCTAGAGGGAAAAGATCACCAGATAGACCCAGGGAGACACGAAGACATCCAACATGCTGCCTAAAGCTGCGGACAGTGGAACAACATAGTGGGGTGTGGATGTCTGCTGTTCTTCCTTTTTGTCTGTGTTTTTCCTGCTTTGAGGTCCGTGTTCTTGCAACGTGACACATGGCCAGTGTATTTTAGTTGTCTCTTGTTGATGTCTGTTAGTAATTTTCTGGTGGTATCAAGTGCTTCCAGAACACTTTTATAAGTTCTTCTTTCTGTCCATTTGACATGTAGTAGTCTGCGATAAAACCACACCTCTACATCTCCACATCTCCACTGCCTCAATTCTTTTGCAATCAGATTTTCTGAGAGTCCAGGTTTCGCAGCCATAAATACTATGATGAAGATACGTATGTATCTGACGGCAGCTGCCGGAAGCAAACTTGTAGAGACTCTTCAGCAAAAATAAACAAAACAAAACAAAACAAACAAACAAACAAACAAACAAACAAACAAACAAAAGGAAAGGGCTGATCAACTCAAAAGACAACGAAGGCAAAATCAACAACAACAACAACAACAACAACAACAACAACAACAACAACCACCACACACAAACAAACAAACAAACAAACAAACAAATAAACAAACCCACTCGATTAAAAAAGATCAAATAACTTCCCCGGGAGAAGATAACAGAGCTCTATCCTAAATCTACTGACTTTGTTTCTTTGTTAACTTTTGGGCAAGTCAAACAGAGGACGACCATTTTATTGTTGCAAATTTGTCAGAAACCACATCACGTGTCTTTTTCCACCAATGGTAAAAACGACAGCCATTTCCATCTCATCCAAAAAGTGTGCAAATTCTATGTCAATTGTGCATTATATTCTTCTATGTGGCAGCCGAGGTTGATACATGCAATACCAGTACAAAATATAGACTAGGTAAAACATAGGTTAGGTAGGGCTTCAGGACCTGGCCAGCTCATGGGTTTATGTGCAAGCTTAAGGCTATTGCCATGATCACTATACACATGGCACCTGTGACGTCAGTGCTTATGAAATTCGTTCCGAGCACGGAGACATCATCCTTGTGCCATGATTATCATACACATGGCACCTGTGACGTTAGTGCTTATGGAATTCATTCCGAGCACGGAGACGTCATCCTTGTGCCATGATCATCACACACATGGCACCTGTGACGTTAGTGCATATGGAATTCGTTCCGAGCACGAAGACGTCATCTTGAGAAACTGAAACTGAAACTGAAACTGCGCAAAAAGTCTTATGAGCGAGCAAAGTCTTGAATGGGAAGGTGAGGGTGGGGGATGGGGGTGGGGAGTGAAGGGACTGAAACTGAAACTGAAACTTCTATGTGGTATTTTGTGGTAAGATATTTCATACAAAGAAGTTGTATTTTGTAGATATTTTCAGCTTTGCTGCATGCTAGTACATTGCTATATCTTGAACTTACTGTTCACCAAGCCTTCCATTGTTGATATCGTAGTTGCCAATCTGTCAGTCTTCTTACTACGGTCATTGGGCATCGTATAATCATACATGTATGTATATAATCAAAGGACATAACTCTTGAGAAGATTCTTACAACATGGGAGATAATTCTCAAGAGTTATGTCCTTTGAGAAGTTCTATACAACATGGGAGATAATTCTCAAGAGTTATGTCCTTTGATTATATTATAAGAATTCTCCCTGCTTCCCTCTTATTTCTATGGTATTACATGTATGTATATAGTTTAGAATCATTGATACATTGTATGTATCATGATTAAGTTAGTATAATTAATTTGTGCATCGTGTATTAACCCTTTGACTCCTGCACTCCATTCACCAACTTGAAAAACTTAACCCTTTGACTCCCTCACCCTATCCACCGGCTTCCTGTAAGAAACTGGTCGATATGATGAGGGAGTCGGAAGATTAAGTTTTTGCGTTGCTAGCATGGTTGACAATGCAGGATGCTGGTGGACAGGGTGCTGGAGTCAAAGGGTTAATGTGTGTATGTTCATGCGTGTGTACGCGTGATACATTACAGCTTCTGCGTATATCACTCTCTGTGTCGTGTATAAAATGTGTGATACACAGTGAGATCAAACGAGGTTGGAAAACACCGCTATACAACAATGATGTGTTAACCATTTTCGTTCACTTGCAGTGTGCATCAATGGTTCTATGGCGAGAACTGCGCGCAGCCCTGTCCCGAGCATTGTCAAAACGGCTCCTGCAAGCCACAGTCCGGAGTCTGCTCTGATGGCTGTGTGGACGGCTTCTGGGGCAGTGACTGCAGTTTAGGTAAGAGCAAGGACTGGAAACGAAACGAAGCGAACGAAGCGAAACGAAACGAAACGAACGAACAAAATGGCTTAAATGCTAAAGCAGTAGTAACAGCTGTAATGGTTGTAACGGAACTGTTGCAAATGTCTTGAGTTTTTGTTGTTGTTGTTATTGTTGTGTTTTAGTGGTCCCATCGCTTTTAATTTTAGGTAAGAGAAAGGACTGGAAACGAAACGAAACAAAACGAATGGTCTAACAATGATAGCAGTAGTAATAGCAGTAATTGGTTGTAACGGAATTGTTCACATGTCTTGAGTTTTTTGTTGTTGTTATTGTTGTGTTTTAGTGGGTCCCGTCACTTTTAATTTTAGGTAAGAAAAAAAGGACTGGAAACGAAACGAAACAAAACGAATGGTCCAGCAGTGATAGCAGTAGTAATAGCAATAATGGTTGTAACAGAACTGTGCAAATGTCTAGAGTTATTTTGTTGTTGTTGTTTTAGTGTCTCCCATTACTTTTAATTTCTCTCTCTCTCTCTCTCTCTGTACACACACCACACACACCACACACACACACAACACACAACACACCACCACAACACACACACAACACACACCACCACACACACACACACACACACCACAGCACCACACACACACAACACAACACCAACACAACACAACACACACCACACTACACACACAATGATATACATATATGTATATATATATATATATATAAATACATATATATATATATATATATATATAATATAATACAATCACACACACACACACACACACACACACACACACACACACACACACACACACACAAAACACACACACACAGTATCCTTGGCAAAGGAGAAAATCAGTAAATACATATGAGTTATTTTTAACTTTGTCCAAATCTTTTTTTCTCTTGGAAGAGGATAAGTTCAGGGACAAATTTGAGTTAGCCTAATGACATGCCACAAAGGTAGTAGCAGAGCCGCCATTTTTCAGTCTGATAGCACGGTTTCATGTTTGTTCGAGGAGAGGCTTTGCGCGTGCAGCTTCCAGTCCACCCAGCTATGAATGGGTACCTGACCCTGTCCATAGCCAGGGAAGATAAAACAGCTTTGAAGAAGAGAAGGACTCCAACTCTCCTTATGCTGCTCCTGAAAAATGTTGAGGTCTCAGCCACATCACTTTCCTATGGGCGACATATTTTTTGTCCATTGGAGTAGATAGGGTCATTTCCCAGGTCCCTTCCCTTGAGGCCCAGTTAACCTTTGCCTTTCTCAGCTCTTGGTATAAATAAATAACACATAAAGAACACAAGCAGAGAGACAGTGTAATGGAATACATTAAAAGTCAAAGAAGTGCGTCATTGTATGTACCAAAACGCAATTATTACGTGTTGCATACAATGACGTAGTTGTCTGAAAATACGTGAGAAAGTGATGAGTATGATGTGCTATGGTAACGAGGACATAGTTGGGTTTGCGTTTGCATACGATGAAGTAGTAGTGTGTAAAAAACTATAGCAACGAGAACATCATTTTGGGGAAGATAACGATATAGTATTAGTCAAAGATAACAAGCACGGGGGGAGGTGGTGGTTCTCTCTGGGAGAGGACTGAAAGGATGGTGCAACGGCACCAGAGGTTGCGTGGTGGTCCGCAGACTTCACTAAGACTGGGAAGTGTTTTGCGTCGGAGCCAGAGGTCATGCAGTGATCCAGCAGGTTTCTAATACTGGGAAGTTTGTGCGTTGGAACCAGAGGTTGTGCGGTGATCCGGCAGACTTCTCGGATTCGCAAGGTATCCCATGGCGGCACTTTACTGCCACCCAACAAGAACAGTGGCTACTGTGGCTGATTGAAGTGTGGGCTGAATGGAGTAATACTGCCAGACTTCAGTGGACAAGGCTGTACTTGTTCCTGTTGGAGCTACTGACGGTGGTAAGAGAATCACACAGGACACTGTGGATTTGGATCTGCTACGTGCTGTCTCTGATGAGAGCATTCTCTGCAGGCTGCTACCAAGAAGTGCTTTTAACTGTTGGAATTGTATCAAGAAGTGAACATATCTCTGTGGTTGAAAGAGTCATGTACTTGATGTGACCAAAGAAGATTGGTAACCTAACAGACTGCTCAATTCAGTCTTATAGTTACTGTGGTGTGGGACTGGGTAGTGAGCAATCTATTGTTACTTGTTTGAATTTTCTTATTGTGTGCTTTATGGGATCTTATATTTTTCTTTGAGAGTAAAAGAAAAAAAAAAAGGAAAACTGTGATCGGGTTCTTGACTCCCCTTCTCATCACAGACAGATAGAGTACAGCAGAGAGAGAGAGAGAGAGACAGACAGACAAGACAGAGAGAGACAGACAACAGGACAGACAACAGAGAAGAGAGAGAGGAGAGAAGAGAAGAGAAAGAAAGAAGAGAGAGAGAGAGAATATTGTGTGTGTGTATGACAGAGAATACGACAAACTGGGTCAAGGGTCATTCGTCGAACAGGGTTGAGTGTACCTGAGCTCAGCATCTTGTGTGGTGTGTGTGTGTGTGTGTGTGTGTGTGTGTGTGTGTGTGTGTGTGTGTGTGTGTGTGTGTGTGTGTGTGTGTGTGTGTTACTGTTGTAAGGTGGTCTGCGTCGATCGTATGCGTGTGTTTTGCATTGGTGCGCTTTGATTTGAATTGTCAAGATTTGGCGCCATATCATTACTATGATTATTGTTGTTGTTATCATCATCATTATCATCATCATCACCATTATTATTATTATCATTACTATTATTGTTATTATTGTTGTTGCTGTTGTGGACCATACCCAGTCTTTTTCCATATTCTTGCGTGTGTCTGTATGTCTGTGTGATGGAGATAAGAGAGCTACAAGCTTATCGAAGGGCTATAACCCAATGTACGAACACTCAATTGTTCTAATTGTTCTCTCCCTTATTCTGCAGGCGTGGAACTGAGTCGAAGCTCTCCGAAGATCGGCGGACGCTTTATTCACATTTGTCAGGTACGTGTCTTTTGTAATAAATCTCTGTCTGTCTGTCTCTTACTAATCTTCAAAACAGATACCAGAAAAAAACACGAAAAAAGAATAAGAACGCGTATTTAATACAACAAGACAAGACAGGCGCAAATTTTCCAAACTCTAACTCTTAGCTAGTGCATCATAGTATTAATTTTAGCCCTGGATCCTCTTCAGAATAGAACAACATTAAAATGGCATGACCATTTTTCAGAATTGCAGAATTCATCTCACTTCTGCTCTGACATCATATTTACTCAAAAACACATTATGATGTCATTTTTAATCAGTTTATTCCATTTCTCCCACTGGACGGAGCAGCGGGAAGTTTCAGTCTTTTCTCCTAATTTTTGTATCTGGTGTTTGTTTGTTTGTGTTTTACGCTTGACAAAGGCCAGTTGGCTGAAAATTTGCGCCTGATTGTCTTGTATTAAACACATGTTCGTATTATTTTTTTTGTGAGTGTTTTTTTTCTGGTTCCTGTTTGCTTGAACGCGGGCAGTCACACTTGTTTTGGATTCAAAACATAAAAAAAAAAAAAAAAAAAGTGGAAAAAAAAGAAAGAAGAAAGAAAAGAAAAAAAGGGAAGTATGGATATACCTATCTATCACAATCGCACAAAGAACAAGTTTAAGATAATTACAATGGCAATTTTTTTTGTTATATACAGAGAGGTTGTTTTATACCTATCTATATATCTGTCTGTCTGTCTATCCATCCATCCATCTATCTATCTATCTATTATCTTCTATCTATCTATCTAGCTGATTTCTTCATATCTATTTCGATCAAATCTATGCCTATTTATCTATCTATCTGTCTATCTATCTGATCTTTTCTATTATACTAATTACTCTATTGACTGTTTGTCATTATTGATTTCATTTTAGATCTTTATTGTCTACATCTAATGCTTTTATCACGATTTTGTCTTCTGTTTAATTTTTACCGGTACTACCTACCTAAATCCTCTTTTCTATTTCTTACAATTCAGCTCTATCTATCTATCTATTATCTATCTATCTGTCTGTCTGTCTGTATATCTATCCCACCTACCTATCTATCTATCTATCTATCTATCTATCTATCTATCTATCTATCTATCTATCTATCTATCTGTCTTCTATCTTCTGTCTATCTGTGTGTGTCTTGTCGGTCCGTATGTTCAGTGGCGCTACCTTATTTCATGTGTTAACGCATTAAACTTGCATTTGTAGTATGACACAATTTTTTCTCACTTGCTATTTTTTTTTATTGACTATGATTATCTATAAGTAATAAACTAATTTGATTCATGTTAATTGTGTTATTGATTACCTGCCAATGTTTAATTACATGAAGTCCATGACAATAAACATGATAAAATAACCCATTTCAGACCCCCCCCTTTACACTCAGCGCTCTTCTTTTTCGTGTTACAGTGCAATATTGTGCTTCGACATGAATATGTTTGCCGATCTAATGGAATATATGTTTGTTAATTTGTCGTTGTTCCTTGCAACGATTGTCGAATCATCATATATATATCATCAGTCAAACTTACTCACCACTATCACATCACAACCCACAACTTCTTGCTATTTATTTGTTATTACATGTATCATCATCATGTTTTCGAGCGTGTTCCTCCTCTCCTTCAAAAATATCTTTTCTTAAACATTCGATACGTCGATTTTAAAATCTCCCCTTCCTTCTCAACTTAATACATGTATAATTACGTTTCTCCCTAATACATCATCACATCAATATCATTTAATATCATGCATCTCTACACACCACCACACATACCAGCCCACAACCTCTCCTTCCTCAATTACTATATTCATCCTTTTTGCAACTCTGTTCATATTTGATCCACGTCACAGCAGTCACCTCGTCACGTCGTCGATCATACATACATCATCATCATCAACATATCATTTTAAACTCATACTTTTAAACTACTGAATGGATTTAGTTGAAATTTGGGGAAATGAAATACTATGCACCCAGTAGCATTCTTATCAAGTACTATTCTCATAACTCTCAAAGACATTATAAACAAAGGCATTAGTTTCTTTGGGGAAAAAAAGTCAGCGCAAGTGCTCACCATGAAAGAAAAAGGCATGCATAAGACATTTCGTTAGAACTATTTAAGTTTATACCTTTCTTTCCACATTTAAGACATAAGTATGGGCAAGAACTTTAAAGACAACCCCCCCAAAAACAGCAGCTGCCAACTGTTTTCCAGCTTCAGCCAGTTTCACACCCAGGTTGATGTCTGCTGTATCCACATTTAACTGCACTGTTGGATGGATATTATCGGAATCACTTTTTGCAGTGCTACCAGTAGCAATACCAGTATTAGTAGTAGTACTAGTACTAGTACTGGCAGAGGTCCCTCTTTGAACTTCAAATGGTGATGATGCCAGAAACTTGATGTAGATCTCCCTCCCTTTTGCCTGATGTGCAGAAGGCTGTAGTTTTGAGTTCTTCTGAAGAAACTTGGCAGCTGCATTTGTCATCTGACTCTCAGTCACAAGATTTCCAGTCATATGCTGCCACCACTGGCACAGATGTTCGATCTCATAGGTCTTCCCTTCCTTTTTTTTTAAGTTCAGCAGATCTTTCAGAAGTCCATAACTTGATGGTCGGTGAGATATCACATGCTCATCTGATAAAGGTAATATATCCTGGTGGCGTAAACCTTTTAAAAACTCCCCCAATTCCTCTACATCCAGTGGTTGTGATAAAGTACTTTTGTCACTTTCACTATTGCTGCAAGGAAGGTCTGCAGATCTGGGTACTTCTTGGCTCTGTTTTGTTCTGGATGACATAGAAACCAGCTGATATCGTAATTTTGAAAAGGCTATGTCGGGAAACAGTCTTTCCTGAAGAAAATGAGCTGTCTCATCAAATGTTTTGCCACCCACATCTCTCAATTGAAGCATCTGCATCAGCAGCTTATGTGTTAGTTCAAATTCAGGGAGACTGGGACGTCACCCTCTTCCATCGGCCAGGAATACAGCCTTGAGTTTCTGGTACTGTGCATCCTCCGTGTCTGTCACATAAAATAAATGTTTATCATCTAATTCACCATTTACAATAAGTGTGTGGTGTGTGTGTGTGTGTGTGTGTGTGTGTGTGTGTGTGTGTGTGTGTGTGTGTGTGTGTGTGTGTTTTCATTCTAAATTCTGTTTTGCTCTTAAATGTTTTCTTCTTTTTATTTATTTTATACTTTTTTGGGGGAGGGGAGAGTGGGGGGGGGGGGGGGGGTTGATGGGTTGCTTTTTGGTTTGTTTTTTATGGCAAGATGAAAAAAATTATATATTGTAAGCTTGCTTGGACATTTACCATCAATAAAGATCATTTTGACTTGACATGTGGTGTGACATGCATGTATGGTTTTCTTAAAAAATTTTAAAACAAAAGGAAGGAGGATTTGAAGCATAAAATAGAATTAATAATAAAAATAAAATTCATTTTCAATCATTAGAGGACAATACCACAATATGAGCAGATCACAAACAGTAAAATTCCATATCAGGTTTGGTTTATTTTCTTTTTTCATCATTATTATTATTAGTAGTTTTTTTTACCACATAAGAATGTGACAAATCTGATTTTTTTTTTAAAGTACAATAATTTGAATAAGCATCTAATTCGTCCTCCCCTCCCAGTTGAGATCTTTTCCTCCACTTCCGAGTACTATTCTGTATACTTTTACAACAATCTTTACGCTACGAACGATTAAATTCTTTAGTAAACTTGTTCCTCGACATTCATCTATTGCTTTGACTTTGAGCTTTAGTTTATACTATCGCCATTGAGCTGGAAACTGTCCCGTGGCATTACCCACCTCGGGGAAAAACGATCTCAGTATGACAATTGTCCGACGTCCTTCAGCTTTGAAAAAAATGTCTTATATGCATAGAGTCTTAATGTTTACCTAACACGTGCATAATTTACTGAAAACAATCCCGAAACTGAGAAAATTGCAATTAATAACGATCAACTGGAGCTTCGCTTCATCACTTCCGGTCACGCTTTCCTAGTGCTTGGTCGACAGTGTTATTCATTGAATTCTAATCTTGTTCATTCAGTCAAATAAAAGTATCAATTGTAAATCTTTCCTCAATCACTAATCTAAAGAATCTGTGAGTAAAAAAGCAACCAACTTACCGATTTTGCCACCGATATCGTGTGAAAGTGGTCGCCGTCTGAACTCGCGATCGTCGAAAGTGCTGGATCCCGATGACGCATAGGTAAATTTTGAAAGTTTTCACCTGCTTGTTTTGATTGGCTTGCTTGTGAACGACAGAGCTTGAATACATTAACCTACTTTTCCAATTGA
This sequence comes from Monoplex corrugatus, assembly GCA_030674185.1. NCBI lineage: Eukaryota > Metazoa > Mollusca > Gastropoda > Littorinimorpha > Ranellidae > Monoplex > Monoplex corrugatus. The sequence goes on from JAPXFY010000028.1 coordinate 25,500,550, forward strand.
AAGAGAATTGATTGTAGATCATTTTGATATGCGACAGATAGCCCTTCCCAGCGATGAATTTCGTTTTATTGACAAAAGTTTTGCACTGAACACAAACTTTTGGATCCTGCATTTTCACATTAAGATTATAAATATTCTGGTTCATATATTTGAAATCCTCGTGTTTTGCTGAAGAAGCTGATACTAAATATAGCTATGTATGACCTCTGTACCCCACAAGCACGGCCGAGAAAGCCCGATGATCGGACAACATTGAATCGGGAGATTCGACGTAATCATGCCAAATCCGGGAAAGCGGTGAATGACGTTGTCGTTCTTTTTAATTCGCTTATTAAGTACAGACACCGAACACATAAACAGATACACTCATTGAAAAGATGAAAGAATGAATTTTATTTCTGTGTGAACTTGACATCAGTCTGTGCTCTGATGCCTGAGTACGGAGCTGTGGAAAATTACGTAATTCACACCTTTTTGGCAGTTGATTGCAGGCTAGGCTGGGGGCTGCCGCTACCTACTATCTATCTATCTATCTATCTATCTATCTATCTGTCTGTCTGTCTGTCTGTCTGTCTGTCTGTGTGTGTGTGTGTGTGTGTGGTGGTGTGTGCGCGCGCGCGTATGTGTGAGTGTGCGCGTATGTGTTTTCATGTGTGTGAACGCATTAAAAACTTGCATTTGTCAAGTATTTAACACATTTTTCTTCCTTACATATTTTTTTTTTATTGACTATGATTACTATAGTATAACCTATTTCTGATTTTCATGTTATCATCTGTTGTTATTGTTGCTGACCTGACAATGTTTATATTACATGAATGTCCATGACATATAGACATGACGTAAAATAACCCCCGTCCCCCCCCCCCCCCCCCACCCCCTTTCTTTTTTTCGTGTTCAGTGCAATGATTGTGCTTCGACATGAATTGTTTGCCCGATACTAATGGAATCATAAGTTGTTGTTGTTACCATCATCGTCGTCGTCGTCGTCCTCGCATCGTGTCGTCATCATCATCATCATCATCATCATCATCACCACAACCACCACCACCACCACCACACCACCACCACCACACATTCTTCTTCTTATTATTGTTATTATCATCGTCATCATCATCATCGTTGTCGTCGTAGTCGTCGTCTCCCTCCTCCTCCTCCTCAAAATCATTCTTCTTCTTATCATCGTCGTCGTCGTTGATAGTAATCCTCCTCCTCCTCCTCCTTATTATCATTATTATTATTAGCGTTGTCGTCGCCATCATCATCATCATCACATCATCATCATCATCATCATCATCATCATCACCACCACCACCACCACCACCACCACCACACCACCACCACCACCACCACCTCCTCCTCCTCCTCCTTCTTCTTCTCATCCTCTTCTTCCTCCTCCTCGTCCTTCTTATCTTTATCCTCACCGTCACAGTCACCGTCACCGTCGTCGTCGTCGTCGTCATCATCATCATCATCATCATCATCATCATCATCATCATCATCATTCTTATCCTCTTCCTCCTCCTTCTTATCCTCCTCCTCTCATTATTACTTATCATTATTGTTGTTGTTGTTGTTATTATTAGTCGTATTATTTAATGGTTATTTGTTTGTTTGCTCGCAGCAGAGGGCAAGAGCGTGTTGCTGTATCTGCTGACGTCACGCTATGACCAGGCCCTGGCGCGTGCACAGTTTGAAATCGAGCGCGCGGTAAAAGACCGCAACGAGATCCAACAGTTACTTCACGACTAATCACTCGGGCAACGGCTGCACGTGCATTGCACATGATCACTCCCTTAACCCTTTCACTCCCGCACCCTATCTACCAACTGCAAAAACTTAACCCTCTGACCCCCACACCCTTATCCACCAGCTTCCTGCAGGAAGCTGGTGGATAGGGTGAGGGAGTCAGAAGGTTAAGTTTTTGCTTTGCGAGTATGATCGACGATGCAGGATGCTGGTGGATAGTGTAAGAGAGTCAAAGGGTTAAGTTTTTGCTTTTCTATCACGGTTGACAATGCTGGATGCTGATGGACAGGGTGAGGGAGTCAGAGGGTTAAGTTTTTGCGTTGCTAGCATGGTTGACAATGTAGGATGCTGGTGGACAGGGTTAGGGAATCAAAGGGTTCAGTTTTTGCTTTGATAACAAGGTTGACAATGCAGGATGCTTATGGAAATGGTGAGGAGGTCAAAAGGTTAAGTTTTTTATTTTGCTAGCATGGTCGACAACTCAGGTTGCTGGTGGACAGGGTGAGGGAGTCAAAGGGTTAAGTTTTTGCTTTGCTAGCACGGTCGACAATGCAGGATGCTGGTGGACAGAGTGCGGGAGTCAAAGGGGTTAACGTCACATCATGAATATGCATATCGTCTATCAATAGACCATTTCGCACAGGTATCACATAGTGCGAATTTGGGGAACAAACGGATGGGCTCTACATAATTCTATATAATTCTGTATGAACCTATGTACAGCTCAGCCATTATACGTATAATTCTATTCGCCTCTATAGCTCAGTGAGACAAACGTGCCATTTCATAGGTAATTCTACGTGAAAAAGTGTGACAAAAGCGCTATATTTTGTACGTAATTCTAAATATAGCTTAGTGGGACAAACGCGTTATTTTAATCTACATGTACGTATAATTTTGTGTGACAAAAGCGCCATTTGTATGTGATTCTACACATATCTCAGTGGGACAAACACACCATTTTGTTTGTAATTCTAAATATAGCTCAGTGGGAGAAACACGCAACTTTGTAAGTAATTCTAAATATAGCTCAGTCTTCCTCTTCTTCAGTGGTATTAACGTCCCAGCGTGATAACGATTAGGGACTGTCGTAAGATGAGCTAGCTCAGTGAGACAAGCACGCCATTTTATATGTGATTCTAAATATAGATCAGTGGGACAAACACGCATTTTATATGTAATTTTATATACAGTTCAGTGTGACAAAAGCACCATTTTGTGTGTAATTTTAAAAAGAGCTCAGTGGAAAAAAAAACACGCCATTTTGTTTGGGATTCTACGTATTTATAACCTAGTGTGACAAAGGCGCCATTTTGTATGTAATTCTAAATATAGCTCAGTGGGACAAAAACGCCATTTTGTAATTCTACGTATACGTTCCCTGCTGCTTAGTCCAGTGGGAGGAGAAAAGGACTAAAATGATATTAAAATGTGTCCTTTTCTCTCACTGGACGAAGCAACAGGGAATATTCAGTCTTTTTCTCCTAATTTTTGTATCTGGTGTTTGTGATGTTACGTTGACGCTTGACAAAGGCCAGTTGGCCGAAAATTTGCGCCTGTCTTTTCCGGTTGTATTAATCACGCATTCTAATTCTATTTTCGTGTTTCTTCTGGTTCAAAAGATCAGATTTTCAGTCCACGGCTCTATCAAAGGAACCAACCAACTTGCCATAAAAAATCGTGGGCTTCCCAAGGATTTAAATGCGAGAGTCCCTGTAGCTCAGTTGGTTTGAGCGTCGGATTCACATGCTAATGGTTGTGGGTTCGAATCCCGGGGTGCGCTATATTAAAACTGGCCTTGTCACTGTCCCATCTTAACATCATTGTTGTTCTGGTGGTGTCATGTATAGGATTACATAAGTCCCCCTTCCCCCATCTTCCCTGGGGATGGTTATCCCCGTCACACTTTTATCGCCTGAGGTGGGTGTCACGTAAAAACTGAACCAAATCAATCAATCAATCAAAGGATTTAAACCCACAACCCCTGCATTATGAGCTCGGTGTACTAACAGCTGGACTAATCAACCACTGAGATAGTGTTGGATCATATTCATTGTGCTCCTTTATAACTCAGCATTGATATCTTGTATGTGAATACAAGGCCAAGTGCATTAAAATAACAATATTCATTACAGACAAAAAAAGCCTTAATTTTCAAGTGTGTGTGTGTGTGTGTGTTGTGTGTGTGTGTGTTCGTGTGTGTATTTGTGTGTGTGTGTGTTTGTGTGTGCTTCCGTTTGTTCGTGTGTATGTGTGTGTCAGTGAGTGTGTGCGTGCTGTGTTGTTGCATGCATGTATATGTGAGTGAGTGTGTGTGTGTTTGTGTGTGTATGCGTGTGTTTTTCGTTTGTGTGTGTGAGTGTGTATGTGTATTATTTGTGTATGCATGTGTGTGTGTTTATGTATGTATATGTGAGTGTGTACGCGTGTGTAGGTCTGTGTGTGTGCATTCTGCCTTTTTGTTTTTGTTTTTGACTATCATTCCCTGCTTTATAATAATTGGAAATATTCGATCAAAATCGGCTGTGTATGCAATTATTTTACGCCAGAAAGACTCGGAGAGAATGCAACGGCGCGGCATCTATCTACAGTTTTGTGGATTTTCAAGATAAAATTTTTGTGTTAATTTGGAAAAAAAAACAACAACGGAAAAACAAACAAACTAACAAACAAACAAAAAACCCAACAACAACAGCAACAAAAAACAACAACAAACAAACAACCCCCCAAAAAACAAAACAAAAACAAAATCCCTGACACCACAATGCTCAGAACCACCACAGAACGTACGGTACCATAATATAAAGTGCGACTGACTTCTTTTGCTTCCTAGTGAACCAGTGGAGAAGAAATGTGTGATTAAAAGAAGAAGAAGAAGAGGAGGAGGAGGAGAAGAAGAAAAAAAAAAGAAATGGAAAAGAAGAAAAGAAGAGGAGGAAGAGGATGAGAGAAGAAGAAAGAGGAAGAAGAAAAGAACAAGAAGGAGGAGAAGCAGCAGAAGAAGAAAAGAAGAAGGAGGAGAAGAAAAAGAAGAAGAAGAAAAAGAAGGAGGAGGAAGAGGAGGAGAAGAAGAAGAAAGAGGAAGAAGAAAAGAACAAAAGGAGGAGGAGAAGAGAGAAGAAGAAGAAGAAGGAGGAGGAGAAGAAAAAGAAGGAGAAGAAAAAGAAGGAGAGAAAAAAAGAAGAAGAAGGAGGAGAGAAGAAAAAGAAGGAGAAGAAAAAGAAAGAAAAAAAGAAGAAGAAGGAGAAGAAAAAGAAGGAGAAGAAAAAAAGAAGAAGGAGGAAGAAAAGAACAAGAAGGAGGAGGAGCAGCAGAAGAAGAAGATGAAGAAAAAGAAGAAGAAGAAGAAGGAGGAGGAGAAGAAAAAGAAGAAGAAGAAAAAGAAAGAAAAAAAAAGAAGAAGAAGAAGAAGGAGGAG
>JAPXFY010000028.1:25518216-25520716 GCA_030674185.1 Monoplex corrugatus
TTTTTTTTAGAAAGGCTTGATCATTCTGTTTTTATCGTTGCAGTCATTCCAGGCTCTGTGGAACAACGAACGGATGCTGAACTTGCTGGAGCAGATCCTGGGGCCAGAGATTGCAGGCCATCCCACATGGAACCTCAGGACGAAGACACCACGCAGTGAGGCCACCAACATCCCTTGGCATCAAGGTTAGTAGATCATCATCATCATCATCATCATCATCATCATCATCATCATCATCATCATCATCATCATCATCATCATCATCATCGTCGTCGTCGTCATCGTCGTCGTCGTCGTCGTCGTCGTCATCGTCGTCGTCATCGTCCTCCTCCTCCTCCTCATCATCATCATGTGCCCTGTCTATGCCGTTGAATCTATCCCTTGCAAGTACGTCTCCCACCCTCTCTGTCCTCAGCCACTCTGCAATTCCACCACCGCCATCACCACCACCACCACCACCACCATCATCATCATGATCATTATCATCATCAAGTGCCCTGCTGCATGGCGTTGGCGATCATGGCCCTCCATACGAATCTATCCCTTGTCGCTGCAAGTACGTCTCCCACCCTCTCTGTGCTCAGCTTCTCTGCAATTCCACCACCACGATCATGGCCCTCAGTACGAATCTATCCTTTGTCACTGCCTTAAGTACATCTCCCACCCTCTCTGTCTTCAGCCACCCTGCAAGTCTATCATCATCATCATCATGTGCCTGCTGCGTGGCGTTAGCGATCATGGCCCTCCATACGAATCTGTCCCTTGTTGCCGCAAGCACATCTTCCATCCTCTCTGTCCTCAGGCACCCTGCAAGTCCGTCCAATATTTTCTCCTGGGTCTACCTGGTGCTCCTTTTCCTTCCAGATTTCCTGTTGTGACCAGGTGCTCTAATTTCGATTGCTTCATAAATAGTCCTTTTATGAGGCTAGATACTGCTCATCGTCATCATCATCATCATCATCATCATCATCATCATCATCATCATCATCATCATCATCATCATCATCATCATCATCATCATCATCATCATGTGCCCTGCCGCATGGCGTTGGCGATCATGGCCCCCCATACCAGCCTATCCCTTGTCGTTGCAAGTACATCTCCCACCCTCTCCGTCCTCAGCACCCTGCAAGTCCGTCCATCTATATTTGCTCCCTGGGTCTACCTGGTGTTTTCTTTCCCTCCAGCTTTCCTGTTGTGACCAGGTGCTCTAATTTCTCTTGCTTCACAAAATGTCCTTTCATGAGGCTAGTAGATACTGGATTCCCTGCCCCCCCCCCCGCCCCCTATCGGTATCTGTGTTTAGTAGATTAAAGTTTTTCGCCGCGACAAAAGATAGATTCGTATAGAGGGCCAGGTTGTGGGAATCAAAGGGTTAAGTTTTTGCTTTACTAACATAGTTAGCAAGGCAGGAATGCTGGTGGACAGGGTGTAGGAATCAAAAGGTTAAACCAATGACCACCACCACTACTACCACCACACCACCACCACCACCACCACCACCACCACCACCACCACCACCACCATCACCACCACCACCTCATCACCACCTACAGCGAAGACATTGCCCGTGACAGAAAAAAACCAGGAACAGCAGTGTGTGTAGGTCACCATCATGTTTGAACAACACAGAACAGCTGGCTTGCTATTCAACAGAAGAAGGACTATTCCCATCTGTATACATTTACATGTACATACACACTTTACATGCCATGTACATATACAAAACGTACCTGTATCTGTATACATTTACACTTACACACACACCTTACATGCCATGTACATGTACAAAACGTATTGTGTATCTGTATACATTTACACTTACACACACACCTTACATACCATGTACATATACAAAACGTATCGTGTGTCTGTATACATTTACACTTACACACACCTTACATGCCATGTACATATATACAAACGTATCGTGTGTCTGTATACATTTACACTTACACACACCTTACATGCCATGTACATATATACAAAACGTATCGTGTATCTGTATACATTTACACTTACACACACCTTACATGCCATGTACATATATACAAAACGTATCGTGTATCTGTATACATTTACACTTACACACACCGTACATGCCATGTACATGTACAAAACGTATCGTGTGTCTGTGTACATTTACACTTACACACACACCTTACATACCATGTACATATATACAAAACGTATCGTGTGTCTGTATACATTTACACTTACACACACCGTACATGCCATGTACATGTACAAAACGTATCGTGTGTCTGTGTACATTTACACTTACACACACACCTTACATACCATGTACATATACAAAACGTTTCGTGTGTCTGTATACATTTACACTTACACACACACCTTACATGCCATGTACATGTACAAAACGTATATCACACACACGTTTCACATCCACATAAATCGCCACACATTGCTGTGTCACTGCAACGTTGTCTTACACAACACAGGTCTGTTTTAACCATAATAAACTCCCCCCCCCGAA
>JAPXFY010000028.1:25530716-25548216 GCA_030674185.1 Monoplex corrugatus
TACGACCTACCTATCTACTACTACCTACCTATCTACCTACCTACCTACCTTTCTACCTACCTACCTACCTACGTTTCTACTACCTAACTACCTACCTATCTACCTACCTACCTACGTATCTACCTACCTACCTACCTACGTATCTACCTACCTACCTACGTATCTACCTACCTACCTGCCTACCTACCTACCTACTCTACCTACGTACTCCTACTACGTATCTACCTGCCTACCTACTACTACCTACGTATTACCTACTACTTACCACTACCTGCCTACCTACCTATCGTATTACTACCTACTACGTATCTACCTACTACTACGTATTCTACCTACCTACCCACCTACCTACCTACCTATCTATCTACCTACCTACGTATCTACCTACCTACCAACCTACCTATCTACCTATCTACTTACCTACCTACCTACCTATCTACCTACCTATCTACCTACCTATCTACCTACCTATCTACCTACCTACCTACCTATCTACCTACCTACCTACCTATCTACCTACCTACCTACCTATCTACCTACCTTCCTACCTATCTACCTACCTGCCTACCTACCTACCTGCCCTACCTACCTACCTATCTACCTATCTACCTACCTACCTTTCTATCTACCTACCTACCTACCTATCTACCTACCTACCTATCTACCTACCTACATACCTACCTTTCTATCTACCTACCTACCTACCTACCTTTCTATCTACCTACCTACCTACCTACCTTTCTATCTACCTACCTACCTACCTACCTTTCTATCTACCTACCTACCTACCTTTCTATCTATCTACCTACCTACCGACCTACCTATCTACCTCCCTACCGACCTACCTATCTACCTATCTACCTACCGACCTATCTACCTGCCTACACATATTTACGCCTACATAAGATACTCACATGTTTTCATAACAAGAGATATGATCATATCACATCAACGACGCGTGTTTGCAAACATGCGTTCTACATGTACACGCACATGCGTACAGATAGACACAATCGGACAGATCCGTCCAAGTCAGTCTTTAAAAAAAGAGTTCTTTCTGAATGGGAGATTAAGCAAGAAGAAGGAAAAGAAGGAGAAGAAGAAAGAAAGAAAGAAAGAAAGAAAGAAAGAAAGAAAGAAAAGAAGAAGAAAGAAAGAAACAAAAAAAGAAAGAAGAAGAAGAAGAGGAAGAAGAAGAAGAAGGAGAAGAAGAAGAAGGAGAAGAAGAAGAAGAAGAAGAAGGAGAAGAAGAAGAAGAAGAAGAAGATGAAGAAGAAGACAAGGAAGAAGAAAAGAGAAAGAAAGAAAAGGGAGAAGAAGAAAAAGGAGAAGGAAGAGGAGGAGGAGGAGGAGGAGGAGGAGGAGGAAGAAGAAGAATAAGAAGAAGAAAAAGAAGAAAAAGAAGAAGAAGAAGAAGAAGAAAGAAGAAGAAGAAGAAGAAAGAAGAAGAAGAAGAAGAAAGAAGAAGAAGAAGAAGAAAGAAGAAGAAAGAAGAAGAAGAAGAAGAAAGAAGAAGAAGAAGAAGAAAGAAGAACAAGATGAACAAGAAGAACAAGAAGAACACACACACACACACACACACACACACACACACACACACACACACACACACACACACACACACACACACACACACACAAACACACACACACATACTTTGCAAACACTTCACACACGCACATCACGAAGACACAACACGGACAGACGTCACAACAGCTTAAAAAAAATTCTTCGAACTAGATAAGCACACGAAAGAAAACGGACGAAGAAAAGAAACAGAAAGAAAACACACAAAACAACGAACAAACAGAAACAACACAGAACAAACACACCAAAGAAACACACAGAAGAACAGAACAAGCACAGACAGAAGACAGCAAAACGGACGACAGACAGAAGAAGACGCAAGACAAAGAAACAAAACAGAAAGAACTCCTAGATCTCAAACAGAAGACAGAGATAACAAGAAGAAAGACAAGAAGACAGAAAAAACAGACAAGAAAGACAAGACGACGAAGAAGACAGACACAAGCAAACAGCACAAGAAGACACAAGAAGAAAGAAAAGACAGAAGACAAGACAGTACGAAGCGACAGAAAACCACACAAGACACACACTCTCACCGACCTCCAGCAGACTCCATCACACACACCTCACACACACACACACACAAACACACACAACACACACAAACACACACACACACACAAACACGCCACACAACACACACACACACCCACACACAAACACATAGTCACAAATCAACACCCCATCCATGCTAATCACCCCACACCTATTCTTACTAAATCCTTATCACCACTATCACCGTTTTGTCTTCACACCAAGTCTGCCGAACGTATCGAACGATGTTCGTTGGAGCGTGGACCTGCGTTGGCAATCGCCACGGGAGGACTTCGGGTTCTATGGGATCCAGGAGGGGATCCTGATGAGGTCTCCCAAACAACCGGACCTCAAGCCCGACTGGGAGCAGTTCTTCAAAGTGGACCGCAAGGCGGTCTGGCAGAAACGCCACATGCAGGCGGAGGGAGCGGAGGTGAGTGAATGCGTTGTTGTTGGATTGTGTTGTATTTGGGTTGGATTATTAATTTTTGCCTCTACCAAATCCAAACAAGTGTGGCTGCCCACGTTCAAGCAAACAGGAACCAGAAAAAAACACGAAAAAAGAATTAGAACGCGTATTTAATTGTATTGTATTTGCATCCGTCTGTCTCGGGAGACAATGGAGATTGCGCCTTGGAAGTCATTCTGCGGTGGAACTGCAGCGTCGGCTGTGGCTGTAGAGCCCGATCCTCGAACGGCAGGTCCTGTTGCAGTTGCTGCACGTGAAGATGGTGTCGTCCGAAGGCGCTGACCCTGCTCTCTGGCGTCTGCGTGCTCTTCTTACTTCCCACTGCTCCTCTCTCCTGTGCTCGGATGTCTTGATGGCCGAATTGATGGCAAGTTTCCAGCTGCTGCGGTCTGCTGCTACCACTTCGAAGCCTGCTGGTGCAATACCACCGGCCTTGAGGTCCCGCTTGCACACATCTTTGTAGCGGAGTATGGGCCTTCCCGTGGGTCTGAAGCCAGTAGCAAGCTCGCCGTACAAAATGTCTTTGGGTATTCTGCCATTTTGCATGCGGGTAACATGGCCAAGCCAGCGCAGGCGTCTCTTTGTGAGCACCAATGTGCTCTAGACTTATAACTCGTAAGTCCTGCCTCCCGTGTTGTTTCTGCCGCCGAGACAGCGGCACTGGAGTGACCTCTCCAGGGCGCAAGCCTGGGCAAGATATATGGAGGTCCTGGGTTACCCAGTCGTCAAGACCCCCCTCTCGGCCTCGCCGGTATGCTCCAAAGGAATCAAACGCAGTACGTTTGGCACCAGGATGGCTGCAGGAGCTGCCGGAGTCAGTGAACACATAATAATCTATGTCTTGTCTTGTTATATTAAACACGCGTTCTTTTTCTTTTTTCGAGTTTCTTCTGGTTCATGTCTGTCTATATCAGTCGCTGTGGTGTAGTGGTTAACGCAACTAACTACCGACTGGAAGGTTGTGGGTTCCAATCCCTATCAGTCCCTTTAAAACTATATCATTGTGAGATTTTTCGGCTCTCACGGGCCAGAGTTGGACGTGCTAGTTATGGGCTCATTGGGAAGACTGGGAACCACACAGTCGAGTCTCATCCACTTCACGGATGCTTCATTGAGGGTGTTGCTCCAATCTTCTGACCAGCAGTGCAGGTGTCTGTATCTCTCGGGCCTGGTTGACGCCAGGACATGTTACGATAGGAAGCGTACAGTACTGCCCTGTCACGCAATAAGTCATTGTGGGATTTTTCGGCTCTCATCGGCTCCCACCCAGAGTTGGGCGTGCTATGGGCTCGTTGGGAAGACTGGGAACCACACAGTCGAGTCTCGTCCTCTTCACGGATGCGTCATTGAGGGTGTTGCTCCAATCTTCTGACCAGCATCACAGGTGTCTGTATCTCTCAGGCCTGGTTGACGCCAGGATAAATTATGATAGTAAGCGTAGAGTACAACCCTGTCATGCAGCCTCAATCCCTAGATGGAACTCCATAGCATCATGATTATCATCCTCATCGACGTCATCATCAGTCCGGTTTTATATCATTCTACGTTCTGTTGTACTGCACTGTATAGCTTTGTATAGTGTTACTGAATCATAATAAGAATTTTGCAACTAGCGGGTATCTAATGCATTATCATCATGGTTTGTGTTTTGTGTGTGTGTGTGTGTGTGTGTGTGTGTGTGTGTGTGTGTGTGTGTGTGTGTGTGTGTGTGTGTGTTGTGTTGTGTTCGTTCGTTGCTTGATTTAACGTCTTTTCACTATAAGTGATATTAGACGGGGAAAAATGGCATGGAGGATGAAATAAGGGGGGGGGGGGGGGTGTGGAGGGGAGAGGGGAACAGAGTAAGGGACGTAAAAAAAATTAAAAGGAAGCGGCAAGGTCTTAAGAAAAAGGATATGGATGAACAGAGAAATGAAACTAGAACAACGCTAACATCAATAATGTAAAAGAAAAATCGTCATAAAAACAAAACAAAACAAAAATAATCATAATTATAATAATAATCTTAAAGTAACGCATTAACAGGACTGTGAACCAATGATTCTGAAATATTAACTAACAAAACTTGATCCGATACTACTTCTTTAAAATGCGTTTCAAGATAGTTTCCTTGTGTAAACGTCTTTGGTAAAAAGGAACGAAGCTTTCTGCAGTAAAACAAACAGTGATACAATGTGAATTGTTCGCCACAAATACATAAAACGTTGTTACAATATTTTGTTTTCAAAGCGTTCAGTTGAATGCGAAAATATGTCATAACAATTAATCTCAAATGATATAACGAGGAATACTGCAAATTTTTACAGATATTTTGAACTGAAAGTTTGATTCTTTTTTGAGACACAAATTTTTCATTTAAATGTTCATGAAATCGAATCCATGATGCTAATTCTAGCGAGTTGTAAGCTTCTTTTACCGAGGTGTTAACATGTAATTCTATGGAATTTTCAGAATGGAGGGCACCGGATTTAGCTGCTCTATCAACTACGTTGTTGCCATGAAGACCAACATGAGAAGGCACCCAGCATAAATTGATTTCCGAACCATTTATCTTTAAACAATGTATTAGATGATTTGCCTCAATAATTAAGTCAGGTCTTGTGTCTGTATCAAAAGACTGTAAGGCATATAATACAGATTTTGAATCAACAAAGAGAATTAGAACTACTTTGAATGACACAGGCCGAAGGCTTATTAAATAATGCAACGCTTGAACAACAGCGACCAATTCTGCTGTATATATAGATACATTTGCCCCAATGAAAAAAGACTTTTTAATGTTAAATTTTGGAACATAAAAGGCTGCTCCAGCGCTCTGGTTTGCTAAGACTGACCATCGGTAAAAATGTGGAGGTGGGTACTGTACTTTTCATCGATGTGTTCACAAGCTGTGGATAGCGTAATGTTGACATTATCATCTTTTTTAACTTTTGCATAATCGAGATCAAATGTGGCATTTAGCATTTCCCATGTAGGGATAGGCGTTATCGTTGGTTTCTCAGCAATTTCATCCATTGTTATGTTGGACTGTTTGATCAGGCCAGATATGTAAGTTGCGGCTGTAATTTGTGATGAAATGTTTTTTGCTCGTTTTGGAAAGTCAGTATCAGACCTGATCTTAATTTCTTTGCTCACAAAATTATCCACTTGTGAAGTAGTTCTAATTGCAAACTTTGCTTTAGCTAACTCACGATGGTTGTTTAAAGGTAGAATTCCAGCAACTTTGTACGTTTCCAGAGTAGAAGCATGAGTTGGTACACCTAGTGCAATTTTAAGACTTTTGCAGTCCAAGCTCTGAATCTTTTTTAGTAAATATTTGGGTGCATTGAAGAAAACTTCTTGCGCGTAGGATAATTTAGACCTGACCAGCGCTGTTGACAGATGAATCAGTACATTTGTATCCATTCCCCAGGGTAATTTGCTTATTATCTTTAGAAAATTTAAGGTTTTGTTTTGTTGTGTTGTGTGTGTGTGTGCGTGTGTGTGTGTGTGTGTGTGTGTCTGTGAAGCATTTTGCAACCAGTCGATACCTAATTCATTATCATCATGATTGTGTGTGTGTGTGTGTGTGTGTGTGTGTGTGTGTGTGTGTGTAAGTGTGTAAGTGTGTGTGTATGTGTGTGCGTGTGTGTGCGCGCATGAGTGTTGTGTTGTGTGCTGTTATGTGTGGTGTGTGTATTTGTGTTATGTGTTCGGGTGTACATGTGTGAGTGTGTGTGTGTGTGCATGTGCACGCACGTATTTGTGTGTGTGTGTTTGTGTGTGTGCACCTTGCAGAAAGTGGATCCTGACTTTGACACAAGAATTACGGGCCCTTGGATCGGCAAATGGGAGATAATCAACCACAACATCCACACTCGTGCATTCAAAGCCGCTCAGGCTGTGATGGCTTCTTGAAAGAATGGGTTGCGCCCCTTCATTGTCATGTCTCCCTCCTCCCCCAGGCTGTTCCGTTTTTTTTCTCTCCGTTGTCTTTGAAGGTATTATTACTTTACTGAACTTATCTCTAAAACAATGACTAGATGAGTTATCCCAGTATAAATATCTGATGGTTTCATTTTGATGTCTGGAATAATTATAGTGTTGTCATAACTTTATGTAATTATTCTGACTCTGACATACAACCCTTTTGCTTTCTGAAAAAAAAGAAAAAAGAAAAAAAGAAAAAACAACCCTTATTTTTTCCCCTTCATTCGAAGGAAAACTGGTTATCAAATGTACATTTTTACAATTTTGTGTTCGTGGTAAATGTTTTGTAAATTTGGTACAGGGATATGACCTGTTCAAGGAAAAGTTCTGATTATTGATTATGAATAAATCAATTTTATCGATTCTAAATGTAAAATTATGCAATATCAATCATGAAGACATAAATAATGATACTGATAATGATAATAATGATGCTAATAAGTTCTCATTATTGAATATGAATAAATCACGTTTATCGATTCTAAATGTAAAATTATGCAATATCAATCATGAAGACATAAATAATGATACTGATAATGATAATAATGATGCTAATAAGTTCTGATTATTGAATATGAATAAATCACGTTTATCGATTCTAAATGTAAAATTATGCAATATCAATCATGAAGACATAAATAAATGATAACTGATAATGATAATAATGATGCTAATGCTAATGATAATAAACATTATAATAATGATGATGCTGATAATGATAATACAAAATGATGATGCTGATGAATGATAATAACAATGATGATGCTGATGATGATAATAACAATGATGATGCTGATGATGATAATAACAATGATGATGCTGATGATGATAATAACAATGATGATGCTGATGGATAATAACAATGATGATGATGATGATGATAGAATAATAACAATGATGATGCTGATGATGTAATAACAATGATGATGCTGATGATGATAAATAACAATGATGATAGCTGATGATGATAATAACAATGATGATGCTGATGATGATAATAACAATGATGATCCGATGCTGATAATAACAATGAGATGCTGATGATGATAATAACAATGATGATGCTGATGATGATAATAACAATGATGATGATGATGATGATGATGAAACAATGATGATGCTGATGATGATAATAACAATGATGATGATAAATAACAATGATGATGATGATGATGATAATAACAATGATGATGCTGATGATGATAATAACAATGATGATGCTGATGATGATAATAACAATGATGATGCTGATGATGATAATAACAATGAAATGCTGATGATGATAAATAACAATGATGATGCTGATGATGATAATAACAATGATGATGATGATGATGGTAGCAGTAATAACAAAAATCCAGATGAACGGTAACACTTCGTAATACTACAACACTGAAAATGAGATGATCACATTCTTTATAACTATCGTTCTAAAAAATACACAATTACCTTTTTCTGTCAAAACACGTAGAACGTACAGGACAAAACACCCTTGTGCACACACACACACACACACAACACACACACACACACACACACACACACACAAAACCCACACACACACACATCACAAAACACACACACACACACACACACACACACACACCATTCACACATACACACATCACACACACACACACACACACACACACACACACACACACACACAACACACACACATACACACACATACACACACACACACACACACACACACACACACACACACACACACACACTTACACAAACACACACAAATTCTTCCTTTTACTTTATTAACCTGGACGAAAACCATACAGTTTAAATTTATTGATTCATTTACATATTTAATGTATAATCAGAGTTTTCGTTTCATTTTGGACTGGATCCATACATTTTCTTCTATTTCATTTTTTTCGTTACATTGAAGATTCTTTTCTTTGAAATCGAATATAATTTCACGAAATACAAACCAAACATCTGGGTTCATACAATGAGTTAACATGAAACATGCTGTAGCAAGACTGTAATATGCCACATATCAAACAACAGTATAAATCGAAACGAATCGCAATTTCTTGTTCTATTTCATTTTCAGCATCTTTCGTTTTCGTTCGTGTCACTATTTTTTTGTGCATACATAATTTGCTTTTGATTTTGTTCCCCACTTTTGATATCTTCTGTTGTGTGTGTGTATGTTCAAGAGTTCCTCAATAAATCAGATACAATATTTATTTGGTTTAATTCGGTATCCATCTCTCTATCCATTCGCCTGTCTGTCCGTCCGTCCGTCCGTCTGTCTGTCAGTATGCCTATTTACATTCTGAATAATGTGTTCTGAATAAAACAAAGACAAAACGTAGCTTAATTTTACGATGATAATGCTTTATTATATACTAAATCTGACAGCCATTATTGTATTTTGTTTTTGTTTGTTTTAAGCCCAGCCGACTGCTTAGAGCCATATCAGGGCTATACCCGCTTCAAAACATAAAATACTTCAACAGGAAAAACAAAGGAAAAAGACAATTAAGTACACATATCAATGCATTCTTAATTTTCTTTTCCTTCCTTCCCCCCCCCCCCTCCTTTTAATCTTAGTCCGAATACATTGATATGTGTACATAATTTTCGCATCATATAATTCAATTCAATTCAATTCAATTCAGTTCAATTTCTCAAGATGACGTCTCCGCGCTCGGAATGAATTCCATATACACCAACGTCACAGGCGCCATGTGATGGAGAAGATCCAGAATGATCACGGCACAAGCCTTAAGCCTGCACATAAACCCACGAGCTGGCCAGGTCCTGAGGTCCTAACCAGATAGTTCCATAATTTGGGAGTTGTAGGGGAGTGAGGTGGTAGAGATCTCAACTTTTCCCGTGGCTAGCACCACAAGGGCAGCTCCCATCCCTCTCCCTCGCTCTAAAGTCATATTCATATTCACATATTTTTAAAAAAAAATTTTTTACCAAGACTTCAGAATTGCAAGAAGGATAATTGGTCTTTATGTAAAACTTCGACATGAACCAGCGACAACAGATTGTCACAAATGCGAAACAAATTTCAAACAGTGGCTGAAGTTCATGAAAAAGTGCTGTTCTCGCACTTGTCTTAAAAAAATAGCTAGTTGTATTGTGATTCAGACCTTTAATTATCTATCTGTTTACATTATAGAGAAGGTCCCTTTTTGAAGGCAAGATACACAGACACACGTGTCATTTACATGTCACCAAGATTATTCCAGTGATAGGCTGATAAAATACCAGTATAAAATATAGACTAGGTAAAACATAGTCTAGGTAGGACCTCAGGACCTGGTCAGATCAGGGTTTATGGGCAGGCTTAAGGCTTGTGCCATGATCACCATACACACGACACCTGTGACGTTAGTGCATATGGAATTCGTTCCGGGTGCGGAGACGTCGTCTTGAGAAACTGAAACTGAAACTGTCTTTAAAAAAAAAAAAAGTGGGGGCCAATTTTTAGCACTTTCGTTTGACCTTGACCTCGGCGCCATGATTTTTGGTCTAAACTCGTACATTCGAGATTCCTCAGTGGTCTACATCTGTGTGACCAAATTCAGTCAAGACTTTAATGATCCCGGAAACAGTTGAGACAATCTTGTCTTGCTCAGTTTTGTCATGACAGACACAGACAGACACAGACACAGACAGACACAGACACAGACAGACACAGACACAGACAGACACAGACAGACACGCAAAGCTTGAAGTTTGTTCAAAAAGGAATTCATGACACTAGGACATTTCCATATCCGCTCCACCCAACTCTGCCAGCATTTATCTGGCAGACTCCCTGAGCCAGAGCAAAACTATCATATATATATATAGTGTGTGTGTGTGTGTCTGTGTCTGTCTGTGTGTATGTGTGTGTGTGGTGTTTTCTGCGTGTGTATGTGTGTGTGTCTGTGTTTTGTGGTGTGTGTGTGTTGTCTGTGTCGGTGTGTGTGTCTGTGTGTATGTGTGTATTCTGTGTTTGTGTGTGGTTCTGTGCGTGTGTATGTATGTTGTGTGTGTCGTGTCTGTGTGTGTCTTTGTATGTAAGTGTGTGTGTGTGTGGTGTGTGCGTGTTGTGTGTGTGTGTGTGTGTGTGTGTGTGTGTGTGTGTGTGTGTGTGTTGTGTGGTGTGTGTGTGTGTGTGTGTGTGTGTTGTGTGTGTGTGTCTGTGTGTGTCTATGTGTGTGTGTGTGTGTCTGTCTGTCTGTGTGTGTGTGTGTGTGTGCGTGTGTATAAGAAGGTCATGAAAAGTGAAGGGGTAGAGAGAAGGGATCTATCAAACACTAAGCCTGACATCACCAGAAGGATTGAAACATTAAGATGAACAACGAATAGGCCAGTTTTTATGTAGTGTTGATGCTGGCATTGAATTCGACAGATTCTGAGTCCTTGGCTCTATAACAGAACCAGCCAGTCCATACGCAAACACAGAAACACACGTACCCCCAGTCGCCGTGGTGTAGTGGTTAGCGCAACGGACTACCGACTGGAAGGCTGTGGGTTCGAATTCCCATCAGCTCCTTCAAAAATCACTGTGGGATTTTTCGGCTCCTACCCAGAGTTGGGCGTGCTATGGGCTCATTGGGAAGACTGGAACCACACCGTTGATTCTCATTCACTTCACTGATGCGTCATTGAGGGTGTTGCTCCAATCTTCTAATCAGCACCACAGGTGTCTGCATCTCTCGGGCCTGGTTGGCGCCAGATATGATATGATAGTAAGCGTAGAGTACAGCCCTGTCACGCAGTCTCAGTCCTAGATGGAACTCCATAGCATCATGATTATCATCCTCATCGACATCGTCATCACTGCATTGTAAAAACTGTTCCAGCTTCTGTGGCCATGAAGGTGGCGTAGAAAATATGTTAAAAAAAAAAACCCAACCAAACAAACAAAAAACAAACAACAACAAACAAACAAAAAAGAAACAAAAACAAAAACCTCGAACCAAAAGAAAATACACAATCACACACACAGTCAGCACTTACACACACACACACGCACAAGAGCACACAACACAACACACACACTCACTCACACACACCAAACTCACACACATATTACTCACACACAGTCATACCACACACACAACACACACACAACACTCACTCAGACATACACACCCACTCACACACACATACACCATCACTCACACACACACACAACACTCACTCACACAACACTCACCCCCACACACTCTCTCCCCCCCAAAAAAACTCCTCCAGTCGATACGAAACAACCTCCTCTCCTTCCCATTCCCCCCTTCTTCACCCACCCACTCACCCCCACTGTGTTATTTTGAAGGGATTTTGAAAAACACCTTCCCGTTGCAAACACGATCATAATACAGAATACGTTTAATGTCACTTTATCGCCACCACCCCCACATTGTGTCTCGCGCCTGCCAAACGGCCAACCGCCCGCTTTCTGAGCACGTGCTAAGTTGTTGCATAAGTGCACGTGGCCCGCGCAATTGTCTCGCGTGCCCGGCGCGCGCTTGTGATGAGAAGTTAGCAGATTGGTGAGATTTGAGGAAAAAAAACTTCCTGTCACGTGACCCGACTATTTTCCCCCCCCCACCCCCGCCGGTTCATTAAAGTATGGTTTAGTGTGAATGTGTTCATTAAAACCGAATTTATTGTCGATTTCTTCGTTGGAAAAGACGGTTAATGTTTGTTATTACGTTCATTATGACATGGTTTTTTTTAAGTGTAAATTATTATTTTTGTTAGGATATTTTTTACTGTTCACACGTCCAGGAGAATTATGGCTTAGGGTTGATGCTTAGCCTATGTCTATACAAATATGGTTAGGGTTAATGTTTCAGTAATACACAGGTACCTGTGTTATTGATATTAGTTTTAACCCTAGACTCCTGCACCCTTTCTACCAGCTGCAAAAACACCTTCCTACAGGAAGCTGGTGGATAGGGTGAGGGAATCAAAGGGTTAAGGTTTTGCTTTGCTAGCATGGTTGATAAGGAGGATGCTGGTGGACAGATGCAGGAGTCAAAGGGTTAATGTTTAAAACCCAACAGACTGCGCAGACAGCTATGCTCAACACACATATACATACACACATGACACAAAGCCCGCGTGCACACACACACACACACACACTACAACACACATCACACACACATACACACACACACACAACACACATCACACACACACACACACACACACACAACAATCACACATCACACACACATACACACAAAACACACACATCACACAACACACACATACACACACAACACACACACACACTACACACACACACACACACACACACACAACACACACACACACACACACACAAACACACACACACACACACACACACACACACACACACACACACACACACACACACACACACACACACACACACACACACACACACACACACACACAACACACACACAACAACACACACACACACACACACACACACACACACAACACACACACACACACACACAACACACACACACACACACACACACACACACACACACACACACACACACACACACACAACACACAATACAATCACACATACAACATCTCGTCACCACCGTTAAAACATTACACAAGGAAATTAATACAGAACCTTAAATCATTGGAAAAGACAGAACATCTAAGTACAAGCCTTGGTGTTGACCATTCCACCCAATTTATCATCAGAGGGGTTAAAAAAAACAATACAAATGTACACTAAGTCTTGAAGGAGGCAGACACAGGATCATTAATAAAGACTATTAGGAAAAGACAGGTAACATTTATAGGAAATTTTATGAGGCGAAGAGAAATTAGAGCACCTGGTCACAATAGGAAAGTTGGAGGGAAAGACAGCATCAGGTAGACCCAGGAAGAAAATGTTGGATGGACTTGCAGAGTGGCCGAAGACAGAAAGGACGGGAGATATACTTGCAGTGACAAGGGACAGATTCGTATGGAGGCCATGATCGCTAACGCCATGCAGCAGGGCACATGATGATGACTAAGTACACTATAACACATACAGAAGCTGGCCTAGATTACCTAAAATTTGCTTTCACACGTCGCGTTTCTTTAGAGCCACAGATGCTGTTAATATGTTTACCCAGTGATCAATTCTTTTAGAAATGATGTAAGGCTACATGCATGTGAAGGGACTAGCTAACGCAAATGATAGGAAGAGACGACAGAAAGCAAACGAACAAGACAGAAACAAAGAGAGTGACAGAAAACAGGAAATTTCTAGCACAGAATGTCCAGAAGGTGGGGGGGGGGGGGGGGGGGATACTATTTATACTGAAAGAACCCCCAGCATCCTCATGAGGAGAAATTTAAACATAACTAGAAGGACACTAAAACATACATAAAAATAGACCCAGATTACCTAAAATTGGTTCCACATATCTCACTTCCTTAGAGCCAAAAATGCAATTAATACATGTACCCAATTATCAATCGTGACAGTATGTAAGACGTTATCGAACACATACAGGTGAATGGACCAGCAAGGCAGAAGATGATATGAAGAAATGACAAGACAGCAGAGAAATGAGGTGGAAACAAAGAGAGTGACAGAAAAGAAGAAATTTCTAGCACAGAATTTCCAGAAGGTGGGGATACTATGTAAACCGAAAGAGCCCCCGGCATCCCTATGGGGGGGGGGGGGGAGGTTAGTGTTAATAGTGTTACTTGATATACGGGTTAGTTTTACTGTCACATTCACAAGAGTGTGGAACAGTGTTTATACGTTCATTAGTATAATAAGGATCATGTAGCCTACACAGCAGTAATCCTTGGCGCTATGCTGTGAGACCTGGATTACCAACCGTTGTCTCATCAGTCACAGTCTGCCTTTGAAGTTCACATTCACCACTCGTTATCATGTAGGTACGCTCGTACCGTGCTTCACAAAGAGACAAAAGTACGTACACACTGTTGCTGTTGTTTATGTTTAAAGCCCAGCCGATTTCGTAGAGCCATATCAAGGCTATAACCGTTTAAAAAAAAAAAAAAGAAAAAAAGAAAAGAAAATTAAGTACACATCTCAATGCATTCGCGCACATATCTAAGATGCCCCTGGCGTTGACCACTCCGTCCAATTTATCACGCACAAGGGATTCATAAAAGATACCTGAATACAAATTTAAACGTAAGGATACTAAATCATACATAAAAACGGACCTAAATTACTTAAAATTGCTTCCACATACTTCATTTCCCTAGAGCCAAAAATGCACTTAATGCATGTACGCAATTATCAATCCTAGGAGAAAGTACGTGAGATTTTATCGAACACATACAGGTGAATGGACCAGCAAGACAGAAAATGATAGGATAAAATGACATAAAGCAAAGGAGCAAGGCAGAAACAAAGAGAGTGACAGAAAGGAGGAAATGTCTAGCACAGAATTTCCAGAAAGTGGGGATACTGTTTGTACTGAAAGAGCCCCCAGCATCCCCATGGGGGGAGATGTAAAGTTTCAGTTTCAGTTTCATTTTCAATTTCAATTTCTCAAGATGTCGTCTCCGCACTCTGAATGAATTCCCCATTATAGTGATATACACTAACGTCACAGGTGCCATGTGATGGAGAAGTTCCAGAATGATGACGGCACAAGCCTTCATGCACATAAACCCATGAACTGGCCAGGTCCTGAGGTCCTACCTAGATAGTTCCATAACTCTGGGGTCGTAGAGGTGTGAGGTGGTAGAGACAACTGTTCCCGGGGCCAGTGCCACGAGGGCGGCGCCCACCACCTCTCCGTCAATTCAAATGTATATTCAAGACTTCAGGGAAGCAAAAAGGCTAATGGTCTTCAAGGGGTGGGGGTCTGGGAAATCACCTATCTCTCCAATGTTTTATACCAAGGCAGCCAGGCAATGCCCTGTTCTTCACGATTTCTAACTGCCGTGGGATCTTTAGCGTGCGCAGCCAGAAGGCACACGGGTCTGACTCGTTTTTCGTCCTCTTCCGAAGGACTAGAGACGTTCAGTTCGATTTTCCAGTCACACTGAGGAGAAAAGTCGAGGCCTCTTCGGGGAGCGAACCCTGAAACCTTGTGTTTAATTGGCAGGCGAATGTCTCAACCATTCTGCCATTCTTCTCCCCTGAGAAACTGAAATGGAGGCGTAGACAGTGATGTTGTAGGAATGTTCAACAGGAACTGTTACAATCCTCTCTGGGATCTCTGCGTTTCTAATTATGTCTCTTTTGGTCTTGTCTGCTGCTCTTCTCAGACATTTCATCTTACAGCCTGTGATATTTCTTTCAAGGGTTTTGCTTGAAGTCCATGTCTGGCAATGTTAAGTCATTGTGGTTACCCAATACAGACACGTCCGTTTGTAGTTGTAACAAACAAAATGGAAACGTCATGAACCCCTCCCCCCACCCCCTGGAGTGGGACATGTACTTGCAAAAACAAAGGATAGATTCATATGTATGGAAGGCCATGATCCCTCCTACGCCATGCAGCAGGGCACATGATGATGATAATGATGATGATGATGATGATTGGCAAAATGTAGAAAAACAATCCACGCACGTAGATGCACACAAAGATTGAAACGGATATATACAAAGAGCACGCACACACACACACACATACACACACACATACACACACACATGCACGCACAGACACACACACATACTCCCCCCCCCCCCCCACACACACACCCGTCTAATATCACTTATAGTGAAAAGACGTTAAATGAAAGAACGAACGAACGAACACACACAAACACCACACAGATCGGAACAGATATATACAGAGCATGCACACACACACACACACACACACACATATTGAAACGAAATATACAGAGCACACACACACACCGCGCACACACACACACCACGCACTCACATACACACAGATCGGAAGAGAATATACAGAGCACACACACACAGAATGAAACGGAAATATACAGAGCACACACACACACACACACACACACACACACACACACACCACATACACACACACCCCCACACACACACTAAGTTTTATGTGACATTAACCTGTACACATACATCCTGCCCAACGAGCTGCCGCCTTCCGAGCACGTGCGCACATGCGACACCCTGGGAGCGTGCAATGAAGGGGTCACGTGAGGGTGGCGCGTGCGGGACTTGTGAACATGCGCATTCAACTGCCTGCGCTCGAGACAGTTTTTGCTTTGCTCTTCTCTTTCTTTGTGTCTCTGTCTGTCTGTCTCTCTCTCATTTTTTTTTTAAAGAGGTTGTTCTGGGCATGAAGGGGATTGATAGTGGGTGGACAGGGAAAGGTGTGCGTGCGCGCGCGCGTCTGTGCATGTGTGTATGTTTGTGTGTGTGTGTGTGTGTATGTTTGTATGTGTATGTGTGTGTGTATTTCTCATCAATGGCACTTACTCTCAACCAGCATACCTGACCTGTGGTGTTCCACAAGGATCTGTCCTTGGCCCTGTTCTTTTCACTCTTTACACCTCCCCCCTGTCCACCATCATCAACTCCCACTCTATAAAACACCACTTCTATGCTGATGACACCCAACTTCAAGACAGTGACTCACCTGATAATATACAGCGCCTGTTGACTCGCACCACTGAGTGTTACTCGGACATTAAGAACTGGATGACACACAATAGACCAGCTTAATGACGACAAGACAGAAGCTATCCTCACTGGCACCCGTCAGAAACTTTCTCAGCTGCCTCCTCTTTCTCTCCCATTATGTAACACATCAGTCCCAATTTCTGATTCAGCTAAAAACCTTGGTGTCTGCATTGACTCTACCCTCTCCATGAACAACTTTGTTTCTCAAACTGCCAGATCTTGCTACTATCATCTCCATCATATAAGGCTGATCAGGAAGTATCTCTCTGTCGAAACAACTGCAAAACTCGTTCTCTCCTTCATAATGTCTCGCATTGACTATTGCAATTCACTCC
>JAPXFY010000028.1:25550716-25583216 GCA_030674185.1 Monoplex corrugatus
GTTCAGGTGCCATTATCATTTTTTTAATTTATTAAAGTGTTTGTTATATTTCTCTTATATCGGTGATAAACATGTGTGACCAGACATAAACGAGACAGACAGACAGATAAAGAGCACGTGTCTCGTCTCGCATTCGTTTTTAAAGAGATTTCAAAACGAACGATTAACTGGCGCCCCTTGGCAATAAAACCAACAGAAAAACGAAGTAGTACCGGTTCACAAAAGTTTTTCAAAGCCTCATAAATCAAAGTAATTGCCAACGAGAGCTTATCACAATAAAATGCTTGTTTTTCACGGGGCAAGGTTAAATAGCCGAGATCCACGGAGAGCATATGAAGATGTCGTGTCTAAGTATTTTTCCATCACGGCTCGTAAAACGACATGCCTACTGCGTGTTTTATTATTAGTTTATTATGGTTCGTCGCAGGCGTAACGTTTCTGAATAACACGGGGATAAAATGTGACCAGCTGGGATAAAATGAGTCGGTTGTCGGGTCATTGTGTTTTTTTCACCTGGGTTGATTTTGATCGGGGCTTGCCATTGCCCATTGTGTCAGTGGTGCATAGGGCAGCAAATGCGTCGTTTGTCGGGTCATTGTGTTTTTTTTGTTTTTTGACCTGGGTTGATTTTGATAGGGTCTTTCCATTTGCCCATTGTGTCAATGGTGTATAGGGCAGCAACGCAGATAAGCAGCTATCGGTTCTAGGCCAGCCTCTGTACGGGTACCCCCGCGTGTGTTTCAGGTCCTCAATTTTCCTTCTGCTGATTTGTCGTCATACTGTCTTGTTTTTTTATGTTTTACGTTCTCGTTTACCAAAAGAAAGCTGAAGTACAAAGGCCATGCGATGAGGAACACCAAAACAGATCTGATGTCAACGGTCCTGCAGTGGGGTGTGGGGTGGGGGTTGAGGCGAGGAGAAGAAAAGGATGACGACAGCACACCTCCCATTTCAACAACATCGCTGAAATATGTGGTCTGGGATCGAGGAGCTCGCCCCACAGATGGCTCAATCGTGTTACCTGGATAACCAATTGAAAGGGACGACAGCACACCTCCTATTTCAGCAGCATCGCTGTAGTCTGTGGTCTGGAGATCAAGGAGGTCGCCCCACAGATGTCTCTCAATCGTGTTACCTGGAGAAAACTTTTGACGTCGAGCGTGGCTCCTACCGCCAATCCCGGCGAAGGAGAGAGATGAGACTATTGAGAGAGATGAGAGATGATCTGGTATCAGCGCTTACATTTGATTTCTATCAAGATTTTGCGCTATATAAATATTGTAATTATTATTATTATTATTATTATTATTGAAGGACAGTCAGGGTGACCTTATCCTGCTGTCTTGGGATGGACGGCTGAGCATTTGGGCACTGACTAGGCAGGAGGGTTCTGCCATGTGAGACGTGTTTATACAGAACAGCTAGTTGTGTTGTGATTCAGACCTTTAATTGTTTACTTGTTTATTTTGTAATACATATGTTCCTTTTTAGATCTTTAATTATTTACTTATTTACTTTGTAATACATATGTTCCTTTTTCTGAAGATAAGATACACAGATACACATGTCATTTACATGTAACCAAGATTGTTCCAATGACAAGCTGATACACTATCAGTGTGACATACAGACTAGGTAAAACATAGTCTAGGTAGCGTCTCGGGACATGGCCAGCTCATGGGTTTATGTGCAGGCTTAAGGCATGTGCCATGATCATTCTGGATCTTCTCCATCACATGGCACCTGTGACGTTAGTGCATTTGGAATTCGTTCCGAGCGCGGAGACGTCGTCCTGAGAAACTGAAACAGAAACTGTGATGCTAGGCCTAATAATCACTTTTACAATGTTTCTAATTCTACTTTGGTAGAGTGAGAGACAAAATCTTGATTGGGGAGAAGGGGGGGAGACATTGGCACAGTGACATATATATAGAACCCTCATTCATTTCGAAAGACAAACAAACAAATAAAAACAAACAATATATGCATCGTGAAGCGGAGGTGGTGGTGGTGGTTCCTGCGAAAATCAAATCTGTGTGTGTGTGTGTGTGTGTGTGTGTGTGTGAGTGTGTGTGTGTGTGTGTGTGTGTGTGTGTTGTGTGTGTGTGTTGTGTGTCTGTCTATCTCTTCTCTCTGTCTTTCTGTGTCTGTATTCTCTCTCAATTGTCTTTGTTTCTGTTTCTGTCTCTGTCTCCGTTTCTCTGTCTATCCGTATGTCTGTCTCTCTCTGTATCTCTCTCTCTTGTCTGTTTCTGTCTCCGTCTGTCTTTGTGTGTCTCTCTCTTTCTCTGTCTCTCTCTTTGTCTCTCTCTCTCTTTCTTTGTCTCTCTCTGTCTCCTTCTCTCTGCCTCTGCCTCTGCCTCTATCTGTCTGTCTCTCTTTCTCTCCCCTTCTCTCTTTATTGTGTATGCTCGATTCGAATATGTACGGCGCCAGTTCATTTTCAAAAAGATCAACATCACTGCCTTGTAGGTATGATGGGTGACGGTGCCGGTTTGATCGGCGATATCATCCATCACTGCTTGACAATGATGAGAAAGGCCAATGCTACGGGTGTGCCTAATGTACGTGTTGAGAATAATTAGACGGAAACGCCCGGTCAGACGCAAGCTCCTTGTCTTTGCAAAGCAACAGCGCTAGCGACATTAACCTTTTGACTTCCTGCACCCGTCCACCAACTTACAGACAGAGACAGAGACAGAAACAAGACAGAAACAGAGACAGAGAGAGAGAGAGAGAGAGAGAGAGAGGGAGGGAGAAGAGAGAGAAGAGAACAAAGAAAAAGAGACAAAGAGAAGAAGAGAGAGAGACAGAGAGAGAGAGAGAGAGAGAGAAACAGAGAGGAGAAGAGAGAAACAGAGAGAAACAAGAGAGAGAGAGAGAGAGAGAGAGAGAGAGAGAAATATTTGATTTTCGCAGGAACAACCACCACCTCCACCCTCCACCTCACAATGCAGTTGGTGGATTGGGTACGGGAGTCGAAGGGTTAATAATATTACTCAAAGGATAGTATAGCGTTAGGTCCCACCGGACCTGTCTTACAGCTAATCCTTAAAAGAACAAAAGTACGATCAGTCAAACCAAACAGATAAGTGCGATTTCAGTTTCAGTCTTCTCACAGCAGAATCTCTGCTGTTCTCCCAAACAAGTGTGACTGCCTGCGTTCAAGCAAACAGGAACCAGAGAGAGAGAGAGAAAAAAAGAAAAACATGAAAAAAGAATAAGAACGCGTATTTAATACAACCAGACAAGACAGGCGCAAATTTTCGGCCCAACTGGCCTTTGTCAAGCGTAAGATCACAAACAAACAAACAAACACCAGGATTTCTTATCTCACACTGGGCAGAGAGCAACAGGGAAGTTTCAGTCTGTTTCTCCTAATTTTTGTACCTGGTGTTTGTTTGTTTGTGATCTTACGCTTGACAAAGGCCAGTTGGCCGAAAATTTGCGCTTGTCTTGTCTTGTTGTATTAATTTAAATACGCGTTCTTATTCTTTTTTTTTTTTTTTTTTTTCTGGTTCTCTGCTGTTCTGTTGAGTTTAAAGTCCCACCACTCTCAGTGTATATGAGGATTAGCTGTAAGAATGTTTGCTCAAAGAAACCTTAACCCTTTGACTCCCACACCCTATCCACCAACTGCAAAAACTTAAACTCTTTGACTCCGTCACCCTATCCACCAGCTTCCTGCCTGCAGGAAGCTGGTGGGGATAGGGTGAGAGAGTCAAAGGGTTAAGTTTTTTGCTTGGTTAGCATGGTTGACAGTGCAGGATGCTGGTGGATAGGGTGAGGGAGTCAAAGAGTTAAGTTTTTTGCTTGGTTAGCATGGTTGACAGTGGGGGATGCTGGTGGGGCAGGGTGAGGGAGTCAAAGGGTTAAAGTTTATGAGCCTGGAGTTTTGAGTTTAGTCTACTGGATTTCATCACACTCAAACAATTCCATGTGCGCTCCGCCCCACTCTGCCAGCAAGTATCTGGCAGAATACCCAAGCCTATGCAAAATCCCAGGCGCTGGCAAGGGGGAAGGGGGAAGGGGAAAAGGAATCTATGAAACAGTAAGCTGATAAATCCCGAAAGTGACGAAAACATTAATTAAGATGGACAGCAAGCATGCCATGTTTTCAATGTTGCGGGCAGGAATTGAACTCGACACACTAGACTTTGAGCTCAAGCTCTGTCTATGCTTTACACGTAAAAGCCTATTCGTCCGAGCCTTAAAAACGATCAAAAACAAAACAAAACAAAAACTAATGAACAGCTTAAGACTCATCCTCATCATGTGTCTTGCCGCATGGCATTGGCGATCATGGCCCTCGATGCGACTTTATCCCTTGTCGCTGCAAATACATTTCCCACCCTGCGTGTCTTCCTCCACTCTGTAAGTCCGTCCAAATGTTTTCTCCCTGGGCTACCTGGTGCTTTTTCCCCTTCCAACTTTTCTGTTGTGACTAGGTGCTCTAATTTCGTATAAATGTTGCTTGTCTTTTCCTAATCTTTTTCATTAATGTTCTTTTCGTGTCTGCCTCCTTCAGGACTGTTTCGTGTTTTTTTTTTCTCTTGCTCTCCATGGAACTCTTCACATTCTTCTTAGAAACCACATTTCAGCTTCCTCAATCTTGTCCTGATTAGCCCACTTGTACGAGCTTAAAAAATCAACAAAAACAAAGCAAAAGCTATGGAACCGCACAAGATTGCTTCCCTAAATCTGCAAGTCTTCTTGACTGATCAACTGATCTTCTATCCAGCAATCAGTGATCTTGTTTGTTTGTTTGGTTTTTTTTTTTGGTTGTGTGTGTGGATTTTTTGTGTTCATATGTTGTCTTCCTCAAAGCTTCAGTTTATTTCATTTCGCTTTTTAGACCATATAGTTTCTACTCTCTCTTCTTGTCTTGTTGTTTTGTTGTTTGAGGGGGGGGGGGGGGCTCATCTTTTCAGGGGACATAATCCGTCTTTCCCTCTCTTGGGGGCTCTGACAATCCATCCGTACTTGCGGAACAAGAAGAAAGACTTGCAACCAGTAGTCCCACGGGCATGCGCTAAAGCCAGCTGACCTTCTGTCGGCAGGTACAAGGACTTGCAGTTTTAAGCGAAATGGAGAGATGCCGCCCGATAAAACAAGAACCCCGTGGATTGAATAAAACTTTAAAATCTCGTTTCATGATAAGCGTGTCGCACAGGATATAGGCGTAGCACGCATTGTCACCCCGATAAACGGGGACAATCGTTATGCGCGTGCGCGGCCTAAGCGAGGCTGCACGCGCTTTCCTAATAAATGGGCAGCCAATGGGTCTGTAATGCGCCTCGAGCCTGTCGGCAAGGTCATTTACATACAGGGTTCGTGCCGCAAGCCGGCGCGTGCGTTGAAAGGTGCGAGACAAGCTCGCGACTGATCATCATAGCACAGGCCTTCTCCAATCAGTATGCAATGCGCGAGGTTTAGTTTTGATCCATCCCAACATCCTGTTTGGATTAGTGACGTGCTTCTGTATAAAACGAACTGACGAAAAAGCTGATTAATGGGTGAATACTAATTTGATACTGGTTGGCACACAATGTGCTTCTCTGTTTCCATCCGCTTCGTTGGCGGTTTTTTCGTTTGTTTTTGTTTTACCCCGTTTTGCCTGGTTTTCTCATCCATTTTTTTTTCTCTCCACTTATTTAGTGCAAGATCGTCAGTCCCCACTTTTTACTTTTCTTCTTTTTTGTATGAAACAACAACAATTATAAAATAGTAATAATAATAACGACGATGATGATAATATCGATGATGGTAATGATAATGATAATAACAACAATAATAATAATGTAATAGTAATAATAATTTGTACTTTAACATAAACGACCCTTGTCAAAAGCATATTCGTTGCACTTTATTGGAATAGAATATAATTAACCCTTTGACTCCAACACCCTATCCACCAACACAGCAATTACTTAACCCTTTGATTCCTTCACCCTATCCACCGGCTTCTGCAGGAAGCTGGTGGATAGGGTGAGGGAGTCAGAAGGTTGCCACAGTACCACAATTATCACAGTTAATATTTATCACATTAAATAGATGAATAAATAGCTAAATTATTCGCCAATCAAGACGCCAATCAAACAAAATAAGACAACCAACGAAATGAACCTCAAAACATTAACCCTTTGACTCCCGCACCCTGCCCACCAGCATCCTGCTTTGCTAATCATGCTAACAAAGCGAAACTTAACCCTTTGATTCTGATTTTGATTCACAAATACTTAATCCCTTGGCTGCAGGAAACTGGTGGATAGGTTGAGGGAGTCGAAGGGTTAATTTGTTTTGCAGTTGGGAATAGGGTACGGGAGTCGAAGGATTAATATTATTCAAAGGATACAGCGTTAGGTCCCACTGGACCTGTTTTACAGCTATGTCTTAAAAGTACAACAAACAACAACGACAACAACAAAATCAGCCAAACAGCAGGGAGTCAAAGGGTTAACATCACTGAAAGAATAATGGCGTGAGGTCCCACTGGATATTGTCTTTACAATCAGCCTTTATAAAAACTAAAGAACAATCCGTTTTTCTCGCCGCGTCGTTTTCCGTTGTGATCAGTCCGTTTGTATCTCCTTATATTGTCTTGAGCAATTTGTTTATCCACTGCCGGCCTGCTAAGCAGTCACAGCTTCACCAGTGCCCGTTGGCCAGCATTACCTGTTTCCACCTCCCACGACGAGGACGAGGGGTTGGGCTTTGGGAGACTGAAAATGGCAAACTAGACAGAGAAATCGAGACCAGATGCCAGAAAGCCAACGCAGTCAGCTACCAACTTGCTCCTCTACTGAAACACCCCAGCATTCCTACCAGCACTGAGGCGAAATTCATCAACGCCATTTTTCTACCAACGCTGACATACCAGTGCCAGATATGGTCCCTAACTAAAGTCCTCGAGAGAAAACTGGTCACCTGTGAAATGAAATGCCTGAGGAAAGCAGTAAACAAGACAAGACGGGACAAGATCAGAAATGAGGTGATACGAGACATGGTAGGAGCAACACCAATCCTACAACACATCGAACAATGAGGATCAAGTGGTTCGGACACCTCACACGTATGCCCCTAAACCATCCAGCTCTTCGGGCATACAACACCAGATACTCTGGCTGGAGAGCCAGAGGAAGACCAAGACGACGATGGAGCGACTCCGTGGCAGACACCCTCAGAGCTCACGAGATGTCCCTTCTCCAGGCCACCCGCCCTGCTGCTGACAGACGACTGTATCTCCCCGCGACGCCCACCGGTACAAGCGGAAGGAAAAAGTAAAAGTAAAGTAAGTAAAGAACAATCAATTAACCAAACGGCTAAATGCTATTTCAGTTCACTTTTCTCACGGTAGAATCTCTGTTGTTCTGTTTTGTTGAGTTTAACGTCCCACCAGTCTCAGAGTTTATATATGAGACTAGCTATAAGTATGTTGCTCAAAGAAGCCTTAACCGTTTGACTCCCACACCCTATCCACCAACTGCGAAAACTTAACCTTGGAACTGTCCCTATCCACCAGCTTCATGCAGGAAGCTGGTGGATAGGGTGAGGGAGTCCAAGGGTTAAGTTTTTGCTTTGCTAACGTGGTTGACAATGTGGGATGCTGGTGAACAGGATGCGGGAGTCAAAGGGTTAAGGCGACTGGTCATCTGACCAGAACGCAACCCCACCAGCTGGCACAACAAGCATGTAACAACAACAACAACAACAACAACAACAACAACAACAACGCGAAATCCAAAACGAGTCGACTGCCCGCGTTCAAGCAAATAAGAACCAGAAAAAAACACGAAAATAGAATCAGAACGCGTACTTAACCAGACAAGACAGGCGCAAACTTTCGGCCAAGTGGCCTTTGTCAGGCTTAAACGTGAAATCGCAAACGAATAAAACCGATAAACACCGAATACAAAAATTAGGAGAAAAAAACGACTAAAATTTACCTGCTGCTTCGTCCAGTAGGGAAAAGGTCTAAATTAGGGAGAAAAAGACTAAAACTTCCCTGCTGCTTCGTCCAGTGGAAGAAAAGACTGACATTAGGAGAAAAAAGACAAAAACTTCCCTGCCGCTTCGTCCAGTGGAAGAAAAGGCTGACATTAGGAGAAAAAAGACAAAACTTCCCTGCGCTTCGTCCAGTGGAAGAAAAGGACTGACATTAGGAGAAAAAGACTAAAACTTCCCTGCCGCTTCGTCCAGTGGAAGAAAAGGACTAACATTAGGAGAAAAAAGACTAAAACTTCCCTGCTGCTTCGTCCAGTGGAAGAAAAGGACTAACATTAGGAGAAAAAAGACTAAAACTTCCCTGCTGCTTCGTCCAGTGGAAGAAAAAGACTAACATTAGGAGAAAAAGACAAAACTTCCCTGCGCTTCGTCCAGTGGAAGAAAAGGACTGACATTAGGAGAAAAAGACTAAAACTTCCCTGCGCTTCGTCCAGTGGAAGAAAAGGACTGACATTAGGAGAAAAAGACTAAAACTTCCCTGCTGTTTTGTCCAGTTGAACAACAACGTGGATTTAAAAGGAAGAGGCAGACCAAGGAAGACCTGGATTGATGGCATGAAAGAGACTTGAGTTCCATGGTATTTCTCCACTTAAGACCATACACTCATTGCTGACGGTCAGTTGTTGCTATCCGGATACCAGTGAAGAAACAAACAAAAAGATAGGAAATAAAAAAAAAAAAAAAAAAAAAAAAAACTATCCCCCCCCCCCCCCCAAAAAAAAAATTACAAAAAAGAAAGATATACATTATGATATTCCTTTCACGCAAACCTAACATCATCGCTATCATCATCATCATCATCATCATCATCATCATGTGCCCTGCCACATGGCGTTGGCGATCATGGCCCTCAAACGAATCTATCCTTGTCGCTGCAAGTACATCTCCCACCCTCTCTGTCCTCGCCACTCTGCAAGTCCGTCCAATATTTTCTTCCTGGTCTACTGGTCTTCTCTTTCCCTCCAGCTTTCCTGTTGTGACCAGGTGCTCTAATTCCTTACCCTTTCCTCATAAACTGTTAACCTAACAGAATAGTCTATTTGGTTACCTAAGTAATGCGGTCAGTGCTATCAACGATTCTCGTTCTGTCTCTTTCAAACGATAACAGAAACTGTGAACTCTTTGAATTCCTGGTGTATTATGTGTTATGTTATTGATTTATTGCTATTTTCTTTTTCAGTACTTTTAGTTCTATACACAAATCAAATTGCAACGGCAAATCGGGGGGGGGGGGGGGGGAATAAAACGATGAAGACGCCCACTTGAATTATCAAATCCGCGCGTGTGTAACTGATAGGCGGGGCTGCCGAGATGATAATTAATAATTCAATCACGACCGCCCTCAACCAAACCAAATTAAGTGGGCGGAGCTTACAGCAAAAGTAATCCCCTCCTGCATAATAGCGCGTGCGAGAAGTCGTTTCACAGTGGAACGATTCGTTTAGAGCAAATCGATTGAGGCGTAGCCACGCGGACGAGGAGGGGAGGGGTATGTGTGAAGGGGGTGGGGGGTGGGGGGAGTGCCACGTGCGCGTGCAGAGGCGAGCACTCTCGCGCCGATGTGCAAACGCTTTAAGCAAGCAAGACAAGGAAAAGCTATAGTCAATTTCATCGAGGAGCCACCAACCTTTTGTCAATCAATCGTACTTGGGGGGGGGGGGGGGGGGTCGTATGAAGCGCGTGAGCGGGGGAGGGGTGGTGGTGGTGGTGGTGGAATTGACAAGTCCTGATAAGCGGGGCCGGTGAGTGTGTGAGTGTGTGTGTGTATGTGTATATAAAGGCTGCGCGAGAGTTAATTAAATAATGACATTTTTTCACTTACGGCTGTTATCGCTTGTTCCTTCCCTTGGCTCGTGCGTGCGTGCGCCGCGCGCATGTCAGATTGGTTGCCGAGAGAAAGAGAGTGACATTGTGTTGTGGTGGTGTTGTTGAGTGGAAGAACATCGCTAGTTCAATTGCCTGAACAAATTTTCTTCTATCTCTTGTCAAGTGGGTTGTTGTTGGCTTGCTTTTTTTTTTTTGCTCACCAGGTAAGTGAAGTGTGGTTTGTGCTTGTGTAGTGTGTGTGTGTGTGTGTGGTGTGTGTGTGTGTGTGTGTGTGTGATGGGGGGAGAGACAGAGATAGCCAGAGGTAGAGAGAGAGAGAGAGAAAGGAAGAAAGAGAGAGAAATAAATAGAGGTACAAAGATATCCTGAAAAGTAACAAAAGTAACAAATATAAATGAAATAGTCAATAAGAAAGGACCTACATTTCAAAATGGAAGAGACAGAGAGAGAGAGAGAGAGAGAGAGAGAGAGAGAGAGAGA
Organism: Monoplex corrugatus; assembly: GCA_030674185.1. Classification (NCBI taxonomy): domain Eukaryota; kingdom Metazoa; phylum Mollusca; class Gastropoda; order Littorinimorpha; family Ranellidae; genus Monoplex; species Monoplex corrugatus. The sequence goes on from JAPXFY010000028.1 coordinate 25,561,028, forward strand.
GAGAGAGAGTTTTACAAAGATATCCTGAAAAAGTAACAAAAGTAAAAAACGTAAACGAAATGACGTCAAAAACTAAGGACCTACATTTTAAGAGAGAGAGAGAGAGTTTTAAAATGTCCACAAATGAGCAGAATGAAGCATTAAATGGAATGAGACTACTAGGACAAGTTTAAGAAAGTAACAAAAACCAAATAAAAAAAAAAGAAAATGAGAAGGAAAAAGTACACTTGAGTGTGGTGTGCGTGTCTGTCCTCGCGCGCGTGCGCGCATTTTGTGTGTGTGTGTGTGTATTTGTGTTGTGTTGTGTGTGTATTGTGTGTATGTGTGTGTGTGTATTTGTGTGTATTGTGTGTGTGTGTATTTTGTGTGTGTGTGTGTGTGTGTGTGTGTGTGTGTGTGTGTGTGTGTGTGTGTGTGTGTGAGAGAGAGAGAGAGAGAGAGAGATTTTGAAAAAACTGAATGAATAAATAATATGTGATATGAATATGTAAGCCTTTAATACAAATGCAAATATCTATAATTTACATCACCGACGGTGGTCTGTTGTCAGAACATACGTGAATTTTTCCGTATTAAAAACATAAAAATGTTACTTCGTCTATGAAATAAAACAAAAAAAAATGCAACAAAAACAAACAAACAAAAAAGAATCAAAACCAGGACTGACGTGACGCATGCTTGAGAATGCTAATACAATTTATGCAATGATTCATACATTAACAAAACGAAAGCTTTACTTGTGAAATAGTTTCTTTTGTTTATTTGTTTGAAAGATTTAAAAGCAAGCAACCAGATCAGAAAAATCCTTTAAAATTTTGTACGGTTGATTCACAGACACAGATACGCACATACAGACAGACAAACAAACAGGCATGCAGACAGGCAGACGCACATTTAAGAAAACGTTGCTGTCTGCCTGTCTGTCCCTTCCTCCTCTCTCTTTTTCTCTTTGTGTCTGTCCGTCTGTCCATCTCTCTCTCTCTCTCTCCCCTCCTTCCTCTCTGTCCTCTCACACATACACTCTCTCTCCTCTCCCTCCCTCCCTCCCTCCCTCTCTCTCTTAACTCTCCCTGTCTCTGTCAACTGAAATTATTGATATCAGTCATGTTCAGTATGTAGTACGCTTCTCTCTATATACAGTGTGTGTGTGGGGGGGGGGTGTGGTGTGTGTGGTGGCAAAAGTAGGTACAGTAAGTATCACATATTATTATAATGTTTAATTCCGCTCTCGATTAGAGGAGTGTGTGAATACCGACGGCAAGCAGTTTGAGTATCCTTTTATACATGAAAAAAACAAACGAGACAGTCTTGATGGAGGCAGACACAAGTAGATCACTCATAAGGAAGATTAGGAAAAGACAGGCAACATTTATAGGCCATTTTATGAGGAAGGGGATTTGGAGCACCTGGTCACAACGGGAAAGCTGGAGGGAAAGAGAGCGCCAGGTAGACCCAGGGAGAGAATGCTGGACGGACTTGCGAGAGTGGCTGGGGATGAGGAGGGTAGGGGAGATGCTAGGAACAACGAGAGATAGAGATGGTTGGAAGTCCATGGTCACCAACGCCAGGCGCCAGGGCACCTGATGAGATGATGATGATGATGATGATGACATGAAAAAAAAGTTTCACTGCACTGGATTACGCACTCTCAAGGGAGAGCAGCCCGAGTTTCACATTGTAAATCCACTCTGACAAAATGAAATGAATAATTATGATGATGATGGTGATGATAATAATAATAATAATAATGAAAATAATAACAAAACGAATAATAATGATACTAATTATTGTCATTATGATAATATAATAATGATCATGATAATAAGAAACAACAGTAATAATGACGACGACGGGAATGATGATGATGATATATAATAATAATAATGATAATAATAATGATAACAGTATTAATAATAATAAAACATACGCGGGTGCTCTCTAGAAATAGTTGTACTCCATTTTTGAGAGAGAGAGAGAGGAGAGAGAGAGAGAGAGAGAGAGAGAGAGAGAGAGAGAGAGAGAGATTTTATTTTCTAGTGGTGAAAGTTACTGATTAAAACCCATTTTTCAAAATTTTCATTCCTAATGTACATGTAATTAGTTTAATGTAAATTTTTCTTACAACTGTTAAAATACAACACTTGACATACAATCTGCAGATGTAAATCTGTAATAAATAATAAACATTAAAAATGAAAATAGGATCCGGTGGAAGGAGGAGGAAGATGAAGAAAAAGGAGAACTTTGTTCGTCAGGACAGGGAAAGAGAGGGGGGGGGGTGGGGGAGAGAGAGAGAGAGAATGAAATTAGAACTCAGAAATTTTAGAACTTCAGGAATAATTTTTAATGGGAGTTTACATCTGGCACTTATGGCCACAATAAGAATAGAGAGAGAGAGAGAGAGAGAGAGAGAGAAAGATACGAAGAGGAAAAATAGGAAGAGAGAGAGAGAGAGAAGAGAGAGAGAGAGAGAGAGAGAGATTGATTCAGACTCAGACGATTTATTCATGTAGGTCATTGCCCTTCAAACAAAACAAAAACAAACAAACAAACAAACAAAACAAAACGAAAACAACAACAAAACAAAAAAACAAGAAGAAACAAACAGAAAACAAACAAACGAACAAACAAAAAACAAAAACAAAAACAAATACAACAACAAAACAAACAACAAAAAAAAAAAGAAGAAAGAGAAGAAGAAAAGAAGAAGCACATGTTCGTATATATAAACATAAATAATGTTTTAACAACGTAGGCTATTTAATGAAATCAAAATTTTGGTTCATTTATTCATTTTTGAGACCGAAGAGAGAGAGAGAGAGAAAACGAGGATGAGGAGAAGAAGACGAAACATAAAAAGGATATATCGGCCATTAAATTTAGATTATCGCTAGAACAAGAACACACACACACACACACACACACACACACACACACACACACACACACACACACACACACACACACACACAAAACTCCCCTCCTTTTTTGTTTCAAGATAGTGGCAACACATTCAATTAATGTTTCTTTTACATTAACCCCACACAAGTTCAATCGTGTGTGTGATTTATTTTGTTTTGTTTATTGCTGCTATTCCAAACAGCGCTATAACCAAAATCAGCAATAGATTGAAAAAAAAAAAAATGACACAAACAAACAAACAAACAAACGAACAAACAACCTTGTTCCAACCCCACTCTGTAATAACATAATTGTTGTTCTTATCTGGTATTGTCGGAATAACAACAGATATGTCCGTCTTCCCCCGCTTCTCTGGGATGGTTATTGCCGCTAGGGCCATGTCACCTGAGGTGGGTGCCGACGACAAACTTGAACCAAATCAATCAACCAGCCATAAGAAACCTGGGTTCGATTCCCAGTGTGACAGGATTTTTTTTTCTCTCCCCAACTCTCCACGAGACGTTGATGGATGGTCTGGATGCTAGTCGTTTCGGGGAGAAAGAGTGGCAGAATGGTTCAGACGTTCGCCTGCCAATAACTAAACTCGAGGTTCCATGGTTCGCTCCCCCTTAAGGCCTCAACTTTTCTCATGTTTGACCAGAAAATCGAACTGAACTCTAGTCCTTTGGAAGGGGACGAAAAACGAGTTGGACCCGTGTGCCTTCTGCGCAAGCTAAAGATTCCACGGTAGTTGAAATTCGTGAAGAGCAGGGTGCCGCTTGGTGTAAAACATTGGAGAGATAGGTTGATTTCCCAGCTCCCCACCCCTTGAAGATCAATTAGCCTTCTTGCCTTTCTGAGAGGGGACGGACGCCGCCCTCATAGTGCTGGCCCCGGGAAAAGTTGAGGTCTCTTGTCACCTCGCTCCCCTACGACCTCAGGGTTCTGGAACTATCTGGGTAGGACCTCAGGACCTGGCCGGCTCGTGGGTTTAAGGTGCAGGCTTAAGGCTTGTGCCGTGATCATTCTGGATTTTCTCCATCACATGGCACCTGTGACGTTAGTGCATATGGAATTCTTTCCGAGCGCGGAGACGTCATCTTGAGAAACTGAAACTGAAACTGATACCTTCGGGAGAGACGACAAAACTCGATGTTTTGTGTGTAGCGTTCACTAAACGCACTTCACATTAAAATAGATCCCTCGCTCGTCTGAAAGCACACATGTGAATAGACGTTTAAAAAAAGTTAAAATAACGAACGAAGAAGACCATCTTGACTTCAAGAGAGTTGTCCGTAGCAAAATTCGATGGGGAAAAAATTCCATTTTAGTCGGTAAACAAAAATACATGCTTACAGAAGAAAAAGAAAGAAAGAAAAAAGAAAAAAAAAAAGAAAAAAAGAAAGAAAAAGAAAAAAAAAGTTTTTGTTATTGTTGTTTAAAGCCCAGCGACTGCGTAGAACCATATCAGGGCTATAACCGTTTCAAAACATACAAAACTTTTAACAGGGGAAAAAAAAAAAAAAAAAAAAAAAAAAAAAAGGAAAGAAAACTGAGTACGCACATTAACTGTTTTAGAAAGCACAAATCCAAGGTCACACCCCTGGCGTTGACCACTCCGTCAAATTCATCGCACAGGGGACCCAAAAATCACAGGGGATTTAAAAAAACACGCCTGAATACAAATCTAAGCATACCCAAGGACACCGAACATATACAAAACTGGCCTAAATTACCTAAAATTGCTTCCGGATATCTCATTTCCTTAGAGCCAAAAATGCAATTAATACATGTACCCACTTATCAAACCTAAGAAAAAGTACGTAACACTTTATGGAAACACATACAGATGAACGGCCAGCAAGGCAGACAATGAAGGCACAAATGACAAAAAGCAAAGAGCGTGAGAGATAGGTAATGTCCCAGGCACTTTTTCAAAAATAAGTTCGAGTATATGCATAACACCCTCCGCACAACACACACAACACACACACACACACACACACACACACACACACACACACACACACACACACACACACACACAAAACCAACAACAACAACCAACCAACCAAACAACCCCCCCCAAAAAACAAAAAAAAAACAACACCCCCAAACCCCCAAACAACAACAACAAAACCCACCCAAAACAAAAATAGATAACCAAACCAAAACAAAACAGCCTACAATACAAAATCAGTCCCCCCAAGAAAGCAAAACAAAACAAAACAAAACAGTTGTGTGTAGGGTAGTTGCAGAGTATAAAGGTAGGCTTGGGCGCTCCTTTTTTGAGAGTGTTCTGAGCTTACTGTATTCGTACTTTGTATCGCTTCTGATGCTAGCTGAATGGGTAGCGCGAACTGTGTTAGATTTGAGAAGTTCTATACAACATGGGAGTATAATTCTCAAGAGTTATGTCCTTTGATTATATTATAAAAAATCTCCCTGCTTCCCTCATTACTTTGGTATTACCTATATGCCTTGGAAGCAACTCTGTATATGTTCTGTCTTGTCTATGTGTGTGTGTTTGATCAGTTCAAGAATAAAAGACTATGTCAATATTGAACATAAGACCAATATATTGTATGTATTTCTCTCCTCTCTCATAGCTGTGTGTAGGTAGTTGCAGAGTATAAAGGTAAGGCTTGGGCGTTCCTTTTTTTGAGGAGTGTTCTGAGCTTGCTGTTTTTGTACTTTGTATCTGCTTCTATGCTAGCTGAATGGGTAGCGCAAAGTGTGTTAGATTTGAGAAGGTCTATACAATATGGGAGATAATTCTCAAGAGTTATGTCCTTTGATTATAAAAAACAAACAAAACAAAAAACCCTCAACAACACAGCAACAACAAACACAAACCCTGCAAAAATAATCGTGTTAAATTATGTTTGAAAATCGGACGAAAAGAAACTTCGTGTGGTGTTTTATCACATTTTCACAAGCAAAATCATTCCTTTTGACGCAGTTCGGTCACCATGGAAGACTTGCTGACGAGTTCGGCACTGAGCGGCATGACGTCATCCCATCGAGATATGACGTCACTGATGGGATTGCCGTTCGCTTCTCCTCTGCTGCTTCGCACGGCGGTGGATTCCCGATCCCCTCCCGTTCCTCGGGATTACTTCAGACTGTGGGGTGAGTGTTTTGTTGTTGTTGTTGTTGTTGTTGTTGTTTTCGTGTTGTTTGTGGCGGTTGTTGGGTTTGCTGTGCGGTGTGAGATCATTTTGGGTCTTCTTCATCATGTGGCCTCTGGCCCCCGTGGGGATGCCGGGGGGGGGGGGGGGGGGGCTCTTTCAGTATAAATAGTATTCCCAATTTTGGGAAATTCTGTGCTAGAAATTTGCTCTTTTCTGTCACTCTGTCTTTGTTTCTGCCTTGTTCCTTTGCTTTCTGTCATTTCTTCATATCACTTTCTGTCTTGCTGGTCCATTCACCTGTACGTGTTCGATTGGGTACATGTATGAGGTGCATTTTGGCTCTAGGGAGGTGAGATATGCGGAAGCAATTTTAGGTAATTTATGCCTGTTTTTATATGTTTTGGAGTCCTTAGGTATGCTTATATTTGAATTCTGGTGGTTTTTTTTTTTAAAATCCCCTGTGCGATAAATTGGACGGCGTGGTCAACGCCAGGGGAATGTCTTTAGATTATGTGCGCGAATGCATTGACATGTGTACTTAATTTTCTTTTCTCTTTTTCTTTCTTATTGAAGTTTTGTATGTCTTGAAACGGTTATAGCCCTGATATGGCTGTACGCAGTCGGCTGTGCTTTAAACAACAATATTGATAACAGTAACGTGGCAGCTGTGGCGTCAGCGCATATGGAAGTTTAGTCCCAGCGCATAGACGTCGTCTTCAGACGCTGAAAATGTTCGTGTGTGTGGTGACGTCTTTTGTTTACTTCGGGTCTGTTACTCGAAATGATTTATCATATTTAAAAAAAAAAAATGAAATAGACACCCCCCAAACCAGAAAAACAAAAATAAAATCGGAACGAGTATTTGATATATAACAAAGCAAATGTTCGACCAACTGGCCTTTGTCAAGCATATACAAAATATAATAATAATAATAATAATAATAATAATAATAATATATTTTATTTATATAGCGCAAAATCTTGATAAAATCAAATCTAAGCGCTAAGCGTATACATCCATACATACCTACATACATATGAGCGTATACATGCATACATACATGCATACATACTTACATACATAAATCTAAGCTGAGCGTATACATGCATACATACATACATACATAAATCTAAGCGTATACATACATACATACATACATACATACGTACGCACATGCATACATAATAATTACAATATTTATATAGCTCAAAATCTCGACAAAATCAAATCCAAGCGCCGAAAAGACACACACGCACACACGCACGCACGCACACACACGCACACACACACACACACACACACACACACACACACACACACACACACACACACACACACACACACACACACACACACACACATGCATGGCCACAAATGGGGAGAAAAGAATAAAAGCAATAAAAGCAAGAATAAAATCAATGGAAAACCACAGAGAGCACATCATATACAATTAATATATTAAAACAAAGTGATTCCCCTCCGAGCGGAGACAGGCTGCAGAGGGGGGTTGAATGAGGTTAGGATTTTATGCAGAGGAGAAAAGGTGAGTTTTAAGAGCGGACTTGAAGGAGGCAAAAGTAGGTTGCTGGCGGACTGAGAGAGGAAGTTTGTTCCAGGAGAGTGGACCAGAAACAGAGAAGGCTCGTGGACCATAGGTATTGAGCTTAGTGCGTGGAAAACGAAAAGTCAGAGGATCGGAGGCAGAGCGGAGGGTACGTGAGGGAACATAGATCTCAAGTAGGCTTGACAGGTAATCGGGGGCTGCGTTATTGAGGCTTTTGTAGCACATGGTATCTAGTTTGTACTGTATGCGCTTTGATACAGGGAGCCAGTGAAGTTGTGCCAGGAGAGGAGATATGTGGTCAGCTTTTTTCTTTTTGAGTACAAGGCGTACAGCATTGTTTTGAATGCGCTATAGGATGTGAATGGTGGAGGCAGGAAGACCAGACAGGAGTGAATTGCAATAGTCAATGCGAGACATTATGAAGGAGAGAACGAGTTTTGCAGTTGTTTCGACAGAGAGATACTTCCTGATCAGGCTTATACGATGGAGATGATAGTAGCAAGATCTGGCAGTTTGAGAAACAAAGTTGTTCATGGACAGGGTAGAGTCAATGCAGACACCAAGGTTTTTAGCTGAATCAGAAATTGGGACTGATGTGTTACATAATGGGAGAGAAAGAGGAGGCAGCTGGGAAAGTTTCTGACGGGTGCCAATGAGGATAGCTTCTGTAACAAAGAAGAATACATGCACAGTGTGTGTGTGTGTGTGTGTGTGTGTGTGTGTGTGTGTGTGTGTGTGTGTGTGTGTGTGTGTGTGTGTTTTGTGTGTATGTGTTGTGTGTGTGTGTGTTTTGTTTGTGTTTTTGTGTGTGTGTGTGTGTTTGTGTGTGTGTGTTTGTTTGTTGTGTGTGTGTGTGTTGTTTGTGTGTAAGTGTGTGTGTGTTTGTGTGTGTGTATGTGTGTGTATGTGTGAGTGTGTGTGTGTGTGGAGAGAGAGAGAGAGAGAGAGAGAGAGAGGAGAGAGAGAGAGAGAGAGAGAGAGGATGACGTCTTGGGTCAGGGGTCACACGCCCTACCCCCCCTCCTGTCTTCCCCCTCCCAGTTTACGTGTGCTTTGTGCCCTAGGAGATTTGGTCGTTGTTGGTGATTGCTTTGGTGAATGGTGAGAGTGCGGCCTTGGTTTGAGTCTTGAATCAAGATTTGGCGTCTTATAAACATCGTCTCATCATCATCATCATCATCATCATCATCATCATCATCATCAGCTTCATCATCATTGTTATTACTGTTATTAATTTATTATTATTATTATTATTACTTAGCATAACAACCTAGAAGGCAGTTTCCCAAACGTGGTGTTTAGCAGAAGAAAATGGCAGACACAATTGAATATTTGAACATTTCGGTTTAATAGTGACGTAATAATGACATGGTCAAACTTTTTAAAAAGTCTGTGAAATTAACATAAAAAATGAAGATATAACTATTTCAAAGAGGAATTATTACACAGTTGAACACAAATTTCTGGCATATACAGGTAGGGTGTGTGGGTGTGGTGGTGGTGTGTTGTGTGTGTGTGTGTGTGTGTGTGGGGTGTGTGTGTGTTTGTGTGTGTGCAAAAGTAGGTATACAGTTACGAAAAAAGAAAACACGTACAATACTCATTGCATTTATTATACAAACAAATGAATATTGCATATACATGTAATAAGCACAGCCTTAATCCCTCAGATTATCAAATTGCTTGCCGTCGGTATTCACACACTCCTCTAATCGATAGCGGACACTCATGCACACTCTAGCACAAAGATCTTTATCAGCATCAATTTCTTAACAAGCCTGCAAGATGAACTGAATCATGTCATTAACAGTGCGCGGCTTGCGTGCGAAAACCCTTTCCTCTACATATCCCCCCAAAAGAAGTCCATCAGTCTTCCAGTATTGTTTTAAAATCCATTTGCGCTCCTCGTCTGTCAAATTACCAGCCATGGTTAAATTAAATTGCCGCTTAGATCCAAATTAAATTGCCGCTTTACCTGCAAAAAAAAAAAAAAAAAAAAAAAAAAGTTAGAATAAAAGTACATGCATATTATTAGTTACGATAAAATATAATTAATGACTCTGAAAATATCGAAAATAAGCCAACTAACTTAATGTGCTAGATCTAATAATTTTAATGAAATAAGCATTATAATAATGATGTGATACTGTATACTTACTTTTGCACCCCCTTATAAATATACACAACCACCTCCCCCCCCCCCCCAAAAAAAAAAAAAAAAAATCAAATTCGTAAATACATACACATGTGCAAGACATCACTTGATAGTGACATTGAAGAAAGGTAAATAAAGAAAACAATGTAACCTAACAAAAAAGAAATCAAATTTCAAGAAACACACCCTTGTAATTTTGCCATCTGGCAAAGGACTACGAATTTTTTTACTGTTTATTTTCAATTTTTGTCAGATTTTATTTTGTTAATTTCAATTTGTTTTATTTTATTTTATATTCATTTGGTTTGATTTTATTTTATTTCATTCATTTTATTTTTTCTTATCTTCTTTTCTTTTTTTTCTTTTCTTTTTTTATTTTGTTTTACTTTGCTTTATTATTACTTCTTTTACAGAACTGTGTTAGCTGATTTTTTTTTTATTATTATATTATTGAGTTCGAGCATAGTTACGCCTTGGATGGTCAGTCTCATCGACTGGATGTAGTACGTGTGGTTTTCATGAAATTTAAACATAACTAAGGACACTAAAACATATATAAAAACGGGCCTAAATTACCTAAAATTGCTTCCGTATATCTCATTTCCCTAGAGCCAAAAATGCACTCAATACAAGTACCCAATTATCAATCCTAAGAGAAAGTACGTAAGACTTTACCGAACACATACATGTACAGGTGAATGGGCCAGCAAGGCAGAAAATGATAGGAAGAAATGACAGAAAGCAAAGGAGGAAGGAAGAAACAAAGGGAGTGAGGGAAAAGACAAAATTTCTAGCACAGAATTTCCAGAAGGTAAGGGATACGATTTGTACTGAAAGACTCCCGGCATCCCGGGTATGCGGTATCTGAGTAGACTCGAACCTGAACCTCTCAGTTGGTACACCAGTTTACTAACCACTCGACTGGCCTCGCCCGTCAAGCGCATAATTCAAAACGATATATCGACAGAGACCCCCGTGTGGAGATGCCGGGGGCTCTTTCGGTATAAATAGTATCCGCATCTTCTGAAAATTCTGTGCTAGAAATTTCCTCTTTTCTGTCACTCTCTTTGTTTCTTTCTTCCTTCTTTGCTTTCTTTCATTTCTTCCTGTCATATTCTGCTTTGCTGGCTCATTCACTTGTATGTGTTCGATAAAGTCTTACGTACTTTTTCATTTGGATTGATAATTGGGTACTTGTATTAAGTGTATTTTTGGCTCTAGGGAGGTGAGATATGCGGAGCAATTTGAGGTAATTTAGGCCTGTTTTTATATGTTAGATTATGTTCGTGAATGCATTGATATGTGTACTTGAATATTTCGTTTCTCTTTTCCTTTCCTGTTGAAATATTGTGTAAGCCTATGTTTTGAACGGTTATAGCCCTGATATGGCTCTACGCAGTCGGCTGGGATTTAAACAAAATTAACAATAACAATCTCGACAGAGCGGGAACAGATGAAAGCCTGCCTTGATGCCGTGTTTCTTTGTGCACAATTTCATAGACACACACCACACACACACACACACACACACACACACACACACCACACACACACACACACACACACACACACACACATAATTAATATATAATAATACACACACACACACACACACACACACACATAATTATAATATTTGTTTATTTGGCTTGTGCAAAATAGGTGTTCCGTTTTGGCGTTGATATCATTTTGTCTGTGTCCTGTACATATGTACGCCGCTTTTGTTTAGGTATCACACTCATCTCTTTGGCACCGCAATATTCTGCTGGGGTTGCTTTCCGGTTACCTAGTGTCAAATTGCATTTTGTGTAAAAAAAATTATTTGATACCCTACAGAGATGAGGAAACGATGGACGAAATCCAATTTTTGTGTGTGTGGTAAAACAAATTTTGCTACACTCGTAACCGAGATATAGAAAGTATTATTATCCGATGCGATGCATGTTGCATTTTGGATTGTCTTTTCCTGTGGTGCACATCGCCTTTTGGGTTGTCTTTTCCTGTGTTGCTTTATTGTTTCCGTATTTGCACCTCTTGTCTGTCTCGGTGTTTCTTTTGTGTATGATATCATTCCTTTGAGCTGTTTGTTTTTCATCACCATTTCCCCCATCAATCTATCTATCTATCTATCTATTATCATCTATCTATCTATCTATCATCTATCTATCTATCATCTATCTATCTATCTATCTATCTATCTATTCTATTATCTATCTATCATATCTATTCTATAATAAGAGCATTGACAAACACACATCAATTCTTACCTTGTCTTCTTCTTCCGCAGACTACATCTCCTGCCAGCACCAATAACAGTTACCAATCATACTTTTAAGGGGGCAGACCTACCCAGATTTGGGTACCAAGATTGTGATGTTCAGTGTTTCAGTTCTAATTAACCAATCACCATGATATTTAGCAAGAAGATATCTCAGACAGTATTCTTTGGACTGAATATCTTTGTTGGGGTCTGTGGGTTATGGAAAGTTGACAAAAATTAATTAATTGCGATTTTTCGCGAGATTGTATACATCAGACATAATATGTTCAAAAGTTTTCATCCGATTTCCTTGATATTTAGCACACATATAGCAGGGACAGGTATCTATAGCCAGTAATAAACTCTTGCAGTTCTGCTTGAAAGAAGCATTTTTATCAAAAGTTGTATTATAATTTTTTATATTAAAATTATTCTAAAAATTGGTATGATGATTGTACAGAAAATAATGATAGTAGAGCTAAGATTTTACTACATGCCATACATACTATACAGATGTGTTTGCTCACTAAATATCAAATTCCCAACATGAATATATGTGTAGTTATAAATGTCACAGTATGTACTATATATTTTTTCATTTTCGCAGGAACATTTTTAATTAATTAATTTTTGTCAACTTTTCATAATTCACAGACCCCAACAAAGATATTCAATCCAAAGAATATTGTCTGGGGTATCTTCTTGCCAAATATCATGGTGATTGGTTAATTAGAACTGAAACACTGAACATCACAATCTTGGTACCCAAATCTGGGTAGGTCTGCCCCCTTAAGTCTCCTCGAGGTTTTGTTCCGCGACGCTTTCAACTGCTGCAATAGAACGTACGGTTTCAATACAGCGAACGCCACAAAAATTGCAGAGAAGACAGGAACCATCGGACGTTTTGGATTAGATTATAACTGGTAATTGGATGGGATTAAATGAAAGTCATTTTCTGTCACAAACGGTCTTGTTCAGCGTGAAATCCGATGCTGGCTGCTCTTACCCTGGAAAGCGCGTTATCGTAATACAAAAAAACCTCTACCGAAGGCTTAGTATTATTATTATTATTGTTATAGTTGTTGTAATTGTTATTATTATTATTAGTGTTATTATTTATTTTATATTATTATTATTATTACTGTTATTATCATTATTGTCGTCGTCGTCGTCATCGTCGTCATCATCATCATCATCATCATCATTCATCATATCATCATCATCAATCGTTTTATTATTTATTGTTGTTCTTGTTCTTGTTATTATCACTGATATCATTATCATTATTATCGTCGTCGTCGTCGTCGTAATCATCATCATCGCGTCATCCACTATTATTTTTTTATTATACATTACTACTGTTATTGTTATATTACACTTATTATTGTATCATCATGATCATCCATATTATTATTATTATTATTATATTATCATTATCATTATTATTATCAGTTGTAGTAGCGTCAGTTATCCGACGAAGGGGACTTTCCACAGAATGTTTCCAGGACAATTTTTTGCTACCCATGTGATCTTTTCGGTGAGCACGTGCATGCTACCATGTGATCTTTTCGGTGAGCACGTGCATGCTACACACGGGAACTCAGTTTATTGTCTCAGCAAAAATGATGAGCACCTGGACCACTCATTCGAGGTCTAGCAGTACAGGTAGTGGTAGAAAATCACCGTGGTGCAATGTCTAGCGCAACGGACTGTCAGCTAGATCAAGGTTTGGGTTCGAATCCCCATCAATCCTGTCTAAATCATTGAGGGAGTTTTCGGCCCTAACTGGCTCCTACCTAGACTCGAGGATGCTATGGGCTCATTGGAAAGACTGGGACCGCGGGACCACAAATCGAGCCTCATCCACTTCACGGTTTCGTCATTGAGGGTATTGCTTAACTCTCCTGCCCCAACACGACGGGTGTCTGTATCTCTCGGGCCTGGTTGATGCCAGGCTGTATTATATGATAGTAAGTGTAGAGAACAGCCCTGTCAGGCAGCTTCAGTCCAGAGTTGAACTCCATAGCGTCACGATTATCGTCCACATCGTCATCATCATCATCATCATCATCATCATATCATCATCATCATCATCATAGCATTGTTAAAATTTGTTCCAGCATCTGTGGCCCTTCAGAAGCGTAGAAATTTGGGCAGACAACAACAACAACAACAACAAAAAACAACAACAAAAACAACGACAAAACAAAAACCAATACCAACCAACCAACCAACCAAACCAAACCAAACCAAAAAAAACAAAAAAAAAACACAAAAAAAACATGAGCACAAATGAAAATGCTTGTGGGTGACAATCTCTAAACAATTTCTTGTCTGACCCAGGTTCAAACTCGGGATCTCTTACTTCCCTGGCAGATATTCTAACCAACTGGGTCACGAATGTACTGAGAATATGAATGCTGTAGACATGGCGTTATTTTTTTATTTTATTAATTTTTTTTTTTTTTGGCGGTGAGAATTCTGACATACTGCTGGAGTATGATCAGACAGAGAGAGAGAGAGAGAGAGAATGAGATAGGTAGTAGATAGAGAGGTAGATAGATAGAGAGGTAGATAGATAGAGGGTAGATAGATAGAGAGGGAGATAGATAGAGAGGAGATAGATAGAAGATAGGAGATAGATAGATAGAGAGGTAGATAGAGAGAGGAGAAGGGAGGAGAGGAGAGAGAAGAGAGAGAATGAGATAGAGAGGTAGATAGATAGAGAGGGAGAAAGGGAGAGAGAGAGAGAATGAGAGAGAATGAGATAGAGAGGTAGATAGATAGAGAGGGAGAAAGGGAGAGAGAGAGAGAATGAGATAGAGAGTGATAGATAGATAGAGAGGGAGAAAGGGAGAGAGAGAGGAGAGAATGAGATAGAGAGGTAGATAGAATAGATGAGGGAGAAAGGGAGAGAGAGAGGAGAGAATGAGATAGAGAGGTAGATAGATAGAGAGGGAGAAAGGGAAGAGAGAGAAGAGAGAATGAGATAGAGGTAGATAGATAGAGAGAGAAGAAGAGAGAGAAGAATAAAGAGAGAATGAGATAGAGGTAGATAGAGTGGAGAGGTAGATAGAGAGGTAGATAGATAGAGAGGAGAAGGGAGAGAGAGAGAGAATGAAAGAGATGAGATAGAGAGGTAGATAGAGAGGGAGAAAGGGAGAGAGAGAGAGAATGAGAGAGAGATAGAGACAGAGAAAGAGAGAGAGAGAAATGAGAGAGAGATAGAGAGAGAGAATGAGAGAGAGAGAATGAGAGACAGAATAAGAGAGAATAGAGAAAGAGAATGAGAACAAAGGAGAATGAGGGAGAGAGTGAGTGAGAGAGAGAGAGAGAGAGAGAGAGAGAGAGAGAGAGAGAGAGAGAGAGAGAGAGTGTGTGGTGTTTATATCACCATGATTTCACGTTCACGAGACCGCGCGACATTGCAAGCCGTTGACACTCTTATGACTTTGATCAGTGTTCCCCATCTCTTCATTTGGCTACCACCGGCACGTCCACCACCCCCCATCACTCCCCCCCCCCCCCCCCCCCCCCCCCACTGAGAAGCCGCGCCACTATCGTAAAGCCACCATCAGCCATTCGTCATTCAAAACCCTAATCGCGTCATCAGAGGCCTGTCGGGTCCACTGCGCCGTAGCTTTGTCCTCGCGTGCCGTGCGTTGCCCCGGGCAACCCTGCCACCTGTTGGCGCTGTTTGTGTCGAGTTGCGTGCTGTGATTGATTGATCAAGTTTTTGTTCTCCGATGTGCGTCCCAGCGTTCAAGTTTTTGTTCTTCGGTGTGTCCCAATATTCAAGTTTTTGTTTTCCAACGTGTCCCAGTATTGAAGTTTTTTTGTTCTCCGCTGTGTGTCCCAATATTCAAGTTTTTGTTCTCCAACGTGTCCCAGTATAAGTTTTTTTATTCTCCGCTGTGTGTCCCAATATTCAAGTTTTTGTTCTCCAACGTGTCCCAGTATTGAAGTTTTTTGTTCTCCGCTGTGTGTCCCAATATTCAAGTTTTTGTTCTCCAACGTGTCCCAGTATTGAAGTTTTTTGTTCTCCGCTGTGTGTCCCAATATTCAAGTTTTTGTTCTCCAACGTGTCCCAGTATTGAAGTTTTTTGTTCTCCGCTGTGTGTCCCAATATTCAAATTTTGTTCTCCGATGTATTCCAACAGAAAATTGGAAGGAAACGAGAACACCAGGTAGACCCAGGAGAAAAATATTGGACGGCTGCAGGGTGGCTGGGGACAGAGAGGTGGAAGATATGTTGCGGCGACAAGGATAGATGCATATGGAGGGCCATGATCGCCAAAGCCATGCGGCAGGGCATTGATGGTGATGATGATGAATGATGATGTTGCTATGTGTCCCAATGTTCAAGATTTTGTTCTCCGATGTATTCCAACAGGAAAGTTTGGAGAAAGAGAACACCAGGTAGACCCAGGAGAAATATTGGACGGACTCGCTGTCGGCTGGGACAGAGAGGTGTGGGAGATGTACTTGCGGCGACAAGGATGATTGTATATTGGAGGGCATGATCGCCAACGCCATGCGGCAGGGCACATTGTGATTGATGATGATATAATGATGATGTTGTTATGTGTCCCAATATCCAATATTTTGTTCTCATTTATCCCAACAGAAAAATTGGAGGGAAAGAGAACACCAGGTAGACCCAGGGAGAAAATATTGGACGGGCTTGCAGGGTGGCTGGGGACAGAGAGGGTGGGAGATGTACTCGCAGCGACATGGGATAGACTCGTATGGGGACCATGATCGCTAACGCCATGCGACATGGCACATGATGGTGATGATGATGATGATGATGATGATGATGATATGTGTCCCAATATTCAAATTTTTGTTCTCCAATGTATCCCAACAGAAGAGCTGGAAAGACAGATAACACCATGTAAACCCAGGGAGAAAACACTGGACGGTCTTGCAGGGTGGCTGAGGACAGAAGGGGTGGGAGATACACTAGCTGCGATATGGGATAGATTCGTATGGAGGGCCATGATCGCTAATGCCATGCGACATGGCACACGATGATAATGGTGATGGTGATTATGATGATGATGACGACGACGACGCACATGCTGATAATGATGATGATGATGATGTGTCCCAGTGGCCCTGGTCAAAATGGACGGAATAAGCTCTGGCCATCGTGATCTGTATGACTGAATCGTCCATCTCTTGTCAAGTGTTACGTCAGTGACAACGTGACAACACTGGTTCTTTTGTCCGAGTTGTTCAGTGGTGGTTGTAACTCGTTCAACAGTTGTCATTCAGTTAAAACATATTAATTAGATCTTGTAGACAACATCTGATACTATTAATTTATAGCCATATACTTTTCCTCAGCTATTTGAAGGCATGATTAATGAATTTTATCAATGAACCATTTTCTTCTGTTACCGTGTGAGAAAGACAGACGGAAAGACAAACAGAGAGAGAGAGAGAAGGGATAGGGGCTGGGATTAGACACGAGACTGACACAGCTCGTTTTTCTACTCTCCTGTCAAGATGTTATTGTTATTGTTATTGTTATTTTTGTTTAAAGCTCAGCCGACTGCGTAAAGCCATATCAGGACTCTAACCGTTTCAAAACATACTCAATACTTCAACAGGAAAAAAAAAAAAAAGGAAAAGAAAATATTGTACACATATCAATGCATTCCCGCACATAGAATGCAAAATAGACATGAATCTTGCAGATTTTTAAAGGACAGCAGTTGTCGTATTCATTATTAGTGGACATATATAACGTAACATCATCTGTTACATATTTCCAACATAAAAACAAACTTGTTTTCAATGTGTTCCGAATGTACATACTTTCCAAAGAATGCTAAATCAGAAATTCAGAACTGAACGATATAATGCCAAAATACACTTTCACTTGTCCGTTTTTAATGCTCAGTGGAACAACTATATGCCAATGCTTTCCCCGCAGTAAACGGATTTTCTTCAGGACATGTTCTTAAATCTTGACGTACACAATAAAGCCTTCATTGATTAGAATATTGTCACATATGGTTTGTATATTATAGGTTGTTTGTATGTGAACAATACTTGTTTTATATGTATAAATTGATAACATCTGTTACACATTGCTATTTTTTTAACAGATTTTTTATTCAAGGAAAAACATTGCAGCATACAACAGGACACTGAACACAACAAGCAGAAGCTTATGAACCATATTCATAGTGTATAGAACTTACAAATGAATTGCTGCAGCCATAGAAAGTTCAACAATTCTGGGAAGATACAGTAACATTATACATTATATGTAACAAAAGAAAAACAAAAAATCAAAAATATGATATTGAGGGGTATTGTGAGATCCCACGCACATGCGTGGACCGGCACCAGACCAGGGGCAACGAGACAGCAACAAGCAATATCGATGAATGCCAGGGCAAGGTCATGACCGTGCGCTCATCATATACAGAACAAGGCTATCGCCGAGTACGGCAATAAAGTCCGCCGCTGAAGTATAGAAACACAAACAACACTGAAAACGAGGGAAGAGCAAGAGAGAGAGAAAGAGTTTTCTCCCTTGCTGGGACAGACAAACACAAAAAAGCAACAGACACGAACAAAATTAATAGTCCGCTTCGCATTCTTTGAATGCGGCGGGCTTATAATAGACAATGGTCTACGGGCTTTGGTAAATTCCGTAGTTTAAGAAAAATCTGTAACACATTGATTATCGTACAGCCAAAAGACAATTTGAAAAACAAATTCATAAAGAAATGTTGACATGTGCTAAGATCTTAATGTTCATTTTAAAACTTCCAATAAATAAGATATTATTATGTCGATGTCATCATCATCATCAGGTGCCTTGCCGCATGGCGTTGGCGATTATGGACTTCCATCTGTCTCTATCACTTGTTGCCTCAAGCATCTCTTCCACCCTCCTTGTCCCCAGCCACTCTGCAAGTCCGTCTAGTATCTTCTCCCTGGGTCTACCCGGTGCTCTCTTTCCCTCCAGCTTTCCCTTTGTGACCAGGTGCTCCAAATCCCCTTTCCTCATAAAATGGCCTATAAATGTTGCCTGTCTTTTCCTAATATTCCTTATGAATGATCTACTTGTGTCATCATTATGTACATTCTGCATACTATATGGATTTATATGTCAACAATGTCTTTTCAATATGTGTATAGTTTTTTGTTGTTGTTGTCATTTTTCGTTGCCACATTGTATGTTTGATGTCTGTTTCTTGTGAAGCAAAAGCTGAATATAAAGAAAAAATTCACTTAAAAAAATCTTGTTTTCGACTTAGCTTATCAGTGTGCGTTTATGTTTATGTTGCCGGCAATATGATCACATTTCATAGATATGTATATTTCCTTTGTAAAATAAAGAAGTACGGATGATACTCCCACTTTCCACACTTCATCTACAGACGTTTGTTCTTGAATTTGGTTGCAATTGATGGCTCACCTACACACACACACACACACACACACACACACACACACACACACACACACACACACAGACACAAACACACACACACACACACACACACACACACAGACACAAAACACACACACACACACACACACACACACACACACGCACACATCCCTCCACAGAAGCACGCACACACACACACATTTACCTTGTCTGGTTCATTGCCTGTATGGTTTCATGGATTCGTCCATCCCATAAACATTCATCTATTTATTTGTTTATCTATTTGTCATTTCTTTTTTAATATATATATGTATGTATATATATATAATTATATGTAGATATCAATACATACATCTCTCTCTCTCTCTCTATATATATATATACATATATATGTGTGTGTGTGTGAATATATATATGTATATATATATATATATATATGTGTGTGTGTTTATATTATATATATATATATATATATATATATACACACACTTTTTTCCTTTCATCTAAAGCACATATGTGAATAGACGTTAAAAGAAATAACGAACACACACACACACTCCTACACACACACACCCTCCACACACACACACACACCCTCCACACACACACATACTTTCCCCCCGACACACACACACACACACCTCCACACACACACATACCCCTCCACACATACACCACACACCCTCCACACACACACCACACACCCTCCACACACACACACCACACAACCCCCCCCCCCCACACACGCAACTGTTCGCAATCGATCGGTTAAAAACATAACCATCTTGGTCAATAAAGATCCCCCATGATGTGATGGCTTGAACATGTGGCGGAAACTGAAATTTACCTGCCCAACGACCAGGTGACGGCGCGCGCGCGCGTGTGCGTGCGTGTGCGTGCCATGATACAGAGGCTGACCACATGCTAAGGTCGATATGATCAATATTTACCGTCGGCGCGGAAAGAATCAATAGTATTATCATTTTGTTCCCAACACTTGACTAGATCGCAACAGGTGACCGCGCGTGCCTACTCCGCACCCTCGGCGCCATCTTTGCCTGCCTGTGAGCGCGTGAAGCCATGACTGTGACGGGGAACAGATAACCCCTGGGGCAAAATTCTCCCATGGGCATTTTTTGAAAATTTCTTTCTCTTTACATTTGGGTTTTTTTTTTTTTTAGTTTTTTTTTTCTTTTTTCAGTTTTTTTTTTTAACATTTCATGTTCACTGTTCGTTTTTTAATTTTTTTTCTTCCAGTTACACCCGAATGGGTTTTGGAATAAGAAATTAATTGGCTTGATTTATTCCATTATTATCTATTTTAAATTTTTGAAATTTATTATTATTTTATTTATTTGTGTATGTATTCATTCATTTATTTATTATCGTTAATTTGTTAACGTTGCGAGATAACAACAACAACAACAACAACAAAACACAAAACGCATGAAAATGAAACGAGAATGCCTGTATTATATGATGAACAAAACAGGACAGGAACAAATTTACGAACAGCTGGATTTTGTCAAACGCACGAACACACACACACACACACACACACACACACACACACACACACACACACACACACACACACACACACAGACACATAGCCACACACACACACACATACACACAGACACATAAACACAGACACGCACAGACACACACACATAGACACATACACACACAGACATACACACACACACATATACACACACACATAGACAGAGACACAGAGAAATAAAATAAAATAAAATAAAATAAAATAAAATAAAATAAAAATAACGAACGAACGAATAAACAAGCAAACAAACAAGCGAACAAAGAAAGAAAGAAAGAAAGAAACAAAAACCTCACGTGGCCTGACTGACGATCGTTTATTTACACAAAGACTCTGCAAAATGTTGGCGAAATCCAAATGGAATAATTTTATCAAACATTACTGTCCCTAGGTAGTCTATATCATTAGGTATAATGTGCTAGAAATTTCTTCTTTTCTCTCACTCGCTTTGTTTCTGTCTTCTTCCTTTGCTTTGTCTTCCTATCATTTTCTGCTCTTAACAACAACAACAACAACAACAACAAAAAGCACACAAAAAACCCAAAAAAACAAAACAGAACAAAAAAACAAAAAACAAAAAAAAACCACCCCATACAAGTCTTCCATCCACGAGAAAAATGAAACAAAACAACAGCAACGACGATGACGACGACGACGACGACAACAACAAGAACAACAACAACAAGAACAACACACTCAAACACATACAGACAGACAGACAGCACAACACACACACACACACACACACACACACACACACACACCACACACAAACAAACAAAATAATCTGGCTTGAGAAAACAACAAACAGAAAACAAAACGAAACAAAACAACAAAAACCAACCAAACCAAACCAAAACAAACAAAACAAACAAACAAAAAAAAAAAAAACAAACAAAAAAAAAACGAAATAAAAACCTTGGAAATATTCCTCATATGTTAGGGGGGGGGGGACATATCTGACGTTACACCTGTTCTTTGTGGACAGACAAGACAGCCATAAAACAAACCCAAACAAAACAAAACAAAACCTACACTATCTAATCCTCCCGGACAAAACAGGTGATCGCGCGTGCTGGGCGCGAGCTGGGCGCTCAGCGCGATCGCGTGCGCGTGCGCGTGCGTGTGGGAATACGTGGCGGTGAGATCCGCCCGCGCGCACGGGGAAAACATGCGCAAATCTGCGACAG
>JAPXFY010000028.1:25588216-25598216 GCA_030674185.1 Monoplex corrugatus
CTACTACTACCACTTCCACTTCTACTATTTTCATGCCATAATTTTTGGGAAAAATAAAGATGAAACGAAAATAAATAACAGAAAATAGTGAAAGTATCAACCATTGCATGCACATGCATACACACACACACATACACACACGCACACACATACACACACACACACACACACACACACACACACACACACACACACACACACACACTCACAAACACGCATGCACGCACATACATACACATACAAACATACACTCAAAAACATACATACATACATATACACACATAAACACACACACACACACATACACACATGCACACACACACACACATACACACACAATCATTCACTCACACTTGCGCACACGCAAACACTCGCACATTCATACTCGCGCAAGTGCAAACATTCGCACACACATACATAAACACACACAGTTAAGATGCACAGACACGCATACGCAGACACACAGAGACACATATTTACATGTACTTACGACATATACACTCATATATACACATACACGAACATACACAAACACACACATGAGCGCCTGCCCCCCCCCCCCCACCGACACACACACACACAGAGGATAATGAATTTTTTTTCAAATAGTCCACAGCCCCTTACGAAGGGGTGAGAACAACATTTAACACAAACACTATACAGGTCATAATTTAAACATAAATAGAAATTAAATGAATACAAGTAAGTTAAATCGCATACATATCATATTTCTGACGCAATCTCTTAAAGTCTGTTCTAATATCTACATAAATATTGCAAGCTTCTTTATGACATCTTCCTTTCTGGACGGGGAAGACGACGGCAACTGAAAGACACTTGAATTTCATAATATCTGGAAGGAATTGAATTAGTACAGAAATCATTTAGACTGGGGCAACATAAAACAATATGTCCTTCATCGTTGGTGGAATTCTGACAAAAACGACAATGAAATTTTGCTCATCAGGATATTTATATCGTTGTTTATGGACCATGACATCTGAAGTGCCAGATCTGATATTCATCCAAGCCTGAGTAATATAATTATTGTTTTACTGAACCATGCAAACTAACAGCAAACGGCACAACTTTGAAACAGGTTGATAAGTTTAAATATCTGGGAACGGTCATCTCACCAGACAACAGATGCACATCACAAATAACCAGCAAAACAGCATTCAAGAAGATGAAAAGCATTCTTACCAATAAATGCTTATCAACATCAGGAAGAGAGGTTGTGGACAGTCAACACGCAGAGCCAGAACAAGATTGAGGCAGCCGAAATGTAGTTTCTAAGAAGAATGCTGAGAGTTCCATGCATAGCAAAGAAAACAAACGAGACTGTCTTGATGGAGGCTTACACAAGGAGATCATTGATAAGGAAGATTAGGAAAAGACAGGCAACATTTATAGGCCATTTTATGGGGAAAGGGGAGTTAGAGTTCCTGGTCACAACAGGAAAACTGGAGGGAAAGAGAGCACCAGGTAAACCCAGGGAGAAAATATTGGACGGACTTGCAGGGTGGCTGAGGACGGAGAGGGTGGGAGATATGCTTGCGGCGACAAGGGATAGATGCATATTGAGGGCATGATCGCCAACGCCATGTGGCAGGGCACATGATGATGATGATGATGACGATGATGTGACTTCTTCCCCCTCCCCCTCCCAGGTTCCTGCTGCCTGCTATAGCGATTGACCGTCAGCAGAATTGTAGTCGGCCATGTCTCCTGTCGCTCCATTTGATAGGGGCGACATCGGCGTGATATGTAGTCAGCTGTCTGGTCCTCTTGACCATAGGAGCAAGCAAATAGGTGAAGGCGTCAATTTGAACTTGTGCGTTTTTATTTTTAAAAACTTTTTTTAAGGACCGTCCCACTCAGGGAGGTTACCTTTATGCTCACCCGTTTTTCCCCCGTCCTATTTTCTACGCCACCTTAATGGCCGCAGAAGCTGGCACAGTTTTTACAATGCGATGATGATGATGTCGATGAGGATGATAATCATGATGCTATGCAGTTCTATCTAGGATTGAGACTGCGTCACAGGGCTGTACTCTACGCTTACTATCATAATATATCCAGACCCGAGAGATCCAGACACCTGCGGTGCTGGTCAGAAGATTTGACAACACCCTCAGTGAGGCATCCATGAAGTGGATGAGACTTGACTGTGTGGTCCCAAGTTTTCACAATGAGCCCATAACATGCCCAACTCTGGGTAGAAGCCGGTTAGAGCCGAAAACCCCCACAGTGATGTATTTTTGAAGGGACTGAAGGGGATTCGAATCCACAACCTTCCAGTCGGTAGTCCGTTGCGCTAACCACTACACCACGGCAACTGGTCGTTTGAACTTGTGCCAGTTGGTAGAGCCATGGACTCAAAATCATATCTTGAGTTCAATCCCAGCCCGCAACATTAAAAGCTGGCCTGTTGGCTGCCCATCTTAATGTTTCCATCATACTGGTGGTACTAGCTTAGTGTTTGATAGGTCCCTTCTCCCCTCCCACTATCTTAATGTTTCCATCATACTGATGGTACTAGCTTAGTGTTTGATAGGTCCCTTCTCCCCTCCCACTATCTTAATGTTTCCATCATACTGATGGTACTAGCTTAGTGTTTGATAGGTCCCTTCTCCCCTCCCACTATCTTAATGTTTCCATCATACTGATGGTACTAGCTTAGTGTTTGATAGGTCCCTTCTCCCCTCCCACTATCTTAATGTTTCCATCATACTGATGGTACTAGCTTAGTGTTTGTTAGGTCCCTTCATCATCCCCTTTCTCCGTTTCAACACCTTGCCAGCGCATAGGGTTTTGTGCAGGCTCGGGAAATCTGTTAGATAAATTGCTGGCGGATTTTGGGTGGAACGCATATGGAGCTGTTCGAGTGCGGTGAATCCCTTTCGAAAATAACTCCCAATAACTCCATCTCCACTTTTTGTTCATGCGTTGTCTCCCCGTGGGGATGCCGGGGGGGACTCTTTTATTATAAATAGGATCCCTATCTTCTGGAGATTCTGTGCTAGAAATTTCCCCATTTCTGTCACTCTCTTTGTTTCTGCCTTGTTCTTTTGCTTTCTGTCATTTCTCCCTATCATTTTCTGCGCACATGTATGTGTCTGATTAAAGTCTTGCATACTTTTTCTTTGGATTGATAATTGGGCACATGTATTGAGTGCATATTTGGCTCCAGGGAGGTGAGATGTGCGGAGGCAATTTTAGGTAGTTTACGCCCGTTTTTGTATACGTCTTGGTGTCCTTGGGTATGCTTAGATTTGTATTCAGGTGTGGTTTTTAAATCCCCTTGTGCGATAGACTGGACAGAGTGGTCAGTGCCAGGGGCGTGTTCTTGGATTGTGTGCACGAATGCATTGATATGTGTGCTTAATTTTCTCTTCTTTTTTTCCTGTTGAAGTTTTGTATGTTTTGAAGCGGTTATAGCCCTGATATGGCTCTACGCAGTCGGCTGGGCTTTAAACAACAATAACAACATGATGATGTGCGTTGAACCGGCTGTGTCCGACGCGAGGTAACTCACACAGGTCAATCATAATCACGCCGTGCAATAAAGCGAATTGCCTGTCTTCACTGATCATGTCTATGGCTCCACGTAACGTGCTCATTCATCAGATAAAAAAAAATATTAGATGGAGATGCGCCTGCCGAATAAACTAAACCCGCTCGCCCCCTCTCGCCGAAGATGAATATCAACAGAAGAGTGAATTATTTCGTCTACACCTGAACTCATCATCCCACCTGTTGCCCGCCGCACTGCTCTGTTGTACACTTTCCACACCCAGCGTTAATGAGATTATAAAAATAATTTAGACCCCGCTGTCTTGATCTTATCGGAAACCAATTTTCTTCGCTAGAGCTGTGTGAACCGCTCGCCATTGTTTCGGTCGTCTTTGGCAAAAAGACAAGCTGCAGCCTCAAACTGACTCTCTCTTTTTGTTGTGTCGGCAGCAATTTCTTGTGCAGCCAGGCAAAACATCTGCCACATGGTCGCTACCACTCCCACCACCACCAACCAACACCACCCCATTGTCTGTTTCTTCCTCTGGTTGCAGTTATGTGTCTGTCTGTCTGTCAGCCCGTTTTACAAATGAAACTTTTGTGCGTGTATATTGTTGGCGGTTTGTCATTATTTGCACAGTAATCACGCCGCGGGCCGTCCAGGCAGAACTGCTTTGTGCATAACCGAGAAAATGACATGATTGAATTCGTAAGAATGACTTGTTGCGGTTTGGGAACTTTGTTTGGTAGAAGTTGGGCAACACATGTTGACTTCGCTTTTTCTTTCCTTTTAGATTCTTTATATAAAGGAAGAAGGAGAGGAAGTGGCTGTTTGATTCATGGATTTGTCTTTCTGTCTGTCTTGGTCATGCGTTTGAGGCTGTTAGGTAGTTTACTGCTGAAATATTTACAATTTTTTTCTGGGTACTTGTTGTCCCCCTCACCTCCATGGGATGCCGGGGGCTTTTCATATAAACAGTATCCCCATCTTTGGAAATTCTGCGCTAAGAAATTTCCTCTTTTCCGTCACTGTCTTTGTTTCTTCTTCTCCTTTGCTTTCTGTCATTTCTTCCTATCATTTTCTGCCTTGCTGGTCCATTCACCTGTATGTGTTCGATAAAGTGTTTCGAACTTTCTCTTAAGAATGATAATTGGGTACATGTATTAAGTGCATTTTTGGCTCTAGGAAAACGTGATATGTGGAAGCAATTTTAGGTCATTTAGACCGGTTTTACTATAATGTTTCAGTGTTTTTAGTTATGCTTAAAATTTGTCTTCAGGTATGTTTTTTAAATCCCCTGTATGATAAATTGGACGGAGTGGTGAACGCCAGGGGCATGTCCTTAGATTATGTGCTCGAATGCATTGATATGTGTACTTCATTTTTTTTTCATATTTTACTGTTGAAGTATTATTTTAATATATTTTAGAAACGGTTATAGCCCTGATATGGCTCTACGCAGTCAGCTGGGCTTTAAAGAAAAATAATAGTAGGATGGATGTTTGTTGTGAAAAACGTTTTAGTATTTTGTACTCTCGGATTTGTTCAAGAGGGACTCACCACACCCGGACAATTCCATATCGCTCCATTCAAATCGCCAACAATTATTGACAGACTCCCTCACTTCGCGAATCATTTCTTTAATTTCGGTTCAGTTCTCAAAATGACGTCTCCGCGTCGGAACGATTCCATGCATAGTCACAGGGCCACGTGATGTGACCGTGGCACATGCCTAAAGCCTGCCATAAACCATGAGCTGGCCAGGTCCTGAGGCCCTACCTAGACTATGTTTTACCTAGTCTATATTTTATACTGGTATTTGATCAGCCTACTACTGGAATAGTCTTGGTTACATGTAAATGACATGTGTATCTGTGTATCTTACTTCAAAAAAGGAATATATGTGTACAATTAATAAAAAAGGATAAATATAAATAATTAAAGGTCTGAATTACAACACAACATAGTTATTCTGTATAAACTCATCTCACATGACAGACCCCCCCCCCCCCCCCAGTCAATGCCCAAATGTTCAGCTGTCTATCAACTAGGCGAAGACAACACTTTATTTTATAAAAACATTATGCACTGAAAGATCTTGAAATGGGGAAAGGTGGGGTGGGGGAGAGGGGACCTATAGACCTAAGCTGACATCACCAGAATGATGGAAACATTAAGATGGGCAGCAACAGGCCACTGGACCTATGAAACACTAAGCTGACACCACCAGAATGATGGAAACATTAAGATGGCAGCAACAGACCAGTGGACCTATGAACACTAAGCTGACACACCAGAATGATGGAACATTAAGATGGACAGCCAAAGCCAGTGGACCTATGAAACAGTAAGCTGACATCACCAGAATGATGGAAAACATTAAGATGGGCAGCAACAGGCCAGTGGACCTATAAACAGTAAGCTGACACCACCAGAATGATGGAAACATTAAGATGGGCAGCAACAGGACCATGGACCTATGAAACATAAGCTGACACCCCAGAATGATGGAAACATTAAGAGGGACAGCCAACAGACCAGTGGACCTATAAACATAAGCTGGGCACACCAGAATGATGGAAACATTAAGATGGGCAGCCAACAGGCCAGGACTTATAAACACTAAGCTGACACACCAGAATGATGGAAACATTAAGATGGACAGCGAACAGGGCCAGAGGACCTATGAAACAGTAAGCTGACACACCAGAATGATGGAAACATTAGGATGGGACAGCAACAGGACCAGTGGACCTATAAACAGTAAGCTGACACCACCAGAATGATGGAAACATTAAGATGGACAGCGAACAGGCCAGTGGACCTATGAATCACTAAGCTGACATCACCAGAATGATGGACACATTAAGATGGGCAGCCAATAGGCCATTGGACCTATCAAACACTAAACTGACATCACCAGAATGATGGAAACATTAAGATGGGCAGCGAACAGGCCAGTGGACCTATGAAACATTAAGCTGACACCACCAGAATGATGGAAACATTAAGATGGACAGCCAATAGGCCAGAGGACCTATGAAACACTAAGCTGACATCACCAGAATGATGGAAACATTAAGATGGGCAGCGACAGGCCAGTGGACCTATGAAACAGTAAGATGACATCACCAGAATGATGGAAACATTAAGATGGGCAGCCAACAGGCCAGTGGACCTATGAAACAGTAAGCTGACATCACCAGAATGATGGAAACATTAATATGGACAGCCAACAGGCCAGTGGACCTATCAAACAGTAAGCTGACATTACCAGAATGATGGAAACATTAAGATGGGCATTGAACAGGCCAGTGGACCTATCAGACAGTAAGCTGACATCACCAGAATAATGGAAACATTAAGATGGGCAGCCAACATGCCAGTGGACCTATGAAACAGTAAGCTGACATCACCAGAATGATGGAAACATTAAGATGGGCAGCCAGCAGGCCAGTGGATCTATGAAACAGTAAGCTGACATCACCAGAATGGTGGAAACATTAAGATGGGAACCAACAGCCAGTAGACCTATCAAACAGTAAACTGACATCACCAGAATGATGGAAACATTAAGATGGGCATTGAACAGGCCAGTGGACCTATGAAACAGTAAGCTGACACCACCAGAATGATGGAAACATTAAGATGGGCATTGAACAGGCCAGTGGACCTATCAAACAGTAAGCTGACATCACCAGAATGATGGAAACATTAAGATGGGCAGCCAACAGGCCAGTGGACCTATCAAACAGTAAGCTGACATTACCAGAATGATGGAAACATTAAGATGGGCATTGAACAGGTCAGTGGACCTATGAAACAGTAAGCTGACATCACCAGAATGATGGAAACATTAAGATGGGCAGCGAACAGACCAGTGGACCTATCAAACAGTAAGCTGACATCACCAGAATGATGGAAACATTAAGATGGGCAGCCAACAGGCCAGTGGACCTATCAAACAGTAAGCTGACATTACCAGAATGATGGAAACATTAAGATGGGCATTGAACAGGTCAGTGGACCTATGAAACAGTAAGCTGACATCACCAGAATGATGGAAACATTAAGATGGGCAGCGAACAGACCAGTGGACCTATCAAACAGTAAGCTGACACCACCAGAATGATGGAAACATTAAGATGGACAGCCAAGAGACCAGTGGACCTATCAAACAGTAAGCTGACACCACCAGAATGATGGAAACATTAAGATGGACAGCCAAGAGACCAGTGGACCTATCAAACAGTAAGCTGACACCACCAGAATGATGGAAACATTAAGATGGACAGCCAAGAGACCAGTGGACCTATCAAACAGTAAGCTGACACCACCAGAATGATGGAAACATTAAGATGGACAGCCAACAGACCAGTGGACCTATCAAACAGTAAGCTGACACCACCAGAATGATGGAAACATTAAGATGGACAGCCAACAGGCCAGTGGACCTATCAAACAGTAAGCTGACACCACCAGAATGATGGAAACATTAAGATGGACAGCCAACAGGCCAGTGGACCTATTAAACAGTAAGCTGACACCACCAGAATGATGGAAACATTAAGATGGACAGCCAACAGACCAGTGGACCTATCAACAGTAAGCTGACACCACCAGAATGATGGAAACATTAAGATGGACAGCCAAGAGACCAGTGGACCTATCAAACAGTAAGCTGACACCACCAGAATGATGGAAACATTAAGATGGACAGCCAACAGACCAGTGGACCTATCAAACAGTAAGCTGACACCGCCAGAATGATGGAAACATTAAGATGGACAGCCAACAGACCAGTGGACCTATCAAACAGTAACTGACACCGCCAGAATGATGGAAACATTAAGATGGGCAGCCAACAGACCAGTGGACCTATGAAACAGTAAGCTAACACCACCAGAATGATGGAAACATTAAGATGGACAGCCAACAGACCAGTGGACCTATCAAACAGTAAGCTGACACCACCAGAACGGTGGAAACATTAAGATGGACAGCCAACAGACCAGTGGACCTATCAAACAGTAAGCTGACACCACCAGAACGGTGGAAACATTAAGATGGACAGCCAACAGACCAGTCTTTAATGCTGCGGGCTGAGATTGAACTCGAGATATCAAATGTTGAGTTCGCAGTACTATGAAATGAAACGAAGAAAATTTCTTAAAACAGGAAAAGGGCACAATGTTAGTATGGCCTTACCATTCTCTTCTCTCTCTCTCTCAATCTCTCTCTCTCTCTCTCTCTCTCTCTCTCTCTCTCTCTGTCGCTGTCTTTGCTGTCTCTGCCTTCTCTCCCTCTCTTTCTTTCTGTATCTTTGTCTCTGTTTCCGTCTCTGTCTGTCTGTCTGTCCGTCCGTCCGTCTTCTCTCTCTCTCTCTCTCTCTCTCTCTCTCTCTCTCTCTCTGTGTCTTTGTCTCTGTTTCTGTCTCTGTCTATCTGTCTTTCTGTACGTCTTCTCTCTGTTCCTCTCTGTCTTTCTCTCTGTCTCCTTGTCTGTCTGTCTGTCTCTTTGTCTCTTCCTCTCTGTCTCTTTGTCTCTGTCTGTCTCTTTGTCTGTCTGCCTGTCTCTGTCTCACTCTCTCTCTCTCTGTCTCTTTCTCTGTGTCTGTCTCTGTCTGTCTCCCTGTCTCTCTCTGTCTTTCTCTGTGTCTGTCTGCCTCTGTCTGTCTGTCTCTGTCTCACTCTCTCTCTTGTGTCTTTCTCTGTGTCTGTCTGTCTGTCTACCTGTCTCTCTCTCTCTCTAACTCTTTAAGTGCAGAAATAGAAAGGTGTCGCTGCATGTTTTATCATTGCTGTTTATAGGGATTATGATATGATTAATGACACGTGACATGACTACTTCCGGCTCCCTTTGAATTATTATTTTTCTTTGACAATCAACTGCCCATGACTGAAAATGAACAGGCACACGAAATGTGTGTGTGTGTGTGTGTATGTGTGTGTGTGTGTGTGTGTGTGTGTGTGTGTGTGTGTGTGTGTGTGTGTGTGTGTGTGTGTGGTGTGTGTGTGTGTGTGTGAGAGGAGAGAGAGAGAGAGAGGGGTGGAGAAAGTGTGTGTTGTGCGTATGAATGAATGTGTGTGTGTATGTGTGTGTGTTGTGTATGTGTGTGTGTGTGTGCGTGCGTGTATTGTGTGTGTGTGTGTGTGTGTGCCCGCGTGTTGTGTGAGTTTAGTGTGTGTGTGTGCGTGTTGTGTGCGTGTGTGTGTGTGTGTGTCTGTGCGTAGTGTGTGTATATATGTAGTGGTGTGTGTGTGTGTGTGTGTGGAGGAGAGAGAGAGAGAGAGAGAGAGAGAGAGAGAGTGTGTGTGTGTGTGTGTGTGCATTGCGCATGAATGAGTGTGTGTGTGTGCGTGCGTGCGTGCGTGTGTGTGTGTGTGTGTTATGTGTGTGTTCATAAAATGGACATGCACAGTTATTTGTTTATCTTGACTGTGTGCTTTATCTTTTTATATTTTTTAATGTCCACTAAGATTC
>JAPXFY010000028.1:25603216-25625716 GCA_030674185.1 Monoplex corrugatus
TTTATATATAGAATAGGTCTACAGCCTATATATATAGAATAGGTCTACAGCCTTTATATATAGAATAGGTCTACAGCCTTTATATATAGAATAGGTCTACAGCCTTTATATATATAGAATAGGTCTACAGCCTTTATATATAGATAGGTCTACAGCCTTTATATATAGAATAGGTCTACAGCCTTTATATATAGAATAGGTCTACAGCCTTTATATATATAGAATAGGTCTACAGCCTTATATATAGAATAGGTCTACAGCCTTTATATATATAGAATAGGTCTACAGCCTTATATATAGATAGGTCTACAGCCTTTATATATATAGAATAGGTCTACAGCCTTTATATATATAGAATAGGTCTACAGCCTTTATATATAGAATAGGTCTACAGCTTTATATATAGAATAGGTCTACAGCCTTTATATATAGAATAGGTCTACAGCCTTTATATATAGAATAGGTCTACAGCCTTATATATATATAGAATAGGTCTACAGCCTATATATATAGAATAGGTCTACAGCCTATATATATAGAATAGGTCTACAGCCTATATATATAGAATAGGTCTACAGCCTTTATATATATAGAATAGGTCTACAGCCTTTATATATAGAATAGGTCTACAGCCTTTATATATAGAATAGGTCTACAGCCTTTATATATAAAATAGATCTACAGCATTTATATATATAGAATAGGTCTATAACCATGTTTAACTCAACCCTGCTAGTCTCTTGTCTGAATTTTGAAATGATCACCTTGTTCTTTTGCTGGCGCGTCATTGATGACGGCATTCTCATGAACGTCATCGTCATGACGAAAAAAAAAAATCAAAAATAGACGTAATAACGGGTAACTGTGCGGGTTTGAGACTTGTGGGAGTGGAGCTGTCTGGTCTGTATGGTTCACGAGGAAGCCACATCTGTATCAAAGTCCAGTTTGACGGGTGGATACCTGATCCAGCCCCTGGTCCTAAGCTGTTAGGACTCTACTGTGTACCTGAGCGTGTCCGGTTAGTGACGCCCATGTCATGTGATTTGTCCTGCTCTCTGGAATTTGTGGTAACGGAGAGTTTAGTTACCTGGAAAGCGTTTAAACTATTATTAACTGTGAGAAATGAAGATAAACTGAAATCGTCTGTGCAGCAGGGAAAAATTGTGTCCTTCTTTCTTTCATCTTTCCTTCCTACATTCCTTCCCTTTCTTTCTTCCTTTCTTTCATTCATTCTTCCTTCCTTCCTTTCTTCTTTCCTTTCGTTCTTCCTTTCTTCCTTCTTTCCTGCCTTTCTCCCTTTTTTCTTCCTTTCTTTCTTTCTTTCTTCCTTTCATTCTTTCTATCACTTTGTGTCCGCATGGTTGACAATGCAGGATGCTGGTGGACAGGGTGCGGGAGTCAAAGGGCTAATGAAGTCGTCGGTTTGATAGAACGACCGGAAAATAGCGCTCCCCCCCCCCCCCCCGTGTGTGTGTGTGTGTGTGTATGTGTGTGTGTGTTATGTGTGTGTGTGTGAATGATGTGTGTGTGTGTGTTATGTGTGTGTGTGTGAATGAATGTGTGTTATGTGTGTGTGTGTGTGTGTGTGAATGAATGTGTGTGTTATGTGTGTATGCGTGTGTGAATGTTTGTGTTATGTCTGTGTGTGTGTGTGTGTGAATGAATGTGTGTGTGTGTGAATGTGTGTGTGTGTTTATGTGTGTGTGTGTGTGTGTGTGAATGAATGTGTGTGTGTGTTATGTGTGTGTGTGAATGAATGTGTGTGTGTTATGTGTGTGTGTGTGTGTTGAATGAATGTGTGTGTGTGTTATGTGTGTGTATGTGTGTGTATGAATGAATGTGTGTTGTGTGTGTGTGTGTGTGTGATGAATGTGTGTGTGAATGAATGTGTGTGTTATGTGTGTGTATGTGAGTGTGTGTTTGTGTGTGTGTGTGTGTACGTGTGTATGAATGAATGTGTGTTGTGTGTGTATTGTGTGTATGTAGTGTGTGTTATGTGTGTGAATGAATGTGTGTGTGTGTGTGTGATGAATGTGTGCGTGTGAATAATGTGTGTGTGTGTGTGTGTGTGTGTGTGTGTGTGTGTGTGGTGTGTGAATGAATGTGTGTGTGTGTGTGTGTGTGTGTATGATGAATGTGTTTGTGTGTGTGTGTGTGCGTGTGCGTGTGCGTTTCTGCCTGGGGAAAGGGAGGGGGAGACGCGCTGATGTGTGTGAACCGCCAGCCCTTAAACTTCACAGACACACATTTACACACAGACACAGACACACACACACACAGAAAACACAGAGATAAACGGACGCACAAGGAAGACAACCCTCGTGATTTATTTGCTCATAAACTGCTACGCACGAGCAGCGCGCGCCGGCCGCGCACGCGCCGCGTCGTGAAAAGCAATACAAGACAAGTTGATTGAAGTTTGTCGCCAATGGCACGACTCGCTCGCTCGGGCGGAAAGAAGATAAGGACGATAACATATTTAATAACGACCTAATGAAGTTAGAGTCGCCTCCCCTCTCGTGCCGCTCAAACGCCGGAAACGCTTTGCAGACTCGCGCGTGCGCAACAAGTGTGGAAAGAAAAAAAAATGGTCAAGCCGTTCTAACGTTCCTTTTTAAAAAAAATTTTTTTTTTTTTTAAAGCCTCATCGGAGAAAATCCAAATTTTGTACTTCTCAAGGCCACTATGACCTCGAAGATCACCGTAACCTCATCCCTTATGTTCGCCTGTTAATTAACCCTTTGATTCCCGCACCCTATCTACCAATTGAAAAAGCAAGCAAGCAAAAAGCCAAAATAAGTGTGACTGCCTACGTTCAAGCAAACAGGAACCAGAAAAAAAAAAAAAAACACGAAAAAAGAATAAGAACACGTATTTAATACAACAAGACAGGCACAAATTTTCGGCCAACTGGCCTTTGTCAAGCGTAAGATTACAAACAAACAAACAAACACCAGATATAAAAATTAAGAGAAAAAGACTGAAACTTCCCTCTGCTCTGTCCTGTGTGAGAAAAGTAATAAACTGACTAAACTGACATCATAATGTGTGTTTGAGTAAATATGATGTCAGAGCGGAAGTGAGATGAATTTTGCAATTCTGAAAAGTGGTCATGCCATGTTAATATTGTTTTGTCCTGAAGAGGGTCCAGGGCTATGATTAAAACTATCATGCGCTACCGAAGAGTTGTGTTTGGAGTGTAAAGGATCGAATCTGAAGTAGTGCGTAAGAGAAAACATAAGCATATGATCGACTGAATGGGAAAACAGATATCAAGAGGTATGGCTGATGTAAATGGATCGTGCCTGGTGCAACGAATCCGGTCACCTTTGACTTTAAGGTTTTGCTCTGCAAGCAAGCATAGTTGACAGTGCAGGATGCTGGTGGACAGGGTGCGGGAGTTAAAAGATTGAAGCCCCACAAAGTCAAGAGCCTGTGAACCAAAACAAAACAAAGTATTTACAAACGGCGTTTATTAAAGGAAGGTGTATTGTGTGAATAGCGCTTTCTCGGGAACATCTTACAATTATCTAAAAACAAAACAAAACAAACAAACAAACAAACAAAAAACCCACAAGAAACAAACAACAACTCCCCCTCCCCCACAAAAAAAAACAACAACAACAAAAAACAAAACAACCCACCCCCCCCCCCCCAACTTCGTTTAACTGTTTTAACAGTTTCTAAGAAGAATGTTGAGGGGTTCCATGGACAGCAAAGAAAACAGACGAGACAGTCTTGATGGAGGCAGAGACAAGAAGATCATTCATAACGAAGATTAGGAAAAACAGGCAACATTTATAGGCCATTTTACGAGGAAAGGGGAATTAGAGCACCTGGTCACAACAGGAAAGATGGAGGGAAAGAGAGCACCAGGTAGGCCCAGGGAGAAAATATTGGACGGACTTGCAGAGTGGCTGAGGACAGAGAGGGTGGAAGATGTGCTTGCGGCAACAAGAGATAGATGCATATGGAGGGCCATGATCGCCAACGCCATGCGGCAGGGCACTTGATGATGATGATGAACAATGCACTGTTGTCCTCTCGTGCATGTATGGTTGTATTTTCATTGAGGCTTTTTGGAGATCCCACTAATAAACCCGAAGTGCTTTACTGGTTCTGGCTGTGTTTGTCCATTAACTACCAAACGTGGATATCTAGGCTGTCGCGTCTCCTCACTAGCTCACAGCTTTGACTCAAATTTGGAAAAAGATCGACGCATAATGAACTGAGAAAATCTTGTTCGTTACAGTTTTGTTTAGACAGGCGCACACACACACGCGCACAGATAAACACACACATACATATACACTCACACATAGATATACACACACGCACAGACATACACAGACACACAGACAGACACAGACAGACAGACACATACACACATAAATATATATCTGTATCTATATGTATATTATATGTAATATATATATATATATAATATATATACATAATATGCATGCATATACATACATACACACACTACACATACACACACACACACACCATATAATATATATAATATATATACAGACACAACAAAATATACGCGCACGCACAGACGTACACACACACAGACATACGCAGACCAACACACACATACACATACACTCAGACACACACGGACATACACAGACATACACATACAGATACACACGCAGACAAACACAAACACACTGATACACACACACAACACACACACACACACATACATAATACACACACTCACACTCACACACACATACACAGACATGCAGACACATACACACACACAACACGTACACACAGATACATAGACATACATAGACATACAGACAGACCCATACACACACACGGTGGATATGAAACAACGCCAATTTTTTTTATTTTAAGTGGATTGTATATGGGGGGAGGGAGGGAGGGAGGGAAAGAGGGAAGCAAAGGGGATGCCAGCACCTTAAGAACAGAAGCATCAAGCAATGACTCCATCGCTCTGTGTTCAAACGCTGCGTGCGACTGTGCGTATAGAGACCTCTCAGAGACCTGAGAAAGTTTATGGACGGTTTAAGCGAGGGAGGGAGAGGGAGAGGGAAAGAGAGGGTGAAGGGGAAGGAGAAGGAGGGGAGAGAGAGAGAGAGAGAGGAGGGTTGGGGAAAGCTGGGTCGAAAAGTGCTGCCGTTAATTAATCGTTTTCCGACGATTACTTTACCGTTAACAGTTTCATTACCGCCTTCGCGGCCCAGCGGGCCGTGAAAGAATAATGAGAGTTAAAATTTCATCGTTGTTGTTGGGGGGAAAAAAGTTGGGCGGCCGTTTTAAAAGTGTTGGGCGATTCTAGCTTGAAACGTAGCCTACGTGCTACCAGATTTGGGCTGTTTGGGTTTGGGGTCGTGGCAGCCACCTGTATGTATTGAGGGGTAGGTGGGGTGGGAAAGTGGGTGGCTGGTTGGGAAGGGTGGGGGGTTAGAGTGGGTGGGTGAGTGGGTGGGAGAAGACAGACAGGGAGAAGGGGTTGTTGCTGAATGTCTGTTGTCACACACGGTCGCACGAAATTAACACGGGCAGTAATTCGGCGTGCACCACTAAATAAAGGAGATCGGAAAACAAAGAGGAGAAAAATTGAAATCAACGCCCATTAAAAACAGATTAAAAAAAAAAACGAGACTGAGAAACACACCTACAAAGTCACAAGCACACACACACACACGCATGGCACGCACGCACGCACACAACACACACACACACACACACACACACACACACACACACACCCCACACACACACACACCGCGCACACACATATACGCGCGCGCGCACGAACACACACGCAACGCACGAACACACGCACACACACCACGCACACAACACACACACACACACACACACACACACACACACACACACACACACACAACACACCAACCCCGGGTTCTAGTTCAAGTTCATATTGCTTATAGCCCAGCCGACTACCAGAGCCATTATCAGGGCTAACACCACGTCAAAAACGACAACTCGAATTAAGATAAAACACAACAGTTAAAAAACAACAACATGCCCACCGTTAACCTTGGAAGTCTAAAATGCAATTAAAGGAAAACCCTCATAAACTAAAACAAAACGACACAAAACAAAAAACAAAATTCCACACCAATCCAAACAAATTGGAACAGACCAACGCACAACAACGGAAAGTGTTCGTTCACCCACCTAGGCAACACTTGCCTAGACAACACTTACCTAGGCAACATCTAGCAGCACTTACCTAGACAGCATTTCCTAGACAGCATTTACCTAAAACAGCATTACCTAGACAACACTTACCTTGTCAACACATAGCACACTTACATAGACAGCATTTACCTAGAAAGCATTTACCTAGAAGCACATACCAAGGTAACACTTATCTTCTGGTAACGGACAGACAGACAGACAGATACACACACTCATGCACATACGTATACACACACACACACCAAAGATACACACACACACACAAACACACACACACACACACGCACGCACGCACGCACATACACAACACAAATGCACAAGCACAACACACCACACACACACACACACACACACACACACACACACACACACAACACACACACACACGCACACAAATGCACGAACACAACACAACGCACATGCATACACATACACACACACACACACACACACACACACACACACACACACACACACACACACACACACACACACACACACACACACTAAAGACACGCACACACACGCACACACACACTAAAAACACGCAACACGCACACACACACACGCACACAAATGCACGAACACAACACAAGGCACATACATATACACACATACAGACACCCACATTTCTCCCGAGCAATATGAAAGTATCTCCCTATTTTCTTTGTTGTTGTTGTTTGTATTCTATAAAAAGGTGACTAAAATCGAGTGTTACAAGCTAGAAGGGTATATACAACCAACAAAGGCATGAAGAAGGGAGATCAGCTGTTCTAGCAAGTCTTCATCTTCATCAACTGCCCTGCCACATGGCGTTGGCGATCATGGCCCTCCATATGTATCTGTCCCTTTCTGCCGCAAGCACATCTTCACCCTCTCCGTCCTCAGCCTCCCTGCAAGTCCGTCCAATATTTTCTCCCTGGGTATACCTGGTGCTCTCTTTCCCTCCACCTTTCCTGTTGTGACCAAGTGCTCTAATTCCCCTTTCCTCATAAAATAGCCTGTAAATGTTGCCTGTCTTTTCCTAATCTTCCTAATGAATGATCTTCTTGCGTTTGCATCCGTCAGGACTGTCTCGTTTGTTTTTTTTTTTGCTGTCCATGGAACTCTAACATTCTACTCAGAAACCACATCTCGGCTGCCTCAGTCTTGTTCTGGATTTGCTTGTTGACTGTCCACGCCTCACAACCGTATATAACATTATCGGTTCTGTATAATATTCAAGAGCTCTCTTCCTGATGTTAATTGATAGGCATTTGCTGGTAAGAATGCTTTTCGTCTTCTTGAATGCTGTTTTGGCTTGGCCGATTCTGCTGGCTATTTCTGATGTGCATCTGCCGTCAGGCATGTAAAAAATCGAAATGACGACGGGTGTTACAATGTTACAGGCAGACTGTATGACCCTCTGGCAGTGCGGTGTAACAGCATAGGTGGCAGCAAACCCAAAGTGGCGACCCCTAGCGTCGTGGCCAAGATAGAGGAACTCAAGAGCGATAACCCAACCATGTTTGCCTGGGAGATCCGAGACCGTCTGCTGTCAGAAGGTGAGAACAGCTTCTGTTGATGTATTAACCCTTTGACTCCTGCATCCCATCCACCAACTGCAAAAACTTAAGCCTTTGACTCCCGCACCATATCCACCAATTGCAAAAACTTAACCCTTTGACTCCCGCGCTCTATCCACCAACTGCAAAAACTTAACCCTTTGACTCCCGCGCTCTATCCACCAACTGCAAAAACTTAACCCTTTGACTCCCGCACCCTATCCACCAATTGCAAAAACTTAACCTTTGACTCTCTGGCCGTATCCACCAGCTTCCAGGAGGACACAGGGCTAGATTTTTGCCAGAAAGCTGAGGGAGGGCGAGGGAGTTGAAGAGTTAAGTTTTTGCCAGGAAGCGATATCTGGAAAAAATGAAACTGAGACTGAAATGATGTTATGTTATCTTATTTCATTTCATTTTATTTTATTTTTATTTTGTTTTATTTTATTTTATTTTATTTTAACCAATACCAACATGACCACAATCCTTTTACAGGTGTGTGCACGCAGTCCAACGTACCCAGCGTCAGCTCCATCAACCGCATACTACGCAACAGAGCGGCCGAGCGCGCCGCCAGCGAGTACGCCAAGATGGCGTCGCAAGTGCTGCAGCCTATTTATCGCCCCTGGTTCGCCACGCCCTCTGCTGTGACGTTTCCGGCCTCGCCCTTTTCATCTTCGTCCGCTGCCCATTTCCTGAAAATGCCAGCCATCTCTGGTGCTGCCATGGAGAGCGTGATGGCGTCGGTGCAGGAGATGTCGCCCGCTGATGATGTTGGTGGTAGTGGTGATGGTGGAGGTGTTTCTGCTGGTGGTGGTGGTGGTGGTGGCATGTCTGATTTTCATATTGACCCCCAGACGGAGGAGAAGAATGAGGACAGTCATGAAGATGGTGAGCTGTTACTTATTTATTTATTTGTTTATTTATTTATCTATCTAAACTGATACAATACTAGTAAAAAAATAATGTAGGCAAGGGTAAAACATAGGCTAGGTAGGACCTCAGGACCTGGCCAGCTCATGGGTTTATGTGCAGGCTTAAGGCTTTTGCCGTGATCACCATACACATGGCACCTGTGACGTTAGTGCATATGGAATTCGTTCCGAGCGCGGATACGTCATCTTGAGAAACTGAAACTGAAACTGAACAAAACTCTTATGAGCTGGCAAAGTCTTGAATTGACAAGGATGTGGGGTGGTGATGGTGGAGGTCGTGGAGGGACTTATGAAACACTAAGCGTGACACTGCCAGAATGATAGAAACGTTAAGATAGGCAGCAGACATGGTCAGTTTTTATATTCATCATCATCAGGTGCCCTGCCGCGTGGCGTTGGCGACCATGGACTTCCAACCATCTCTATCTCTCGTTGCCCCAGCATCTCCCCCACCCTCCTCATCCCCAGCCACTCTGCAAGTCCCTCCAGCATTCTCTCCCTGGATCTACCTGGTGCTCTATTTCCCTCCAGCTTTCCCGTTGTGACCAGGTGCTCCAAATCCCCCTTCCTCATAAAATGGCCTATAAATGTTGCTTGTCTTTTCCTAATCTTCCTTAAGAGTGATCTACTTGTGTCTGCCTCCATCAAGACTGTCTCGTTTGTTTTCTTTGCTGTCCATGTAACTCTCAACATTCTTCTTAGAAACCACATCTCGGCTGCCTCAATCTTGCTCTGGCTTTGCTTGCTGACTGTCCACGCCTCGCATCCGTACAACAGTATTGGTTCTATATAACATTCAAGGACTTTCTTTCTGATGTTAATTGATAGGCATTTGTTGGTAAGAATTTTTATATTATGGGTTGGAATTGAGCTCGAGATATCGGGGCTTGCGTTCCGTCCAATTACGTTAAAGAAGTGGCCGGTAATGCATCATTGCGTATAAGAGCGTGTGTGTGTATGTGTGTGTGTGTGTGTGTGTGTGTGTGTGTGTGTGTGTGTGTGTGTGTGTGTGTGTGGTGTGTGTGTGTGTGTGTGTGTACACACGCACGTGCGTGTAAGATTCCACGTGCGTGTGTTGTTTGTTTGTGTGTGTAAGTGTGTGTTCGTTCGTTCCTTGATTTAACGTCTTTTCACTATAAGTGATATTAGACGGGTAAGTGTGTGTGTGTATGTGTGTATGTATGTATGTGTGTGTATGTGTATGTGTGTGTGTGTATGTATGTGTGTGTATGTGTATGTGTGTGTGTGTGTGTGTGTGTGTGTGTGTTGTGTGTGTGTGTGTGTGTGTGTGTGTGCACACGTGCGTGTTTAGAATTAGTTTATTTAAAGAAGGATGCATCGCACTCGACATATTCCATATGCGCTCCACCCGATCTGTCATTTCTCATCTGGCATACTCTTTGGGGCTTTAAATGTGTGTGTTTTTGTGTGCGGGTGTGTGTGGTGTGTGTGTGTGTGTGTTGTGTGTGTGTGTGTGTGTATGTGTGTGTTGTATGTTGTATGATGTTGTGTATGTGTATGTATGTGTGTGTATGTTGTATGTGTGTGTGTGTTTGTTGTTGTTATGTATGTGTGTGTGTTGTATGTGTGTGTATGTGTGTGTATGTGTGTGTGTGTATGTGTGTGTGTGTGTGTGTGTGTGTGTGTTGTGTGTGTTGTGTATGGTGTATGTGTGTGGTGTTGTGTGTGTGTGGTGTGTGTGTGGTGTGTGGTTGTGTGTGTGTGTGTGTGTGTGGTTGTGTGTGTGTGCACACGTGCGTGTTTAGAGTAGGAGTTTATTTAAAGAGGGATGCATCGCACTCGACATATTCCATATGCGCTCCACCCGATCTGTCATTTCGCATCTGGCATACTCTTTGGGGCTTTAAATGTGTGTGTGTGTGTATGTGTGTGTGTATGTGTGTGTGTGTGTGTGTGTGTGTGTGTGTGTGTGTGTGTGTGTGTGTGTGTGTATGTGTGTGTGTGTGTATGTGTGTGTGTGTGTATGTGTGTGTGTGTGTGTATGTATGTATGTGTGTGTGTGTGTGTGTGTGTATGTGTGTGTGTGTGTGCGTGTGTGTGTGTGTGCATGCATGTGTGTATGTGTGTATATATATGTATGTATGAATGTATGTGTATGTATATGTATGTATGTATGTGTATGTGTGTATGTATGTATGTATGAATGTGTTTGTATGTGTATGTATGTATTGTATATATGCGTGTGTGTATGAATGTATGTGTGTGTGTGTGCGAGCGCGTGCCCGTGTTTGTGTATGTGTGTGAGTGTGTTTGTGTGTGCGTGCGTGTGAGCGCGTGTGTATGCGTGCGTGCGTGCGCACGCGTATGTAAATCAATGTCATCAGCTCTGCTCAGATTTCGATGCTGGTAGCAACCATATTATATTTTTTTGTCCTTCCTTTTCCCCCCCCCTATTTTTATACAGAAATTAATTTCGCTGTTACTGTGGTATCGTATGTAACGTTTGTATCGAGTTACCCACACCGCACAGACCTATCACTCTAATATATCTTTATCACGGCGGCAGTGGTGCACGTGCCGTGGGAAGCTATCTGTTATTCTTGTTGGTCTGTCTGGGTCATTACTGGTTCATGTTGATATCGCTCTTAAAAACTACACCTGTGGGTTATTACTCTGACTTTTTTTATTTTTTTAAATTTTTTTTTACGTGGGGCTTTGGTTCTTTCGGGGAAAGCCATGGATTCGAAATCTGGTGTCTGGAGTTCCTGCAATATTACAGACTGACCTGTTCGCTGCCCATCTTAATGTTTCCATCATTTTGATGGTGTCGGCTTAATGTTTCATAGGTTCCCTTATCCCCGGCCTCCTCCCCCCCTCCTCCATTGAAAGTTCCATGGACAGCCAAGAAAACAAACGAGACAGTCTTGAAGGAGGCAGACACAAGAAGGTCATTTATGAAGAAGATTAGGAAAGGACAAACTAACATTTATAGGACATTTTATGAGGCAAGAGAAATCAGAGCACCTAGTCACAACAAGAAAGCTGGAGGGAAAGAGAACACCAGGTAGACCCAGGGAGAAAATATTGGACGGACTTGCAGGGTGGCTGAGGACAGAGAGGGTGGGAGATGTACTTGCAGCGACAAGGGATAGATTCGTATGGAGGGCCATGATCGTCGACACCATGCAGCAGGGCACATGATGATAATGATGATGATGATGATGATGAGTGGCCAGAACCGTAGAATGTGCCACTGTGAAGTCTGTGGCCCTAGAACCTGTCTGGTATGGACATTCCATTGGATTTAACCCTTTGACTTCCGCACCCTCTCCACCAGCATCCTACATTTGTCAACTATGCTAGCAAAGCAAAAACTTGACTGTTTGACTCCCTCACCCTATCCATCAGCTTCATGCAGGAAACTGGTGGATAGGGTGAGGGAGGCAAAAATTTAACCCTTTCGACTTCCTCACTCAACCCACCAGCTTTCTGCAGGAAGTTGGTGGATAAGGTGATTAAGTCAAAAGGTTAAGTTTTTGCAGTTGGTGGATAGGATGCCGAAGTCAAAGGGTTAAATTTATTTATTTTTCAGGAAGCTGGTGGATAGGGTGAGGATCAAAGGGTTTAGTTTTTGCAGTGGTGGGATTGGGTGACGGAGTCAAAGGGTTAAAATCTGCAGTGTTTTCTTTCTGGTTTTTTTTTTTTTTTTTCCTTTCCCAGATCGAGTCAGAAGCTCACCAGATTCGT
The DNA here is from genome assembly GCA_030674185.1 of Monoplex corrugatus. Classification (NCBI taxonomy): domain Eukaryota; kingdom Metazoa; phylum Mollusca; class Gastropoda; order Littorinimorpha; family Ranellidae; genus Monoplex; species Monoplex corrugatus. Next base: position 25,615,617 of record JAPXFY010000028.1, read on the forward strand.
ACGGTGACGACGGTCCCCAGAAACTTCGAAGGTCAAGGACGACATTTACTGCGGACCAGCTTCACGTGCTGGAGAAGGAGTTTGAGCGGACACACTACCCCGGGGTGGCTGTCCGGGAAGCCCTGGCCGCCAGGACCGCCCTCTCTGAAGCCAGAGTCCAGGTCCGTATATTTTCTGTTTGTCTATGTTCAGGTGATGGAAGTTTATTCAGTCATTTATGTAACGAGCGTTCGTTATGTATAATATAATGTTATTATAATTATTGTGAGCATACTATTTTAAGTTTATGAGTATCTTTTGGTTTTATGATCTGGGAGTGTGGTCCTGACAATTTGACAAAATGTTGAGATATCACATGAGCCACTGTCCACTTATCTACCGATAAACCTAACTACCCAACTGACCAACCAACCAACCAACCACCAACCTACCAACCTACAACAACCAACCAATAATCAATTAGCCAACTAACTGACTGACTACTGACTGACTGACTAACTGACCAACCTTAACTAATAAACCAACAACAACCAACCCACCCACCCAACCACCAATTAGCTCAACCAACCCAACCAACCAACCAACCAACCAACCAACCAATTGATCAACCATCAACCAACCGACTAGCAACCAACCAACCAACCAACGAACAAACGAACAACCAACCAACCAACCAACTAATAAACCAATCAGCCAACCAACCAACTAACCAACTGACTGACTACTACATAACTAACTGATTAACTGATTAACCAACCATTCAACCAACCAACCAACCAACCAACCAACACTTACCAGCCAATCAACCAACCAGACATGTCTTCTGTCTGTAACAGGTGTGGTTCTCCAACCGTCGCGCCAAGTGGCGACGCCAGCAACGCCTGAAGATGCTGCAGAGTTCTTCCTCCTTCCTCCTGCGTTATCCCCCTTTGCAAGTTCCGCCCGTCACGGCGCATGCGCAGCATAGCTCCTCCACCTCCTGGCCTCTCCGCCCAGTCCCGGGAGCGGAAACAGCAGCGGCGGCAGCCATCTCTCTGTCGTCACTTCCTCCCCGCATCATACTACGCCTGGAGTCAACATGGCGGCCATGCCCGCTTCGTCCCTTCCGCTGCCGTTTTCGCAGGTTCATTCCGTGTTCTCCCAACCACAAGCATTTGCTCCATCTCTAATCTCTTCGTCTCCGTCAAACAGAGGAGAAGCCCCTCACCCCAGCTTGCACGACAAGAAGTGAAGCGTTCTATCGGCAGTAAACGATCAGCTTTCACCTCTATCGAAAGGCTGGTCGGGTTAGACGATACAAATGACGACGATGATGACGATGAGAACAACGATACGAATATCTACAAACACAGCCGTCGTGAAAGCATCAGCATCTTCGGCGGCAGCAACATCAGCATCAGCAACAACAACAATAACAACAACAACAATGTTCTGTGCAGCCCTGATCGAACCAGCCCAGACCAAAGCACAGAAGACAGCGTGGATGTTGACGGAGATGATTAAAACAATTAAAAAAAAACAGAACCGTTCAAAAGATGCGATGATGCAGACAAGAATAGCGCTGATTATGTCTGAAAACCAGAACACATCAAAAAACAAGTATCAAGGCCTGGTTGGCGAGACATACAGCTCGCCATCTTTCGGGTTGAGAGCGAGGCTTTGATCCTGAACCAGGGCAAAAAACAACTAAGTGCAATCAGCGACCAGCCCACTCAGCTGGAACAGGTACCTGACCCTGTTGGGTTTAGGGAAAGCAAAGCAGCGAGGAAGAATGCGCACCATCCTCATATGCTGGACCTGAGAAAAATTCAGGTTTCAACCATCTTACTTTCCATCTCGCCGAGATGTGGTTTCTAAGAAGAATGTTGAGAGTTCATGGCCAGAAAAGAAAACAAACGAGACAGTCTTGATGGAGGCAGACACAAGTAGATCATTCATAAGGAAGATTAGGAAAAGACAGGCAACATTTATAGGCCATTTTATGAGGAAGGGGAATTACAGCACCTGATCACAACAGGAAAGCTGGAGGGAAAAGAGAGACCAGGTAGACCCAGGGAAATAATATTGCAGGGTGGCTGAGGACAGAGAGGGTGGAAGATGTGCTTGCTGCAACAAGGGATAGTACATATGGAGGGCCATGATCGCCAACGCCATACGGCAGGGCACATGATGATGATGATAGCAGCGAGGAAAGAAATGTGCACCTCCCTCATAATGCTGGCCCTGAGAACAAATTCAGGTCTTTACCATCTCATCCCCCCTACGACCTTAGGGTTATGGGACAACTTTTGCTTATATATACTTACATACTTATATTTAAGTTACACAGAAACACCAGGAGGTGCGGATGGGACCCGAGCACCAATGCCTCACCACTCTCGGGACACTCACCTCCCAAGCTCCCGACGCCAATCGACAGTCTTTTTTCAAGCAAAGGGGGGCTGTCCACTGCGTTGCATGACCCATTCGGACCCAGTCATCAGTTACCTTGTTTACAACAGAATAGCAAGGTGGGGAGATGACAAACCCCGGGACATAGCCACACAACGGGCACCAACCACGTCGAGCATATATGTATATATATGTTTAATATACAGGGGGGGTGCAAAAGTAGGTATACAGTTATGAAAAAAGAAAACACGTACAATACTCATTGCATATATTATACAAACAAATGAATATTGCATATACATGTAATAACAAGCACAGCCTTAATCCCTGATACTCAAATCGCTTGCCGTCGGTATTCACACACTCCTCTAATCGAGAGCGGACACTCATGCACACTCTAGCACAAAGATCTTTATCATCAATTTCTTGACAAGCCTGCAAGATGAACTGAATCATGTCATTATCAGTGCGCGGATTGCTTGCGAAAACCCTTTCCTTTACATATCCCCCCCCCCCCCCCAAAAAAAAAAAGAAGTCCATCTGTTTTCCAGTATTGTTTTAAAATCCATTTGCACTCCTCGTCTGTCAAATTACCAGCCATGGTTAAATTAAATTGCCGCTTAAATCTAAATAAAAAATTGCCGCTTTACCTGCAAAAAATAAAAGAATTAAAAGTTAGGATAAAAGTACATGCATATTATTAATTACGATAAAATATAATTAATGACACTGAAAATATCGAAAACAAGGCCAACTAACTTAATGTGCTAATAATTTTAATGAATTAAGCATTATAATAATGATGTGAAACTTACTGTATACCTACTTTTGCACCCCCCCTCCCCCCCTGTATATCGTTGTTAATACCACGTACGAGTATGATATTCCGAAGCACGTACGTGCGGAGCACATTTTGAAGTCAAACTTGTCTTTATCCCAACTAATAAGTGTGTTCTTCTCCCTCCCCCCATCCCCCAACCTCTGACACTTCCCTATTTTCTCAAATGAATTGTGCACAGTCTGTACCGACATTAAACTCTGTGTGTGTGAACAGACATTTACACTACAATGGCTGTACAGTGTACACGGTATATTGTGTTTGTTATTGTGTGATTTGTGTGTGTGTGCCTGTATGTGTGTGTGTTTGTGTATGTACGTGTGTGTCTGAGTGTATGTATGTGTGTGTGTGTATGTCTGCATGTGTGTGTTGTACATATGTATGTATGTATATATGCATGTATGCATGTATGTATGTATGTATTCTATTATGTGTGTTCCTACACGTAAAATGAAACTTCGCAAAGAAAATATAGTGTGGCTTAACCTTCCTATATGTAAAATGGAAACTTCGCAAAGAAAATATTTATAGTATGTCTTAACCTTCTTGTCTGTTTGTAAGGTGTTTTTTTTTCCAGGCTGGGTCAGCGTACTTTACACCCAGAGTAACGTGTATTGTTATCCTCAAAATGTCAAATAGAAACACACGAAAACAGAATGAAAACATGGATTTAGAACACAAAACAAGACAGACAGAAATATTCGGCCAACTGGCCTTTGTCAAGCGTACACGAAAGACGGGGAACAATACCCGAAAGTTAAGGAAAGAACAATTTCAAGACTTCCCTGATGTGACGTTGAGCAGAAGAAAATGGCGGATACGGATATATACGCGTTCTAATTCTATTTTCCAGTGTGTATGTTGTATTTGTATATACATATAAATACACACACACACAGACACACACACACACACACACACACACACACACACATATATATTATATATATATATATATATATATATATATATATATATTATATATATATATATATATATTGTTATTTTACCTCGAGGAAGGCCAAGGGCCGAAACATAAATAAACCAGTCAATGCTCTTGTTGAATGTCTTCTAGAATGAATGTGACACACATACACACACACACACATGTACACACACACACACACACACATGTACACACACACATGTACACACACACACACAGACACACACACACACACACACACACACACACACACACACACATGTACATATATATACATGTATATATATATACATATTAGGTATTCAACGTTAAGATTGGGGTGGGGGAGGGGAGGCTGGGACAAATTTCTCGTGTGGTTGAAAAGAAAAAAGATTGGATTTCTCTGTGAACAGTTTTCATTCAAAAATGTTTGATGTGTGTGTTCATTCCTGAATAAACAGTCCCTGAGGAAGGCCACTGGCCGAAGTACCGGGCTCAAAACTCTAGTTCGTTGTCTTGTTTTTTGGTTTATCTGCAATATATATATGTCTAATTATATGTATATAGACGAAGCAGCAGGGAAGTTTCAGTCTTTTTCTCCTAATTTTTGTATTTGGTGTTTGCGTGTTTGTGATCTTACGCTTGACAAAGCCCAGTTGGCCGAAATTTTGCGATTGTCTTGTCTTGTATTAAACACGCGTTTTTGTTCTTTTTTCGTATTTTTTTTCTGGTTTCTATTTTCCAGTGTTTCCGGTTCCTGTTTTGCTCGAGCGCTGACGGTCAATTTGATTCAGATTTCCTTGAAATGTTATGGAGTTTCTCTACAACCAAACCATGCGCTTTGTGTAAATTCAAACAAGACTCAACGAACACACGAACAGGGATGGACAACGCTGTGGTTAATTAACCTTTTGACTCCAGCACCCTGTCCACCAATTGCAAAGGCTTAACCCTTTGATTCCCTCACCCTATCCACCAGCTTAATGTCCCTCTGAGAAAAACTGATTGCAGAAGAATTGAGGCAGCAGAGCTGTGGTTTTATCGGAGACTACTGCGTGTCAAATGGACAAATAGAAGAATTAATGAAAAGAGTAAGTTGGAGCGATAATGTTCCAAGGCCAAGGTCACACAAGGTCACATGCACTGAAAGACAGACGCACACACATGCACGTACATACAACGACATACACACAAACACACACACACACACACACACATACACACACACTTACACGCACGCATACACACATACACACACACACAGACACACATACACACACACACATGTACACACACACACACACACATGTACACACACACATGTACACACACACACAGACACAGACACACACACACACACACATGTACACACACACATACACACACACACACACACACACATACACACACACATGTACACACACACACATACACACACACACACACACACATGTACACACACACACATACACACAGACACACACGCACACACACACACACATACACACACACTTACACGCACACACACACAGACACACACACACACACACACAGACACACACACAGACACACACACACACACACGCACAGACACACACACCACACCACACACACACACATACACGAAACCAGACGTAAGCAAACTTACTTTTGACTTGAATTTCAGCCGTATATTTTTCAAACAAAACATCGTTGGCAAAATTACATTCACTTCGTGCTGATCAACAAACAAACAAACAAACGAGACAAACAATAAAATGAATAAATGAATGAAAGAGTGAATACACAAAGAAACAAACAAATGAAAAAATAAACAACAAACAAACAAATAAATAAACAAATAAATAAATAAATAATAAACAAATAAATAAATATTCATGCACAACTAAGTGATAACAGATAAGAGTACCATTTCCTTTCGTGGCATCTGCACATCAGAGATATTTCATTGTACTGTATGTAATTTAGAAAATTTATCAAACAATTAGACTATAGACCAGTAACCGGCAAGCGCCCTGATAAAAAGATAAACAAAACAAAATGAAACAAACAAACAAAACCCCAACCAAACAAACAAAACAAACAAAAAATAAACAAACAAACAAAACCCCAACCAAACAAACAAAACAAACAAAAAATAAACAAACAAACAAAACCCCAACCAAACCAAACAAAACAAAACAAAACAAAACAAACAAACAAGTAAACCAAACCAAACCAAATCAGACCAAACAAAAATACAGTTGCCCAAACGCCGGACAAAAAACCCCCACAAGCGTGTGTTCATAAATACAAAAACCATCTCACCAACGAACAAACGTATGATAAGTACGAAAACAAACAAAACGAAACACACAAACAAACAAACAAACACATAGACCTCAGAAAGTTATAATGTAGGCATTATGTATATTTGTAAACAAACAAACAAACACACAAACAAAGAAACAAAAGACTAAAAAGGCTTATCTATATTAATGCGTTGACCAACAAACAAGCAAACAATGAAAGAAAACAATATAGGCATTATGTATATTTGTAAACAAACAAACAAACAAACAAACAAAAGACTAAAAAGGCTTATCTATATTAATGCGTTGACCAACAAACAAGCAAACAATGAAAGAAAACAACGATAACAATGAGAACGACAACAACAAACTTTCAGAATCCAACCGCTAGCGTAATCTGCCAAATTTCATGAAACTAGGACAACGGAGAGAGAGAGAGAGAGAGAGAGAGAGAGAGAGAGAGAGAGAGAGAGAGAGAGAGAGACACACACACACACACACACACACACACACACACACACACACACACACACACACACACACACACACACACAGAGAAATTATTGATAACAAAACTTTTGATAAATTAGAATTTCTGTGTGTATCACATTTTGTGTCCTGTAAAATGAACTCAAATGAGTTTGGACAGTAGCGCTATATTCGAGAATGTTCTATAACATCAATATTCTTCTTCTTCTTCTTCTTCTTGTTATTATCATTGTTATTTTTATATAATTGTTATTATTATTATATCATTATTATGATTATTATTATCGTCGAAACTAAAACGCCAGTCACTACAGGTGCCTGTGATCGTTGCTGTATTGACGCTAATGCTAGTTTAAAAAAAAGATAAATTAAGCAGTAGTTTCAACACTAAAGCTGGTAAAATAATGATTTATCAAACAGAAGCTTCAATTTTCTTAAACAAAACCAAAACAAAACCAAAATAAAAACAAAATAAAAACAAAAGCAAAAACAAAACAACAACAAAAGAAAGAAAAAAGAAAAGGGCCAGAAATCCATAGGCGCCTGAGATCGTCATTTCGTCGTTGATAAATTCAAAGACAACAATGTCATGGCTAAACAACATGGCACGCCGCAGGCGCCTGTGATAGTTATTGTACGAAATGATGTTGTGACGAACAATAACTGAATAAATAAACATGTGTTTCGGTGTTTATACATACATACATAAACAAACAATATTGTGATGAACATCAAGTGAATAAATCTGTGTATCAGAGTACGCACGTACACAAACAATGTAATGGTGAGAAATGAATGAAATATATATGTTATGTATAAAGAAACATATGTATCACTATACACACGCCGTACACAATGAAACAGTATGTCAAAGTCAGTTATAATACTCAACACAAATCTAAACCATGGAACCACATATCGTGTCCATGTCATGATTTATCTTACATGGAAATATTGTATTTGACTAAATAGAACAAACAAAACAAACAAACAAACACCAACCAAGTAGACAAGAAAGAAAGAAACAAACAAACAGACAAAGAAAAAGGACAGACAGAAAGAAAAATACTAAGAAAAAATACAGAAAGAAAGACAGAAAGAAACAGACAAAGAAAAAACACAGAAAGAAGGAAACAAACAGACAAAGAAAAAACACAGAAAGAAAGAAGCAAACAAAAGAAAATGAACATAAACAAAGCAAAACAAAGAAACTGCCCCCACCCAAAACTACAACAAAGAGACAAAAACAAAACAAAACAAACAAAACAAATCAAAAACAAAAACAAACAAACAAAACAAACAAACAAACAAACAAACAAACCTGACACGCACACTCAAGACATTTCAACCAACTGGCCAACCAACTGGCCAACCAACTGGCCAACCAACTGACCGATCGACTAAACACCAAACAAACAAAAACCACAAACCCTTCAAAAACAAAACAAAACAAAACAAAATCGACTAAACACCAAACAAATAAACAAAAACCACACACCCCCACAAAACAAAACAAAAAACAAAAACAAGACTACACAAAACAAACAAAAACAAAACAAGAACAAAAAACAAGACTACAAAAACAAAACAAGACTACACAAAACAAAACAAAGACTACACAAACAAAAACAAAACAACAAAACAAAACAAAACACAAAACAAAACAAAAAACAAAACAAAACAAATAAAACAAAAACAAAAAAACAAAACAAACAAACAAAAACAAACAAGCTAACAAACTAAACTAAACAAAACAAACAAGACTACACAAAACAAGACCACAACAAGACAAAACAAAACAAGACTACACAAAACAAGACTACACAAAACAAAACAAAACAAGATTACACAAAACAAAACGATCACACAAAACAAAACAAGACTACACAAAACAAAACAAGACTACACAAAACAAAACAAAACAAGACTACACAAAACCAAACCCCACAACAACAAAACTCTAAACAAATACAGTACAACTCGCATTTCAAATGTTTTTTTTTGTTGGCAAAATTCAGCATATTATACATGTACACAATATGTAGTTATACTCATGGCAATAAATAATCATATGACTTATACAGTTACATTATATCACACAACAGAGCTTTTGTTAACATACAGTCATATATTACAAGATAACAACAACAACAACAACAAGTAATTCAATCAATAATGATAAGTGATTTAAGTCTAAGGCACTAATACAATGGTAAAATACAAAAGTATAAACTCACATTATTTTCTTTTTTTTTTTCTTCCTAAAGTACAGTGAAACTCTGTTATAGCGAGAGCGGACGACCCAGGCACATTTTCTCGCTATTGCCGAGTTCTCGTTATTCCTAAATGACGAATTTACCAAGGAAAACAAAGGGAAATAATCTTGGCACCGGCGCCGTCGATGTGTTCATAATTAATCGATAGTGTCCCTTGATTACACACCGCACAAGGACGCGCCTTTCGTTGTTTTTCTTTGTTACCGGCCACCACGAGATGTGCCCTACCGGGAACTTGACGACGAGGTGGGGGTGGGGCGAGTGGCGAGAACTTTTGTGACCAGGAAGGATAGAAAATCTCTCGTTATTACCGAGATGATTATCCACTAACTCTCGTTAAACCCAATGGTTTATTCTTAAAGATTAAGAAGGATAAAAAACGGGGATTGAAAAATGTCTCGTTACTACAGCGTTCTCGTTATTACAGTTGTCGTTATTAATGGACTCCACTGTATGTGTTTTATCTTTTTTTCCCCCCATCATCTCCTCCTCTGGTTTTCTTCTGTTGTGCTTATAGGTGGGATGCATTCATGTATAAACTAATTTCTCCAGGTTAAAACTGTTGTTTGGTAATGGTGATACTGAACATACCGGTAAACATTGTTTACGAGATCATGGACTGTATATACTGAATAGGCTAATTTACCCCCAAAACCCGCAGAAAATGATAACAAATACATGTACACATCAGAAAGACACAACAACAGAATGAGAACACAGTACTTTATGGACGAAACGCAAATTGTCAGGCAACTGGCCGTGATCAAGCACAACAAACAAACAAACAAACAAAGTCTACTAAATTTAATATAATGATCAAACAAACAAACAAACAAACAAAGTCTACTAAATTTAATATAATGATCAAACAAACAAACAAACAAACAAAG
>JAPXFY010000028.1:25648216-25655716 GCA_030674185.1 Monoplex corrugatus
CAGCTTAGTGTTTGATAGGTCCACTGGCCTGTTCGCTGCCCATCTTAATGTTTCCATCATTCTGGTGGTGCCAGCTTAGTGTTTGATAAGTCCACTGGCCTGTTCGCTGCCCATCTTATTGGTTCCGTCATTCTGGTGATGTCAGCTTAGTGTTTCATAAGTCCACTGGCCTGTTCGCTGTCCACCTTAATGTTTCCATTATTCTGGTGGTGCCAGCTTAGTGTTTCATAAGTCCACTGGCCTGTTCGCTGTCCACCTTAATGTTTCCATCATTCTGGGGTGTCAGCTTAGTGTTTGATAGGTCCACTGGCCTGTTCGCTGTCCACCTTAATGTTTCCATCATTCTGGTGGTGCCAGCTTAGTGTTTCATAAGTCCACTGGCCTGTTCGCTGCCCATCTTAATGTTTACATCATTCTGGGGTGCCAGCTTAGTGTTTCATAAGTCCACTGGCCTGTTGGCTGTCCACCTTAATGTTTCCATCATTCTGGTGGTGCAGCTTAGTGTTTGATAGGTCCACTGGCCTGTTCGCTGTCCACCTTAATGGTTTCCATCATTCTGGTGATGTCAGCTTAGTGTTTGGTAGTCCACTGGCCTGTTCGCTGTCCACTTAATGTTTCCATTATTCTGGTGGTGTCCAGCTTAGTGTTTCATAAGTCCACTGGCCTGTTCGCTGTCCACCATAATGTTTCCATTATTCTGGTGGTGCAGCTTAGTGTTTCATAAGTCCACTGGCCTGTTCGCTGTCCACCTTAATGTTTCCATCATTCTGGTGGTGTCACTTAGTGTTTGATAGGTCCACTGGCCTTTCGCTGTCCCACCTTAATGTTTCCTCATTCTGTGATGTCAGCTTAGTGTTTCATAAGTCCACTGGCCTGTTCGCTGTCCACCTTAATGTTTCCATCATTCTGGTGGTGCACTTAGTGTTTGATAGGTCCACTGGCCTATTGCTGCCCATCTTAATGTTTACATCATTTGGGGTGTCAGCTTAGTGTTTGATAGGTCCACTGGCCTGTTCGCTGTCCACCTTAATGTTTCCATCATTCTGGGTGTCAGCTTAGTGTTTGATAGGTCCACTGGCCTGTTCGCTGTCCACCTTAATGTTTCCATTATTCTGGTGGTGTCAGCTTAGTGTTTCATAAGTCCACTGGCCTGTTCGCTGTCCACCTTAATGTTTCCATTATTCTGGGGTGCAGCTTAGTGTTTCATAAGTCCACTGGCCTGTTCGCTGTCCACCTTAATGTTTCCATTATTCTGGTGGTGCCCAGCTTAGTGTTTGATAGGTCCACTGGCTTGTTCGCTGTCCACCTTAATGTTTCCATCATTCTGGTGGTGCCAGCTTAGTGTTTGATATGTCCCTTCCCCCCCCCTCCTCATTTCAAGACCTTGGCAGCACATGAGGTTTGAGCAAGCTCAGGGAGTTGGGCCACATAAATGTTGGCAGGTTAGGTGGAGCGCATATGGAATTTTACGAGTGCCATGAATCCATCTTGAGCAAACTCCAAACATTCCGTACTAGTAAACTGTGTGTTGTGCAGTGAATCCAAATGCCCTTTAGGAGAATAGCACTATGCAGGAATTCTTCTTCTTTCTTCTTGTTATTATCAATATTCATCATCATCATCATCATCATCATCATCATATATCATCATCATCATCATCGTCGTCGCGTCGTCGTCGTCGTCGTCGTCATCATCATCATCATCATCATCATCATCATTCATCATCATCATCATCATCATCATCATCACATTTATCTCATCATCATCATCATCACTATTACTAGTATCGTTATTGTATATATCATTATCATCATCACGATCATCACCATTATTTTCTTCTCCTTCATCGTCGTCGTCGTCGTTGTCGTAGTAGTAGTAGTAGCAGCAGCATAGCAGTAATAGTAGACAGTATAATGGTAGTAGTAGTAGTAGCAGCAGCAGCATAGTAGTAGAATAAGTAGCATCATCATGATCATGACATTATCATATTATTATTATCATTATTGTTTTTTTGTTTTACTATTGTTATTGTATCAATTAGTATACTAGTAGCAGTAGTAGTAGCATTAGTATATATTATTATACAGTATCAGTAGCATATTTTATATCATCATATATACAATCAATAATCATATTCAACATCATCAATTAATCAACTCATCATCAATCAATTCAATAATCAATCAATTCAATCACATCATCATCAATCATCCACCATCACATCACTCAATCACATCACCACCTCACCACCACCACCACGAGCAGCACACACACCTGCACTTCCCGAGCCACCCACTCACTTGACGATGTGGAGTCGGACAGGCCTGCTGTTTGGAGGAGGGGGTAGGTAAGGGAGGGTACCTTGGTGGCCTCCTTCTGCTGCACCTTCTTCCCTTTGTCTTCCGGGCATCTCACCGAGATACTCTCCCGCCCGAACAAAATAGTCCCCGCCGCAGGCATTGTAAGGGGTGGGTTGGGGTTGGGGGTTAGGGTTAGGATTACCAAGTCACAAAGCACCCTTCAGACCGTGAATGTCGTGTCAGCACAAGGCACTTTCCATTGTCCGTGGGACTCCCCAAGTCTCACACACTTTCTGTGTTTGATCACCGAACGTACATATTGTTTTCTCTGTGGATGTAGTTTGCACGCAACATTTTTGACAACGTTCTAAGATTTTGGTGCGTGTCTTCAAACGAAGCGGTTTTTTAATTTTTTTATACACTATTGAAGACTTATTCAGTGACAGATTGCGTGTTTGGTGATAATTCTTTGTGGCAATACTAAAATCAGGTTTCTTGTGATGTTCTTGAAGAACTGTTGATGACATAGAGTGAAGATCAGTCTTTACGATTATCAAAGTGGTACGAAGCCAAGCACTGTTATATACATCAACAACAACGACAACAACGACAACGACAACAACAACAACAACAACACACAACAACAACAACAACAACAACATCATCAACACAGCAGCAACAACAACACGACAATGACAACAACAACAACAACAACAAAAACAACAGTAATAACAACATAACAACAACAATAATCACAACAATAACCATAACAGCAGCACAACAACAACAACAACAATCACAACAACAGCAACAGCAGCAACAACAAAAAACAATAACAGCAACAATAACATCTGGACAGGAACCAGCCTCACGACAGAACAACACTGATGGCAGTCTCAAAATGAGACATATTTCGGATTTTCAAAACTCATTATTTGTTAAAAAAAAAAGAGTCATAGCGTTCGGACAGTTCTCTGTGTGCTTCACCTAAGTCTGCCAGCAATAATCAGAAAGCTCCGACTGAAATCTGCCAGGGGTGGGGGGAGGGGGGTGGAGGTGGAAGGAAGATAGCATTTGGATCACGGAAGAGAAAATGAGTGTTTCCTTACTTCCTTCCGTTTTAGAAAAAAAACATCACAAACAATTCGTCCCTGTCATGTTTGGCGACATGACTTCAACCATCATCATCTCTCGTGCCCCCAGCATCTCCTTTGCCCAGCCACTTGGACCTTCCACATCTCTATCTCTCGGTCCCTGCATGCTCTCCCCTCCCTTTCCCCGCATTGCAGGTCCTCCAATCCCCCTTCCTCAAAATCCTTAAAGTGCTGTCTTTCCTATCTTCCGTTGTGACCAGGTGCTCCAATCCCCCTTCCTCATAAAATGCCTATAATGTTGCTTGTCTTTTCCTAATCTTCCTTAAGAGTGATCTACTTGTGTCTGCATCCATCAAGACTGTCTCGTTTGTTTTCTTTCTGTCCATGGAACTCTCAACATTCTTCTGAGAAACCACATCTCGGCTGCCTCAATCTTGCTCTGGCTTTGCTTGCTGACTGTCCACGCCTGGCATCCATACAAAAGTATGGTTCTATATAACATTCAAGGACTCTCTAAATAAATTAAATTAAATTAAATTAAAATAAATCAAAATACACTTTAATAAAAACAGATAAAAACTGTTAAAAACTGTAAACTCTGTTAAATGTGGCATTACATTGTGTCAGTAAAAATGATTGATTTTCTGCACAAATATACCGTATGTTGTCAACTATTTCCACTTTTGCACAAGTTCACAACTTAAAACAGAAAATTAAGCTCCTTACAAATGTAAAAAAAATGTGCCTTCCAACTGAAAAATCTTAGCGGAATAGGTGCAGAAAAAAATCAGCAAAGAAAAACTCCAGACATTATACAAGATCACAGTTATCACAGAAAAAAATAATCTTCTTTGTCAGGATGACAAAAGTGTTTCCAGCAATACTTGGAGATTCTTCCCTGCGCAGTCGCCCCAAATCCAACAATTTCTCTACCGTATAGCGAAGTTACCAACAACATTGCCCAAATATCCAACAATTTCTCTACCGTATAGCAAGTTACCAACACATTGCCCAAATATCCAACAATTTCTCTACCGTATAGCCAAGTTACCAACAACATTGCCCAAATATCCAACAATTTCTCTACCGTATAACCAAGTTACCAACAACATTGCCCAAATATCCAACAAATTCTCTACCGTATAGCCAAGTTACCAACGACATTGCCCAAATATCCAACAATTCTCTACCGTATAGCGAAGTTACCAACGACATTGCCCAAATATCCAACAATGTCTCTGCCGTATAGCGAAGTTACCAACGACATTGCCAAATATCCAAAATTCTCTACCGTATAGCGAAGTTACCAACGACATGCCCAAATATTCAACAATGTCTCTACGTATAGCCAAGTACCAACGACATTGCCAAATATCCAACAATGTCTCTACGTATAGTGGAGTTACCAGGACATTGCCAAATACCAACAATGTCTCTACCGTAAGCCAAGTTACACTCATTGCCCAAATTCCAACAATTTCTCTACCGTTAGCATTACCAACAACATGCCAAATATCCAACAATTCTCACCGTATAGCCAAGTTACCAACAACATTGCCAATACAACAATTCTCTACCGTATAGCGAAGTTACCACTCTGCCAATATCCAACAATTTCTCTACCGTATAGCGAAGTACACACATTGCCCAAATATCCACAATTTCTCTACCGTAAGCGAAGTTACACAACATCCCAAATATCCAACAATTTCTCACCGTATAGCAAGTTACCACTCATGCCCAAATATCCAACAATTTCTCTGCAATCCAAAACAAGTTGACTGCCCGCGCCCAATAAACAGAACCAAAACAAGAAACCAATAAGGCGTATCACAAACAAAACAAGCGCAAATTTCGGCCAACTACTTTGTCAACGCGAACGCACGTCACAAACAGATCACAAACACCAAACAAGGAAATAAAACGGACTAAAAACTCCTGCCGCCTCGTCCACTGCGTTCGCGCTTGACAAGCAGTTGCCGAAAATTTGCGTTGTTGTTTTTTGGATACGCGCATATATGGTTTTCTGTTCTTCTGGTTCCATTTCTTACGTATAGCGAGTTACCAATTCACCAGATATCAAAGGAAAGATGAATAGACTAGGAATGAAGTTGCAGTATAACTAACATACGTGCATTTTCTTTCGAATGGGGGGGGGGGGGGGGGGGGTTTTTTAGGGAGATTCATTATAATGATCAGCTTCCCGTGGGCTGGGTGGTTCTTTTGACAGTGCCGTGGACTCAAGATTGATATCTCGAGTTCAATCCCAACTCGCACCTTTAATCTTTGGACTCCCACACCATGTCTACTAACATCCTGCATTGTCAACCATGCTAGCAGAGCAAAAACTTAACCCTTTGACTTCCTCACCCTTTCCACCAGCATCCTGCGCTGTCAACCATGCTAGCAAATCAAAAACGTAACCCTTTGACTCCCTCACCCTATCCACCAGCTTTCCTGCAGCAGAATCGGCCAAGCTAAAACAGCCTTCAAGAAAACGAAAAGCGTTCTTACTAACATGTGCCTGTCAATTAACATCAGGAAAAGAGTTCTTCAGTGTTATATAGAACCGACACTGTTGTACAGATGTGAAATGTGGACAGTCAACACGCAAAGTCAGACCTAGAGGCAACTGAAGAGTGTTTTTTAAAAAGAATGTTAAGAGTTCATGGACAGCAAAGAAAACAAACGAGGCAGTCTTGAAAGAGGCAAACACACACACACACACGCACACACACACACACAAAACCATTAATGAAGAAGATAAGGAATAGACAAGCAACATTCACAGGATATTTTAAGAGGCAAGAAAAATTAGAGCACCTGGCCACAACAGGAAAACTGGGGGGGAAAGAGAACATCAGGTAGACCCAGGGAGAAAATATCGGACGGACCTGCAGAGTGGCCGAAAACAGTGAGAGTGGGAGATGTACTTGCAGCGACAAAAGATTCGTATGGAGGGCTATAATCGCCAACGCCATGCAGCAGGGTACAATGATGCATCATGATGATGATGATGATGATGATGATGATGATGATAATGATGATGGTTTCTACAAGGGGAGTCCATCGTTCTCGGACAAGATAAAGAAAAAAAACCCTATAGGCTAGATATGACCTCAGGATCTAGCCAGCTCATGGGTTTATGTGCAGGCTTAAGGCTTGTGCCACGATCATTCTGGATCTTCTCCATCACATGGCACCTGTGACGTTAGTACATATAGCATTCGTTTCGAGACGCGGAGACGATATACTGAGAAACTTTACTGAAATTGAAACGGACAATTCCGAACGCAGTCCACCTAGATTAGCCCGCAAATATCTGGCAGATTCCTTGAGCCTACGCAAAAATCCCCCTACGCCCTGGCAAACACTTTAAACAGGATCTATAAAACATTGAGCTGACACCACCGAATAACTGACTGGAGTTTTAAGATGGGCTTCGAACAGGCCAAAGGAAAAGGTGGCAGAAAGGTTCAGATGTTCACCTGCAATAACTAAACTCCAGCTACCAAGGATCGTTTCCCGAATGAGGCCTCGACTTATCTCTTACACTTTGACCTGAAAATCGAGCTGAACGTCTAATCCTTGGGAAGGGGACGAAAAACGAGTTAGGACCCATGTGCTTCTGGCCTGTGCACGCTAAAGACCCCGCTGGCAATTGAAATCGTGAAGAGCAAGGCATTCGCTCGGCTGCACTAGTATAAAACGTTGGAGAGATAAGCTAGTTTTCCAAGTTCCTCTCCTTGATAGCCAATTAGCCTTTTTGCCTTTCTGAAGTCTTGTAAAAAAAAAAAAAAAAAAAAAAAATTTTTGTGGCGATACACTGCTACAACGCGTTCTCAGAGGGGAGAACATCCCCAGTTTCATATGGATTTTCCACTGTGACAAAAAAAAAAAAGACTATGAATTTGAACATAGCTATGAATATGAATATAATATGATTGAATTTTAATATTGCGGGCTAGGCCTGTTCGCTTGATTTTTTTTCTTTTTGCCTCTTTGCTTGAATCTTGTCATTCCGTCTGTTCCTACCATCACAAGGGAGACGATCTACTTTCCCCTTTTCTTGGGGGCTGTAAAAACGTGCCCGTATTTACTTTACT
>JAPXFY010000028.1:25678216-25685716 GCA_030674185.1 Monoplex corrugatus
TAAATAAGATAATTGAGCTTTTGTAAGATATTTTTTTTTATCAATTCGTTAAAAAAACAAAAACAAAAATGAAAATAGAATAAAAATAAAAAAAACAAAACAAAATAAAATAAAATAAACAAATAAAATAAAATGAAATAAATAAAAACCAAACCAAACCAAAACCAAACCAAACCAAACCAAACCAAACCCCCTGACAATATGAAATGTAAGAAATGAACAAAATGTAAACAAGATTATCGAGACATTGTACCATATTTTTGTCAATTCAACTGTCTGGCCTCAGTCTTCCCAGTGAGTCCGTAGCACGTTAAACTCTGGTTAGGAGCCGGCCAGGACAATAAATAAATAATTTTAAATATATAAATAAAAAATAAATAAATAATAAATAAAAAATAGATAAATAAACGAATAAATTTCTTTCTTTTTTTACAGGATCATCGCACTCAGGGAAGTTTCTTAATGCTCAACGTTTTTTTTTTTCGTCCTGTTTTTCTACGCCACCATAATGGCCACAGAAGCTGGAACAGTTTTTATAATACGATGATGATGATGGCGATAAGGATGATAATCATTATGCTATGAAGTTCCATCTAGGATTGAGACTGCGTGACAGGGTGTACTCTACGCTTACTATCATATATATCCTGGCGTCAACCAGGCCGGAGAGATACAGACACCTGCGGTGCTGGTCAGAAGATTTGAGCAACACCCTCGATGACGCATCAGTGAAGTGGATGAGACTCGACTGTGAGGTCAAGTCTTCCCACTGAGCCCATAGCACGCTCAACTCAACCGGTTAGAGCCAAAAAAATCCCACAACGATTTTTGAAGGGACTGATGGGGGATTCGAACCCATAACCTTTCAGTCGGTAGTCCGTTGCGCTAACCACTACACACGGCGACTCGTTAAAGCCACGATAATGCGTTTTTGGACTGATGGGGATTCGAACACACAACGCCTCGGTCAGTAGCCCGTTGCCTAACCACTTCGCCACGGCATTTAATGTTCGCTTTTCAACTGACGTATTCGCGATTCACTCTTGGTCCAAACCATTGATCTAACTTTGGTAATAAAAATCTGCACATGACCAACAGGGGAAATCTTGTTGATATAGTTGTATAATTAAAAAAAATAAATCTTATGAGATCTCTGTCTGTCCTCCTCTGTCTGTCTGTCTTCTCTCACACGTACGCAGGCACGAACGAACATACGTACGTAAGCACGTACGCATACATGCACATCAAGGCTAGAACAAATCAATCCTTTCACATGTAGTATTCTTTTCCTCTTCCGTTTTGTTTTTCCCTCCCTTTCCTTTTTTCTCCCGAGTTTTCCCCCTTTAAAACTACACTACATGAATTTATTCTGAAAGTCTTTAAATAGTTTTGATATAGAGAAATATATCATTATTGAACATATGATAAATTTGTCTCTCTTGTGTTCTGTTGTCTCCTTCTCTCATGCGTACGTAGACTCGACGCACATACGTACGTAAGCACGCACGCATACATACAATCAGGGCTAGAACGAATCAATCCTTCAACTATTCTTACCTGTCTCTTCGTCTGTCTTCCCTCCCCCCCCTTCCTTTTTTCTCCGAGTTTTCCTTTTAAACTCTGCTCTTTGTCTCCTTCTCTCACGCGTACGCAGACACGAACGCACATACGTACGTAAGCACGCACGCATACATACACATCAGGGCTAGAACGAATCAATCCTTCAACTATTTTTGTCCTGTCTCTTCCGTTTTGTCCTTCCCTCCCCCCCCCCTTCCTTTTTTCTCTCCCGAGTTTCTCCCCTTTTAAAACTCTGCTCTTTGTCTCCTTCTCTCACGCGTACGCAGACACGAACGCACATACGTACGTAAGCACGCACGCATACATACACATCAAGGGCTAGAACAATTAATCCCTTACAATTACTCTTTTCCTGTTCCGTTCTGTCCTTCCCTCCTCACCTTTCTTTTTTCCTCTCTCCAGTTTCTCCCCTTTTAAAACTCTCTCGCTCTTCCGTTCTAAATCTCCCTTTTATTCAAGCTTTTCGTAAAATACATGTTGACTGACAAATTGACTCGCAACAGCCGTTGTTAATTGGCATTGCTCGGCGGTGATAATAAACTGTTTAGTTTGGACGCGCCGGTGACGAACCAGACGATACTATCAGCAGTAACAACGTTAGTTTATATCGATAACGAAACGTTGGAGACCATCTACCACAAAATGAGTCGTATGTCGGACTTCTTTTGCTTGTTTGTTTCGTTTGTTTGTGTCTCTGTCGGTCTGTCTCTCCCTTCTCTCTCTTCATTCTCTGTCTCTCTCTCTGTCTCTCTCCGCTCTCTTTTTTTTCTCTCTCTCTCTGTCTCTCTCTTCTCTCCCGCTCTCTCTTTTTTTTCTCTCTGTCTGTCTCTCTTTCTCTCTCTGTGTCTCTTTCTCTGTCTCTCTCTCTCTCTTTCTCTCTCTGTCTCTCTCTCTCTGTATTGTGTGTCTCTGTTTGCTTGAGTGCATTTGTGTACATGTGCGTGTGCATGTGCGCGTGCGTGAGTGAACACGCAAGTGCGAGTCTGCTGCAGCCTATATGTGTATGCGTGTGTCTTTGTGCATGCATGTGCGTACACGTGAGCGCGTCTGCGTGTGTGTGTGTGTGTGCTCTCGAGCGTACGTGCGAGCACGCATGGGTGCATGTGTGTGTGTGCACGTGTTCACGTGTGTCTTTGTGTGTGTGACTGTTTGCAGTGTGTGTGTGTGTGTGTGTGTGTGTGTGTGTGTGTGTGTGTGTTTGTGCGTGTGTGTGTGTCCATGTATGTGTGTGTCATGTATGTGTGTGTCTGTGTGTGTGTGTGTGTGTGTGTGTACACGCATTAGTGCATGTGTGTGCGTGCAAGTGCCTGCGTATGTGTTTGTGTGTGAGTGTTTTCAGTGTGTGTGTGTGTGTAGTGTGTAGGGTATGTGTGTGCACGCGCGTGCGTGCATGTGATTACGTGTGTGTGTATGTCAATAAGACACGTGACCGACACACTTGGAATTTTTACAATTTGTCTACGTCGTTACGTTACGTTCACTTCAAACAATACAATACGTTCACTTCAACTTACAATACGTTCACTTCAAACATACATTACAATTACGTTCACTTCAAACAATACAATACGTTCACTTCAAACAATACAATACGTTCACTTCAAACGATACAATACGTTCACTTCAAACAATACAATACGTTCACTTCAAACGATACAATACGTTCACTTCAAACAATACAATACGTTCACTTCAAACAACACAATACGTTCACTTCAAACAATACAATACGTTCACTTCAAACAATACAATACGTTCACTTCAAACAATACAATACGTTCACTTCAAACAATACAATACGTTCACTTCAAACGATACAATACGTTCACTTCAAACAATACAATACGTTCACTTCAAAACGATACAATACGTTCACTTCAAACAATACAATACGTTCACTTCAAACGATACAATACGTTCACTTCAAACGATACAATACGTTCACTTCAAACAATACAATACGTTCACTTCAAAATACAATACGTTCACTTCAAACGATACAATACGTTCACTTCAAACGATACAATACGTTCACTTCAAACGATACAATACGTTCACTTCAAACAATACAATACGTTCACTTCAAACAATACAATACGTTCACTTCAAACGATGCAAACACAGGACTGTCATGTGTGCGTGCGTGTGTGTGTGTTTCAGCGCTTAGATTTGATTTTATCAAGATTTTGCGCTATATAAATATTGTAATTATTATTATTATTATGTTGAATCAATAACAATAACCCATTCACACAATGACAAAAGAGCTGGGAAGAAAAGACTTTGTTCGAAGTGGTGCAGTGGTTAGCGCCACGGTAGTTTGACAACTTGGGAAAGTTAAAGGTTCCATCCTGAGGCTGGCCCAGAACTGACAGAAATGGAGAACCTTCGTCGCTGTCCTACACGGCAAAGGCACAAAGGGCTAGTAAGTAAGTAAGTAAGTAAGTAAGTAAGTAAGTAAGTAAGTAGGTAAGTAAGTAAGTAAGTAAGTAAGTAGGTAAGTAAGTAAGTAGTAAGTAAGTAAGTAAGTAAGTAAGTAGGTAAGTAAGTAAGTAAGTAAGTAAGTAAGTAGGTAAGTAAGAAAGTAAGTAAGTAAGTAAGAAGTAAGTAAGTAAGTAAGTAAGTAAGTAAGTAAGTAAGTAAGTAAGTAAGTAAGTAGAATGTAAGTAAGAACCAGAAACGAAGAACTCTTAACCCTTTGACTCCTCACCCTATCCAACAATTGCAAAAACTTAACCCTTTGACTTCCTCACCCTATCCAACAACTGCAAAAACTTAACCCTTTGACTCCCTCACCCTATCCAACAACTGCAAAAACTTAACCCTTTGACTCCCTCACCCTATCCAACAACTGCAAGAACTTAATTCTTTGACTCACCCACCCTATCCACCAACTGCAAAAATTTAACCCTTTGACTCCGTCATCCTGTCCAACAACTCCAAAAACTTAACCCTTCGACTCCCTCACCTTATCCACCAAACTGCAAAAACTTAACCCTTTGACTCCTTCACCCTATCTAGCAAATGCCAAAAAATTAACCTTTTGACTTCCTCACCCTATCCAACAACTGCAAAAAAACTGAACCATTTGACTCCCCCACCCTATCCAACGACTGCAAAACTTAACACTTTGACGCCCTCACCCCAATCCTCAAGCTTCCATCAGGAAGCTGGTGGATAGAGTGAGGGAGTCAAAGGGTTAAGTTTTTGCTTTGCTAGCTTGGTTGACAATGCATGATGCTAGTGGATAGGGTGAGGATCGAAGGGTTAAATTTTGTTTTGCTAGCATGGTTGACAATGCAGGAAGCTGGTGGACAGGGTGAGTAGGTCGAAGGGTTAAAGTTTTTGCATTGCTGCTGGTTAAAGCAGGGTGCAGGAGACGGTGAGGTTGGTCGGTTGTTGGTTGATTGGTTGTTAGTTGGTTGGCTGGTTGGTGTTGTTTGGTTGGTTGGTTGTTTGGATTGGTTGGTTGGTTGGCTGATTGTTGATTGGTTGGCTGATTGTTGATTGGTTGGTTGGTTGGTGATTGTTGATTGGTTGGTTGGTTGGTTGGTTGATTGTTGGGTGTTGATTGGTTGTTGGTTGGTTGATTGGTTGGTTGTTGATTGGTTGGTTGGTTGGTTGATTGGTTGGTTGGTTGGTTGATTGGTTGGTTGTTGATTGGTTGGTTGGTTGTTGATTGGCTGTTGGTTGTGGTTGTTGATTGGTTGGTTGGTTGGTTGCTTTATCCCTTGCCCTTCCTCTTCTATATTAATAGGCTGATGCTATTTGAATTAAAACACACACACATATATACACACAGACACACGCACACACACATACACACGACACACACTACACACACTACACACATACACACACATACACACATACACACACATACACACATACACACACATACACAAATACACACATACACACACATACACACATACACACACACATACACACATAACACACACCACACATACACACACAAAAACTCACATACACAAACACTTACACACACACCACACACACACACACACACACACACACACACACACACACACACACACAAACATACACGTACAAAGAAATTTAAAAAAAACGAACGAATGAATGAACAACACCAACAACAACAACGACAACAACAACAACAAAAACAACAACAAAAATCCTCGATCCTGCCAATAAAATCTTCACCCTTTTAATTTAACATCCGGGCATTACACTAACCAAACAGGCAGATTCGAACTCAAACGTTACCACTGGAACAACAACCATCCTAAGCAACTTGCCTGTCCTAACCGCCTGTCAAATTCTTCTCTAGTTAAAAAAAAACAAAAAAAACAAAACAAAAACAAAAACAAACACCAAAAAAAAAACCACCACAAACAAAAATCTTCTCTATTATGTACAAAGCAAAAAAAAAAAAAAAAAAAAAAAAAATATCGCGAGATTTCTTCAGTGCAGCCGACATGTCCCCTACTCCTCGCCATACCTCGACACATTAGATCGATCCATTTTGCGTAAGACGTTGACACAGAACAACTAGTCAGTTGACGTAAGCTTTCACTAATCCTGGCCGCGCCTTCTGCGATCGATACAGACTTGGCTGTTTGGCACACTTCATCGATCTGTAGACCGATCGATCGATCGATCGATTGATCCCCACAGCGAAGAAAAGAAAAGAAAGAAAGTAAGCCACCGTATTCGCTCGTTGTATATTTTATTTTTGAGGCTGCAAACGTGCGGGTCTGAGCATGAGCTGTGGGGTAGTGAGGTTTTGTGTCTTTCACTGTCTCTGTCTGTCTCTGTGTCTCTCGTGTCTGTCTCTGTGCTCTCTCTGTGTGTCTCTGTGTGTCTCTGTCTGTCTCTGTCTGTGTGTCTCTTGTCTTTTCTGTTGTCTCTGTCTGTCTCTGTCTGTCTCTCTGTGTCTCTCTGTGTGTCTCTTTCTATCTGTCTCTGTGTCTCTGTCTGTCTCGTGTCTCTCTGTTGTCTCTGTTTCTGTCTGTCTCTGTGTCTCTCTGTGTGTCTGTCTGTCTCTGTCGCGTTATCTCTGTCGTCTCTGTCTCCGTGTCTCTGTCTGTCTCTGTCTGTCTTGTCTGTTCTTCTTCTCTGTCTCTTTGTCTCTGCTTCTGTCTTCTTCCGTTCTCTCTCTCTCCCTTCCTCTCTCTTTCTCTCTTCTCTGTTCTCTTCTCTTGTCTCTCCTTCTCCTGTTCCTCTCTCTCTCTCTTACTTTCTATCTTCTCTGATACTCTCAGATTCACCGTCTCTCTTTGTCTCTTTCTTCCCCCCCCCCCCCTGTTTCTCGTCTCTGTCTCTGTGTGTTTCTCTGCCCTCCCTTCCCCTCTCTCTTCTCCCCTCTCTCTCTCTCTAACATTCGCTTTCTCTCTCTCTCTTTGTCTCGATTACATTCCCTTCTCTGTGTCTTTCTCTCCCTCTCTCTCTTTCCCTGTCTGTATCTCGTCCATGTATATATACGTCGTATCAACTCTCTCTCTCTCCCCCCCCCTCTCTCTCTTCATGGGTCAATGGCCTTCATAATGAACGATTGGTCAGTGTCACAGTGTCAGTCTCTCTTTGTGTTCATGTGTACATAGATTGTAACAACTCTCTCTCTCTCTCTCAATCTTTTCTCTCTCGGTCTCTCTCTCCTCAATCTCTCTCTCGCTCTCTTTTAATCTCTCTCTCTTCGTCTCTTCTCATCTCTCTCTCCTCTTAATCTTTCTCTCTCTCATCTCTCTCTCCTCTCTTTTAATCTCTCTCTCTTTAATCTTCTCTCTCTCATCTCTCTCTCTCTCTTTAATCTTTCTCTCTTTTCAATCTCTTAATCTCTCTCTTTTCTCTCTATCTCTCTCTTAATCTCTCTCTCTCACTCTCATCTCTCTCTGTTCTTAATCTTTCTCTTTCTCAATCTCTAATCTCTCCTCTCTC
>JAPXFY010000028.1:25700716-25730716 GCA_030674185.1 Monoplex corrugatus
TGAACTGATTGCATGTTCAGTAGTCATGCATTTCAAAGACACTTTGCTGCAGGTGAGAATGGTCAGTGTCCAGAGAAAAGTTGTTGAAAAAAGAATTTGATAGTGCATTGTAATATGAAAAGCTGTCTGGTTTTAATTGCTAAATTAGTGTAAAAGTAAAGTCAGTATCCTGATGAAGTTTGAATGCTTTAACAGAATAAGCTGTACATAATGTCTACAGCTGCTGGTTTCAGTATTCTTCAGATTTAGCTTGTCACACATTTCAGAGTTAGTGAAATGTATGTTCATGAATCTGATTCTGAGTGATGTAGGTGAAAACTGATTTGGCTATCAGACAAAAAAAAAAAGGATATTTGACCTTATAATAAAAATGAAAATTGCATCATTACATGTGTCTTTCTTACCTTTGTGATGAGTCATTCCATTTGAAAAAACTGTTGACCAGATTCAGCCAGTTCTGTTGGTAGTGTGCCAAGGTCTGTGTCATTGTAGATGGTTTTTCTATCCATTCCACAATGTTATCAGTCCATTGTTTTTTTTTCTGTCTTCTCCATCTTTC
Organism: Monoplex corrugatus; assembly: GCA_030674185.1. Classification (NCBI taxonomy): domain Eukaryota; kingdom Metazoa; phylum Mollusca; class Gastropoda; order Littorinimorpha; family Ranellidae; genus Monoplex; species Monoplex corrugatus. The sequence continues at coordinate 25,701,276 of JAPXFY010000028.1, forward strand.
TTCCACAACACATCCCAGGAAGATTCATCTAGCTAGACCTTTTTACATGCCATATCGACATAGTTTTTAAATTTTTTTAAATTTTATTATTTTTTTTACTGGTCAACAGATCTTATATTGTCCAGAGTGCAGTTTGATGATTTGGCACACTTGTCGATTGGTGTGTGTGTATGGGTGTGTGTGTGTGTGTGTGTGTGTGTTTGTGTGTGTGTGTGTGTGTGTGTGTGTGTGTGTACGTGTGTGTGTGCGCGTGCGCGCGCTCGTGTGTCAGTCACTGTGTTCGTTCGTTCTTTGATTTAACGTCTTTTCACTATGAGTGATATTAGACACAAAAAAAAAAAAAAAAAAGTGAGATGAGAGATGGGTTGGTTGGTTTTGGGGCATAGATGAGACATAGTTATAGACATAAGTAGGTGGGAAATAGAAAAATGGAACAATAACTTAACACTAACATTTAACATCAACAATGTGTATGGAAAATTTAACTCTAAAGTACAAACTCCATAAACTTAAAGTAATGCATTAACAGGACTGTGAACCAACGATTCTGAAATTTTAACTGACAAAAATTGATCGGAAGTTACTTCTTTAAAATGAGTTTCAGAATAATTTTCTTGTGTAAACATTTTTGGTAAAAAAGAATGTAGCATTTTGCAGTAAAATAGACAGTGAAACAGTGTGAATTGTTCGCCGCAAATACACTTGACATTTTTACAGTATTTTGTTTTCAATGCGTTTAGCTGAATACGAAAATGAACAGCAACAATCGTTCTCAAATGATATATGGAAGAAAACTGCAATTTTTTACACACATTTTGAAATGAAAGTTTTATCATTTGTTGTGACACAAACTTTTCATGGAAATGTTCATGAAAACGAATCCATGAGGCTGATTCTAGCAAGTTGCAAGCTTCTTTTACGGAATTATTAATACGTAATTCTGTAGTATTATCAGAATTGTGTGCACCTTGCTTAGCTGCTCTGTCAACTACTTCGTTGCCGTGAAGACCAACGTGAGAAGGCACCCAGCATAAACTGAGATCTGTACCTTTTATCCTTAAACGATGTATAAGATGATTTGCCTCAGTAATTATATCAGGTCTTGTGTCTGTATCAAAAGACTGCAAGGCATATAATACAGATTTTGAATCAACAAAGAGAACTACTTTGAAAAATACATGTGTAAGGTTTACTACAATACTAGATAATACAACGCTTGTAAAATAGCGACTAATTCCGCTGTAAAGATAGATATATTTGCCCCAATGAAAAATGACTTTATTATTTTATATTTTGGGACATAAAATGCTGCTCCAGCACATTTATTTTCTAAGACTGATCCATCGGTAAAAATATGGAGGTGGGTACGGTATTTTTCATCGATGTGTTCTCTTGCTCTGCATATCGAAATGTTAACGTTTTCATATTTCTTAGCATCTGTATAATCAATATCAAAAGTAGCTTTTAGCATTTCCCATGTAGGGATGGTCGTTGTGGATGGTGTTTCAGCTATTTCATCCAGATTTATGTTAGACTGTTTGACCAGGTCAGATACGTAAGTTGCAACAGTCATTTGTGATGAAATGTTCTTTGCTCGTTTCGGAAAGTCAACATCTGACCTGATTTTTACTTCCTTACTCACAAAATTGTCCGTTTGTGAAGAAGTTCTAACGGCAAACTTTGCTGTCGCTGACTCACGATAGTTGTTCAGAGGCAGAATTCCAGCAACTTTGTACGTTTCCAGGCAAGAAGCATGGACTGGTACACCTAGTGCAATTTTAAGACTTTTGCAGTCTAAGCTTTGAATCTTCTTTAGTAAATATTTTGGTGCACTGAAGAACACTTCTTGTGCATAGGATAATTTAGATCTTACAAGTGCTGTTGACAGATGAAGTAGTATGTTTGAATCCATTCCCCAGGGTAATCTGCTTATTATCTTTAGAAAATTTAAGGCTTTCCTTGCTTTTGTTAAAATATAATCAAAATGGACATTCCAGGTTAATTTCGATGTTATAAAGACTCCCAGAAATTTTACAACCTGCTTGTAATGTAGCACTTCACCATGCAGTTTGAAAGTAGGCAAGTGACTTAAAGTACCACCAGGATTAAATAGCATCATGTTTGTTTTTTCCGCTGATAACGACAGTCCATTTTCTAACATGTAGTTTCCAAGATTATCAAGATCAGACTGATACAACTTCCTGATGTAATTCTGTGCTGTCTGTGGAGTTGTCTTTTTTAAAGTAATATTCATCCAAATACATATGTCATCAGCGTACTGTACCAAAACAACATGATTTGAGAGTGCATTAGGAAGATCCTGTATAAGGATATTAAATAAAATAGGTGCTATCACTGAACCTTGAGGGATTCCCATATCAAGACGTCCCATATCAGTCACTCACTCACTGTGCGTGTGCGCGTGCATGCGCGCGTGTGTATGTGCATGTGCACGCGTGCGCGTGCGCGCGCGCGCACGCGTGTGTGTGTGTATGTGTGTGTGTGTGTGTGTGTGTATGTGTGTGTGTGTGTGTCACTGCATGTGTGTGTGTGTGTCTGTGCATGTGTCTGTGTATGTGCAAGTGTGCTGGCATGTGGAGGAGAGTGTTGTCTGTATACATGTAGTTGTACATTTGTTAAATTTTCTTTTTTCAGATGAGCTCCTGCTTTTGAAACGCCGTCTTCCACCATCAGCTTTTGAAACATCAGACAGGCAGGTTTGTATTGCTGTGGAACTAGTGCTGTGCCAGTTACCATTGTGGAGATGAAAGTGGTCAACAGATGTTTTTTTCCATTTTCCATTATATTGCATATATATTATGATATTTCCAAAAAAATTTCAATAAGATGAAAAGCATTCTAGCCAACAAATCTCTTGTCAATTAACATTTGGAAAAGAGTTCTTGAATGTTAATATTGTTATATAAAACTGATAATGTTACTGGTTGTGAGGCATGGATAGTCAACAAGCAAAGCCAGAACAAAATTGAGGCAGCCGAGATGTGGTTTCTTAGAAGAATGCAGAGAGTTCCATGGACATCAAAGAAAACAAACGAGACAGTCTTGATGGAGGCAGACACAAGAAGATCATTGATAAGGAAGATTAGGAAAAGACGGGCAACATTAATTTTATAGGCCATTTTATGAGGAAAGGGGAATTAGAGCACCTGGTCACAACAGGAAAGCTGGAGAGAAAAAGAGCACCAGGTAGATGCAGGGAGAAAATATTGGACGGACTTGCAGAGTGGCTGAGGACAGAGAGGGTGGAAGATGTGCTTGTGGCAACAAGGGGTAGATGCATGTAGAGGGCAATGATCGCCAACGCCATGTGGCAGGGCACTTGATGATGATGATGATAATATGAAATAGATATATTTAATATATAGCGTATATTTACATTTAAAATTGTAATGAAAAACTTCATAAATCAGTTTAAGTAGGCTGGGGATTTTTCTAGTTTGCTTTTGGATTTTTTTTGTTTTGACAAAAGTCCAGATTTTGATACAAATCAATGCATGGCTTGTGTTGATAATTGCGTAGATGACATTTCACTATTTTACACATTAATTAATGATATACATTATGTACACTGTACTCTTGTCAGTCCATTAAATGAATAAACAAAAACTTAACATTTCAAAAATGACTCTTAGCTAGTGCATCATAGTTTTAGCTCTGGACCCTCTTCAAGCTAAAATTAATGTGACGTGACCACTTTTCAGATTGCAGAATTCATCTAACTTCCCCTCTGACATCATATTTACTTGCAAACACATTATGATGTCATTTTAGTCCTTTTCTCCCACTGGACAAAGCAGCTGAGAAGTTTCAGTCTTTCTCTCTCTTTTTTTTGTTGTTGTTGTCATTTGGTGTTTGTTCGTTTGTGATCTTATGTCTACGCTTGATATAGGCCAGTTGGCTGAAAAGTTGCGCTTTTCTTGTCAGGTTGTATTAAATACATGTTCTGATTTTTTTTCCATGTTTTCTCTGGTTCCTGTTTGCTTGAGCACGGGCAGTCACACTTGTTTTGGAAAACAAAAACGAAGACAACAACAGAAATGTACATGTATTACTAAAGGGAGCCTTGACAGTATTTTTGTGTCAATTTCAGAAAGAGGATCGACGTACCCCAGACATGGCAACCATTCGCAAGGTTACCTCGCATCTGCCTAAAAGCAATTACAACACAAAGAGGAAGAGCCTGTCAATTCTGTGAATGTAAGTCTGTGTGACGACAGTGTGAGTGTGTTTAAATTGGATGGTGGGATAGTGAAGACGGTGTGCATGCCTCTGTGTGTGTGTGTGTGTGTGTGTGTGTGTGTGTGTGTGTGTGTTTGTGTGTGTGTGTGTGTGGTGTGTGTGTGTGTGTGTGTGTGCATGTGTGTATGTGTGTGTGTATATATATGTGTGTGTGTGTATGTGAGAGAGAGTGTGTGTGGAGTGTGTGTGTGTATGTGTGTGTGTGTGGTGTGTGTGTGTGTGTGTGTGTGTGTGTGTGTGTGTGTGTGTGTGTGTGTGTGAGTTGTTGTGTGGTGCATGTATGGAATTGTGTGTGTGTGTGTGTATGTTGTGTGTTGTGTATGAGTATGAATATGTGTGTGACAGTGTGTGTATGTGTGTATGTGTGTGTGTTTTAAAGTTCCTAATTATTTTTTTTATTCTTTTCTCTTCGTTCCTCCAGACTCTATTGTCCTCTCTTCATTGTTCTTTCTCTCTTATCCTTCATCTGACCATATTTTGTCTTTCTTGATTATTGTAACTATAGTATTAGTAAGATATGGTTGTGTTTTGCAACTCTTTCTCTCCATCATTTTAGAATACTCTGTCTCTTTCACTTTCTCTCTCTCTCTCTCTCTCTTGACAGCCATGGTTGGTAAATAGTTGGACTTCTGGTCAGAAGGTCCTAGGTTTGTTCTGCCTTTAAACCTCTGCCTAGGGGAAAAGGTTGATTTTTTTCCGATCTTCCACTTATACACCTCTGCTTGGTGGTAAAGGGTGGAGTTGTTTTTTGTTATATCCCAGGTCAACATGAAATATGTATTTAGACCTGCTAGTGCCTAAACGTTTTCTCGTCTTGTTTAATATACATCATTACATGCAGAATGTATTTCAAATATGCACACTGAATCTTGTAATTTAGTGTAAGTCATGTCAGTGGCTGGCTTGTGGAAACATGAAATCTTGTCATGAATGTGATGGCAAATTTGGACAATGGCATTCAGTTTTATAACTTTGCTGTTGGAAAATAAAGTACCATTACTCGCCCTCTCCCTCTCTTTCCCTTTCCTCTCTTTCCCTCTCCCTCTCTGCCTCTCTCTTTCTGTCTCTGTCAGTGTCACTCTGTTTTTCTCTGTCTGTCTGTAATCTTTCTCTTTCTCTCTGTCTGTCTGTCTGTTTGTCTGTCTGTCTGTGTGTGTGTCTCTGTGTGTGTCTGTCTTTGCGTCTCTGTCTGTCTGTCTGTCTGTCTCTGTGCATTGGCCTGTTTCTGCTTTATACGAGTTTCTTGCCTGAATAAGCCATAGTGATGAAAGCTGGAAAACTTCATTATGAAATGTCCCAATATGAAAGCTTTATTATGTTTTGTGTCATCTTGTTCAACTTAAGTTTTTTTTTTATTGACCAAAAAGCCTGTGATAGTATGTAATTTGGTTGTGTGGCGCAGGTGTCTTGGACAGTTAGACCATATATATATATATTTACCATTTGAAATAAATTCATGATGCCCCATGTGGGGATGCCTGGGGCTCTTCCAATATAAATAGTATCCCCACCTTCTGGAAATTCTGTACTAGAAATTTCCTCTTTTCTGTCTATCTCTTTGTTTCATTCTTTCTCCTTTGCTTTCTGTCATTTTCTCCTATCATTTCCTGCCTTACTGGTCCGTTCATCTGTATGCGTTAAATTTAAGTCTTACATACTTTCTCTTAGGATTGATAATTGGGTACATGCATTGAGTGCATTTTTTGCTTTGGGGATATGAGATATGCGGAAGCAATTTTAGAAACTTAGGTCTGTTTATATATATATGTTTTAGTGTCCTTATGTATGTTTCAGTTTGTATTCAGGTATGTTTTTTAAATCCCCATGTACAATAAATTGGACGGAATGGTCAACACCAAGGGCATCTCCTTAGATTATGTGCGCGGATGCATTGATATCTGTAGTTAATTTTCTTTTCCTTTTTTTCCTGTTGAAGTATTGTGTATGTTTTGAACTGGTTATAGCCCTGATATGACACTAAGCAGTTGGCTGGGCTTTAAACAACAATAATGAAACAACAGCAAATTCATGATGGTAGTAGCTCCAGGAAATAGTGTAGCATTTTGCTTAGTAGTGAAAGTTGAGTTCTAGTAGTTAGTGGTAAGCATATGAACGACATTATTGATACTTTTATGGTGTTAACACACACTGCTACTTCTTCAGTTTCAGACAGAACTCAGACGCATACTTATTTCCTTGATTGAAGCCTCACAAAGAATTCTGTGTCTCAACCCGTCGGCTGCCAAGATCTTCAAGCAGGCTGAAGGTGAGTCATCCCTCAACTTCACACAGGAACAGTGTTAGCTTTAGTTAGACAGCATACTCCACTGTGACCCTCTACCATGAAATGGGTCTTTAGTCACACCACAGTGTTTTGCGCTAGCAAGGGATACAGTGAAGGTGTCTTTGGTCAATGTGGGATTTTGACGAAAACTGATCCCATAACATTTCTGACACATAATTCTTTGTATGAAGTTCAAGTGTATATATCTGAACAATTTTCATGTTACACATTTAATTTCGAATTTTTCTGTTTCCCCCGTGGGGATGCTGGGGCTCTTTCAGTATAAATAGTATCCCCACTTTCTGGAAATTGTGTGCTAGAAATTTCCTCTTTTTTGTCACTGTCTTTGTTTCTGCTTTGTTCCTTTGCTTTCTGTCATTTCTCCTATCATTTTCTGCCTTGCTGGTCTGTTCACCTGTATGTGTTCAATAAAGTCTTACCTACTTTTTCTTTGGATTGATAATTGGGTACACATATTAAGTGCATTTTTGGCTCTAAGGAGGTGAGATATGCAGAAACAATTTGAGATAATTTATGCCATTTTTTAAAAATATATTTTGGTGTCCTTGGGTATGCTTAAATTTGTATTGAGGTGTGTTTTTTAAATTCCCTGTGGAATAAATTGGATGGAGTGGTCAGCGCCAGGGGCATGTCCTTGGATTATGTGTGTGAATGCATTGATATGTGCACTTGATTTTCTGTTCCTTTTTTTTTTCCTGTTGAAATTTTGTATGTTTGAAACAGTTACAACCCTGATATGGTACTACGCAGTCGGCTGGGCTTTAAACAATAACAAAAAAAAAATTTTTGTTTTTCTGTATATTGATTTTGAGGGTATCATCTTTATAAACCTGCTGCTGTGGTAGTTACTGTCCAATTTTGGGAAGATTTTCATCATAGAAGAAAAAAACAATTTTTTTTCATACAAAATTGAAAAAAAAATTTTTTTTTCATACAAAATTGAAAAAAAAACAGAGCATTGATCCATGGGTGCCACTCTTCCATCTGGGTGACGGAAATCCGTTTTCTCGGCAAGGCCTCAGACGGAAATTCCGTTTTTTTCAGTTTCGTTATTCAAAAAAAAAAAAATGTTTGGGTGAAATCGGCGGTATTATGACCGAAGCAGCACTGTAGCTGACGACCGGAAATGAGGAAGCGCTCTCTATCGTTGAAGACAACACAGGTCCAGCGATCTTTGTTAGGCTACACACATCACTTACGTCGCGCCATTGTGCTGCAGTGCCTTCAAGCGAAAAAGTTTTCCAGTTAGGCAACATAAAGTTTTGTCATGCTGTTCTTACAAGAAGGGGGTTCAAATCTCCCAGCGGGGCACTGCCCCTGCACCCCGCTGGGGCCTGGGCGGCCCCCTGGACCCCAGCCTGATTTTCAGTTTTTTCAGATTTTCAAAGTCTCACCCTTGTTGATCTGACGTGATACGTTTTATGGGTGGTGGTCACATGTTTATTTACATGAGTGTTGCTGAGAATTGCATTATTTGTTGCAGATTTAACAGTACCTGTTTAAAGTGAATATAGTGTATATTCATTATAAAGTGGGGTTTTTTTTGTTTGGTGAGATGCAGGGGTTTTAATTGATATTACCTCATGTTAGAGCAATAGAATAAGCGATTATCAGAAAGGGTTAGGGAGTAAATGTTTACTGTGTATTGTTGTGTGTTACAAAGAGAGGGTCGGGGAGTAAAATTATGTTTACTGTCTGTTGCCATGTGTTACAATAGAGATGCTGAGTGAGCCGCTGCCCCAACCGAAGATCGACCAGAGTGCACTCAAACAGCTGATGGACATGGGCTTCCCTGAGTCGCGTGCCAAGAAAGCTCTCATCTTGAACAAGTCAGTGTTTGTTCTCTGTGTTGTGTGCGTGTGTATGCATGTGTGTGTGTGTGTGCACTCTGTGTAAGTGTGTGTGTGTGTGTGTGTGTGCTGGTGTGTGTGTGTGTGTGTGCATGTGTGGTGTGGTGTGTATGCATGTGTGTGTGAATGTGTGTGTGTGTGTGTGTGTGTGTGTGTGTGTGTGTGTGTGTGTGTGTGGGGGCGCGGGTGTGTGCAAAAACTTAACCCTTTCACTCTCTCAACCTGTCCACGAGCTTCCTGCAGGAAGTTGGTGGATAGGTTGAGGGAGTGAAAGGGTTAATTTTTTTTTCAGCTGGTGGATAGGGTGTGGGAGTGAAAGGAATATACATGTACAATAACTAAAGTTTCAAATGTTTTAGGTTTGGAGGTGTGCTTTAGAGCTGAACTGACCATATTGGAGAAGGTGTGTGTCTGTGTCTGTGTGTGCATGCACTTGTGTGCACACGCGCACGCACACAAGTGCATGTACACACAGACACAGACACACACACACGCACACATGCCACATACTCCACTGACACACTCTCACACACACCACAACACACACACACACACACACACACCACACACACACACACACACACACACACACACACACACACACACACACACACACACACACACACTTATGTACACGCACACACTTATGTACACGCACACACACACACACTTGACACACACACACACACACAGACACACACACACACACACACACACACACACACACACACACACACACACACACACACACACAACACACACACACACACACACACACACACACAGATGTACACACACACATAGACACACACACACACACACACTTTGTACACACACACACACACACACACACACAACACACACACACACACATATGTTACATATCCATTTTTCTCCTCCTCCCTACACACACTCTAAAAATGAAAAAAAGACAAACAGACAAAAAAAAAGAACTAACCACACAAAAATGAAATTGAAATAAATATGTTAATGACTGTCTGTCTGCAGAATGGCAGTGATGGCAGCCATGGACTGGCTGTTCCAGAATGAGGATGACCCAGACATTGACACCCCTCTTCCAGAATTGGAGGATCCTGCTCCTTCCACAAGTGCTGGGGAAACAACTGTAAGTTGGACTCTTCCATTGTGTGCTGAGAGGGGTGTAGGGTTCCTTTGTTTTTCACATGTTTGCTTTGTGTTTACATGTGTAAGGCTGGTTTTTGTTTTTTGTTTTGTTGGTGTTTTTGCCTGTTTTTGTTTGTTTTGTTTCTGGGTTGGAGAACGTGGGGGAAATGTTTGTCAGAAGGTGAGAAATGTTTCAGGTAATAATGGATGGCACATTCATTCAGATGAAAAGCCTTTTATGCAGTAAAGAAAGGGTCTCTCTCTCTCTGTCTCTTTCTCTCCCCTCTTCTCTCTTTCTTTCTCTCCTCTCTCTCTTGTCTCTGTCTCTCTCTCTTCGATTTTCCGGTCAAACTGAGGAGAAAAGTTGAGGCCTCAACAGGGAACGAACCCTGAAAGCTCGAGTCTAGTTATTGGCAGGTGAATATTGGAATCATTCTGTCACTCTTCTCTTATATACTAAACCCATTTGTTAGTAATACTAAATACAACTGTAGTACTCATCTGTCACAGTACTTTCTTGCCTCCAGGACATTGTGATTCCAGCATTCACCGTCCAGGTGGAGATAAGATAAAACCAAGGACAACGAGGAAAAGATGATAGGATGGTGATGAGTTGGGGTTAGGGAAGGATAAACTTCTTTCCACCACCAGTCTTCACCCTCCCCCACACACCTCATCCTGTTGCTTTGTTTCCTCTTTTTCAAAACCTTTGTTTGGTCATCCCTAGTCTTTTCATCTTTTCCTATCCCCTCCCATTCCTTGATGTTGTCCTTCACCCTCTTCTTCCTAAAGAAGTTGATGAACACACAGAGAAAAAACAAAAAACTCCAACCTCCCCCCTCCAAAAAAAGTCCACACATGTATGCACACACGAAATGCATACAGACAAACAAACTTAACAGACACAAAGACAAAAAAAAAAAAAAATCTGTTAACTTTTTTAAAAAGGTACTGTGTTAAACATGGCTTTGTATTTTTGTTTTGTTTTAGGATCATCGCACTCAGGTATGTTATCTTTGTGCTCACCTTTTTTTCCATCCCATTTCTATGCCACTTTAATGGCCACTTTAATGGCCACAGAAGCTGGTACGGTTTTTACAATGTGATGATGATGATGTCAATGAGGGTGATAATCGTGATGCTGTAGAGTTCCATCTAGGATTGAGACTGCATGACATGGGCTGTACTCTATGCTTACTATCATAATATATCCTGGTGTCAACCAGGCCTGAGAGATACAGACTTTGCGGTGCTGGTCAGAAGATTTGAGCAGCACCCTCAGTGACACAGCTGTGAATGGAAGTGACTATACTGTGTGGTTCCAGTCTTCCAATGAGCCATAGCATGCCCAACTCTGGCAGGAGCCGGTTAGTGCTGAAGAATCCGACAATGATTTTTGAGGGAACTGGGATTCGAACCCACAACCTTCCAGTTGGTAGTCCGTTATGCTAACCACTACACCACGGTGACTGGTTGCCTTTGTATTGTTACCCAGGATACAGCGGGGGCAGCAGGACAAAGAACGGAGTCAGAAGGAACGACACCGGGAGGACTTCCGCATTACACCAACATCCTGGACACCATTCGTGCCTTCAAGAAACGAGAGTTCAGACCTAATCCCCGGGTATGTGATCAAACATATTCACAAACTTCCTTCAGCAAATAATACTTGCACATTTTTGAATTTTCTCACTCTTCCTTTGGCAGATAGTGCAGATTTTGTTTTTGTGTACATCTAAAGAGGATGAAAACAAGATGATGAATCGGCTTTTGATGTTCTGTACACACTTAGAAATTTTTTTTACAAATTGTACTTACAAATTGTGGTTTGGACATGTGAGAGAATGGTTAGTCCTCTTAATGTTGACATTTTTTTAATTGAATAGTAGGGTTTGATCTTTTTTAATATTGAATTTTGTAAGATAGTCTTTGTCGATTATATGTGTATGCCTGGTGCCTTCGTGTGCTATCCCCAATTGGATATACTGGGAGCTGTTTCAGTATAAATAGTATCCCCACCTTCTGGAAATTCTGTGCTAGAAATTTCCTCTCTTCTGTCACTGTCTTTGTTTCTGCCTTGTTCCTTTGCTTTCTGTCATTTCTTCCTATCATTTTCTGCCTTCCTATCATTTTCTGCCTTGCTGGTCCATTCACCTGTATGTGTTAGATAAAGTCTTAGGTACTTTCTTTTAGGACTGATAATTGGGTACACATATTCAGTGCATTTTTGGCTGTAGGGAAATGAGATATGTGAAAGCAATTTGAGGCAATTTAGGCCCATTTTTATGTTTTAGTGTCCTTAGTTATGTTTAGATTTGTATTCAGGTATGTTTTTTAAACCCTCTGTGGTCAGTTGGACGGAGTGGTCAGTGCCAGGGGCATTTCCTTATATTATATGCATGAATGCATTGATATGTGTACTTAATTTTCTTTTCTTTTTTTTCCTGTTCAAGTATTATGTATGTTTTTGAAACGGTTATAGCCCTGATATGGCTCTGTGTAGTTGGCTAGATTTTTGCACAAAAATGACAGTTACAGAAACAAAACAGATCTCTCACTGGAAAAATTGACCCACCAACTTAATGTTGCTTTTTTTCTCTCATTTGCTTGATAGGCATTACAAAGATTGATAGAAATGGGATTTGAGGAGACGGAGTCAGTGGAAGCGCTGAGAATGTTTCGTAACGACCAGGATGAAGCGGTAAGGATACTATATGTTCTTTTTTAATCCTTCGGTTGACTTGTGTTTTCTTTTTTGTTTTATTTTCAAGCTCCTTTCTTTTTTTTTTTTTTAAAAAGAAGGGAGATTGTTCATTATTGATCATAGAGATGTGTGTATCTGTGTTCCTCAGTGGTGTGTGTGTGTGTGTGTGTGTGTGTATGTGTGTGTGTGTTTGTGTGTGTGGTGTGTGTGCGTGTGCGTGTGCGTGTGCGGGCATGTGTGCTTGCGTGTGTGTGTGCGTGTGTGTGTGATAAAAATTGTGATGGCAAGATTTTCTCAGCACTTTGTGGTTGGATCTGTCCTCTGAGTTTGGGTCAAAAGTGTGGACTGTTTAGGAGTCACTAATGCATGGTTTTGGAAGTCATTGTTCCAAGGTCATGGTCACAAGGGCCAAAAAATGCATAGCAGTAGGGGTAACATGCATTTGCATTACTAGTGTCCGCCTTAGTCTCACATGCTTTAACCCTAATAGCGCCATGTATGATCTGTGTCAAGACCAAGGCGTTTTGGGTAATTTTCTCTACATATTTTATGCTGCTTGGTGTGGCTCTCTTTGGTTAGTTACACATATAAAAGTAGGCCCTATATATTTTTGGAAAGGTAATTGAATCAACTTTGCAAAAATGTAACTTTCATTGTATTAGAAGCTGTGTGGTGGTCACATGACCTTGCTATAATCAATATGGCCGTTAATCAATTTTGCTTCACCTGACTTCTACAGTCAAATGCATCCACACAGTTTATCAAAAAGTGTAATTATCTTCATGATGAGATAGAAAATTCAGTGATCTTTCAAAAAAATATAATTTTATGACATTCCTTCAAATACCTTTCACTGTATGCATATTTTCTAATCACACGTAGAGGCTGAGAAAAAGAGAAGATCCCAGAAAAACAGCAACAACAATAATAAACAAACGCTGACATTTTTTCTTAACTGTGTTTTAGTCTAAATTTCCAGTTGTTCTCACCCTAAAGTCCAGTTTTGTGATAGCACTGTCATTTTCAGGTGGATTTATTGGTATCCATTGAGGTGGGTGGGGCACTTGTTGTGAAGCTGAAGTACTGGCACTAGGTTCTGATATTTCAACGATTTCAGTTGTTGTTGAGCGATGGACACTTTCCTTGTCACTCGAACCATTGTCCAAACAGTCACTCTCACCTCTATCACTGTCATCTTCAGGTTGAACTAAATTATCCGCTTCGAAATCGCTATCACTTATGTCAGGATCAAAATCTTCGATCAGGTTTCGCTGGGAACTCATGTTGGGGCTAAGCACACTTTCTAATGCAAAAACTCTGATGAAAATGCGATTTTTTTGGGCAAAACGAAGCGTGGAACACTGTGGAAGCCATCTTGATAGTCAGGGCAAATAAGAGGAAATAACTAGTGTTTAACTTTCAGTTTTTAAAAGCTGATAAGATCGGCGAATTGGCTGGTGTGGCGCTTGCTAAAGGCCGAATTTGTCAATTTTATTGGTGATTGGCGCTACTAGGGTTAACGAAGTGCTTAGTGCTCTTGTGAGATAGGTGTTGTACAAAAAGGTCATCATCATTAGTATTTATTTTCTGTTTTCTATTTAATAATAATAATAATATATTTTATTTATATAGCGCAAATCTTGATAAAATCAAATCTAAGCGTGAGCGTATACATGCATACATACTACATACATATGAGCGTATACATGCATACATACATGCATACATACTTACATTGTGACCACTTCCATTTCTCTGGGGCAGGAAATTGTGTGCTAGAAATTTCCTCTTTTCTGTCACTCTCTTTGTTTCTGCCCTATTCCTTTACTTTCTGTCATTTCTTCCTATCATTTTCTGCCTTGCTGGCTGATTCACCTGTATATGTTTGATAAAGTGTAAAGTATTTTCTTTTATGATTGATCATTAGGTACATGTATGAAGTGCATTTTGTCTCTGAGGAAAAACAATTTTAGTTATTTCAGGCTCATTTTTATATAAGCTTTAATGTCCTTAGTAATGTTTAAATTTGTATTCGGGTATGTTTTTGAATCCCTTGTGTCAGGAAGTAATGTCATTCTAAATAACCTGCTTTTTGTTGGTTCATATTTGTGTGGACGACAGTGTGATTGGCTGCTGGGGGACCGGAGAGAACGTGCGGCAGTGGTGGAGGAAGGGCTGGACCCCTCGTCGCTCGTCTACCAAGCCATCATGGAGAACCCTACTGTTCAGCTTGGCCTCAACAACCCTCGGTGTTTGCTAGGTGAGAAGGCGTTTGCCTGCCCGTTTTGCCTGTCTCTCTGTCTGCCTGTCTGCCTCTTGTGTGTCTGCCTACCTCTGTGTGTATGCCTGCGTCTGTTGTGTTTGTCTGCTTGTCTGCCTCATTTGTCTGTCTTTCAGTCAGTTCATCTGTGTGGTATGTCTGTATATCCATGTTCCCTGCTGGACAGGACATTTATGGACTTTGCGGTTTGTTCAAGAGGGATTCATCTCACTTGGACATTTCCAAATATACTCCACCCAAATCTGCCAGCAGTTACATGGCAGACTCCATGAACCTGAGCAGAATCCAGTGTGCTGGAAAATAGGGAAGGAGGAGAGGGACCTATGAAACACAAGCTAATACCACCTCAGTGATAGAAATTTTAAGATCAGCGAACAGACTGTTGCGGGCCAGGGTTGAACTCAAGATAATATATCTTGAGTCCACAGCTGTATGAAAAGAATTGACTGGCCTATGTAAAAGACATGACCATCGGAGGTCTGAACACATAGCTGGTGCATTATGAGCATTATACCTATACAACTGAACTAATGGGTTTTAATGGGAGTCCTACTGTTGAAACCACAACGCAAGTATGTAAGTTAGGAGGTGGTTTAGAAGCCACTTTCATTCAAGAAAGAGAAATTAGAGCACCTGGTCACAACAGGAAAGCTGGAAGGAAAGAGAACACCAGGTAGACTCAGGGAGAAAATGTTGGATGGACTTGCAGGGTAACTGAGGATAGAGAAGGTGGGAGATGTACTTGCAGCGACAAGGGACAGACTTGTATGGAAGGCCATGATCGCCAACGCAACACGGCAGGGCACATGATGATGATGATGATGAAATTCAAGCAGTTGACAGATTAGCACTGCCTGTCTGTTTGAATTAATTATGGATTTTTGAAGCTGATGGGTGTTATTATTATTATATTTGCTGTATGTCTGTCAACCTCTGTCATTTATTTTTTTTGAGGTGCACAGGGGACTTGCAAGATGAGGCTTTACACATGTAGGTATTATTTTCATTATGAAAAATTGTAACATTCACCTTGATTTCAGCTTCTCGACATTTTGTGTGAAATTGCTTTTGGGTGTGTAAAGGAGTTCTGATTTTCGTTTTGCCTGCAGCTTTCTTACAAATGCTGGAAAACCCGATCGCAGCCAACCAGTGGCTGAACGACCCTGAGACGGGGCCTATCTTGATGCAAGTGTCCAGAATTTACCAGATGCGGCTTGATGGTGACCGTGGGCAGTCGGCCTCTGCTGCAAACGCAGTTTTGCCCAGCGCTTCTGAGGGAGCGTCGGCGGGGCTGGGAACCACCCCCACTTCCTCTTCTGTCCCCCCAGCCTCTACGTCTTTACCTCCCTTGACGGAGTCGCCGTCATCGTCTACCACCCCTGGGGCTTCCAGCACGGAGGCCGGTTCAACCTCATCGAAACCCGCGTCTACGTCTGGGTCTAGTTGATGTTGGCTTGTAGATAGATAGTGTGTTTCTGGATTTTTTTTAATCTGCAGCTTCAACTTTGATGTGTGGGTGTGTGGGTGTGTGTGTGTTTTGTGTGTGTGTGGTGTGTGTGTGTGTGTGTGTGTGTGTGTGTGTGTGTGTGTGTGTGTGTGTGTGGTGTGTGGAGAGAGACGGTGTGTGTGTGTGTGTGTGTGTGTGTGTGTGTGTGTGTGTGTGTGTGTGTGGTGTGTGTGTCGTGTGTGTGTTGTGTGTGTTACGTGTGTTGTGTGTGGTTGTGTTTGATATGTTAGTGTGTGTGTGTGTGTGTGTGTGTGTGTGTGTGTGTGTGTGTTGTAGTGTGAGAGAGACAGTGTGTGTGCGTGTGTATGAGTGCTTCTGAGAGAGAGAAAGAGAGAGAGGTGGAACAGGTTGCAAAGAATGTTGCTTTTGCAGGCATTAGTTACAGGGTTGTATATTGAGATGCAGCTGTGGTGTACAGGCAAAGGTTGGATTGAATCGAGTATTGTGTGACTACAATGTTAATTCTGGCTCTACTTTTGGCTTTAGATGAATGTGTCTTTCACATATTTATAAGAACTCCATAAACTAAAACACATAGGAATGGGATACAAAAAAAAAAGACAATGCCTTTGTTGTGTTGGTAAAACACAAGAGCGTCTATGTGATATTGAGTTTTCTGTTAATGCCTACAAATTAAAGAAAATGATTTTGATATTTGCAAACAAAACTGTGGGAAAAGCTGTAATTTCATGAAAGAATACATACATGTGTAGATACAGTTAATTTTTTTTTTTAACTGTTGCTGTAAATGATACATCTTACTTGTAATTTTAGATAAAATTGTGCTGATAACCCCTTGAGTGCCGACTGTTTTGACATCCAGTGTTTTCCATGTGCCAGGGAAAAACTTCGCATTGCTACCATGTACATTAAAACTGTTGCTTCCATATTTATGGGAATCTATGCATGAAATTGCACAGAATGGTGCATTAGGCATAACTGAATGTAATTTCAGATGATTTATGTAGTAATTTCTTGAAATTACTACATATTTGTAATATTGTGTCGAAATTCCCGTAAAAAACTCATAACCGCTCATGATAGAAACCAAAAAAACCCACAAAAAAAACAAAGGAAAAAATAGAAGATATGACCCTCCTGATGAAATCTAAAAGTGTTCAGACTTTGGCTGACCTACTGCAAGATCACTGACAGCTGACCTGCAAAGAGCCACAGTGTGCTAGTGCACTGAGTGGCTTGACCGGTGACATCTGACATCGTCCACTGCCCACAGTGGCACACCCCCACCCCCCCACCCCCACCCACTCCATCACCCTATCTTCCCCTTGTCACTTCTAACACTACTCACTGACAGTGTTGGCTTATATAATTCTACAATGTGGGCCTGTCTGAACACTGAAGTGTTGGCTAGCTGCCAGTATTGCCTGTGGCCACAAACCCTTTGTGTCACATGCTCGGAAAATCAATACTTTCCGTGTTGGGTCTGTCTGGTGCCCATTTCATACCAACAGCCAGTAACTACTGCTGTTTTCAACCTCTTCTTGTATCAGCATGTCTTCTGAATCATCCTACAGTCATTTAAAGTTCTTGACTCAACTCACATGCTTTCAAAGGCTGAAAACGTGCAGCATTGCAAGGCAGTCCTGGTGTCAGCATTTTGCTGAAAACCAGTTTCTCTTTTCAGATAAATAAAACCAATCTGGTGAGGGTTGCATAGGTCAAAAAGTAATGTAAGGGAAGCCAGTCACTTTTATGAACCTCTCTGAGACTGACAACATCAGTCAGTACTTCTCTCCCATTTACATTAGGCTGAAACGTGGGTCAAAATACCTCCGTAAATTTTACATATGTAGGCACTACAGAAGGCTTCTAGAGCTCGTAAATTTCACGTTGATGGCACTCAAGAGGTTAAAGAAATGATGTGCTAACTCAGGAATTTGTAAGATAAAGTAAGATGAATTATTTTCAAATGCACATGAATATTGCAGTACAGAAAACTGATGAATTGGTAATTTTTATACATTTTAGATAGTTTGCAGTAACTTACTAAACTGTTGGCAGAAGATGCTTTTTTGACTCAAAATACCAGCACATCATCAGCCAGAAATTATGGACGTTTGTGTGGTAAGATTTTCCACAGTAAAAGGGTCTGTTGGAATAATGGATGTGGTGTTTCTTTTATCATACGTGGATGTGATATTTATTTTATCTTGTTTTTATTGTTTTAATTGAAGTATAATGCCATGAGGCAGTAGTTTACAGAGGTCATGCACAGAATGTATTATTGATCTCTAACAGGGATGGTGAAGAAAGGAACTCCTGTTCCATGGTTAAATCCTTGTATATTTTCAAAGATTAAATGTTTGTTTTCTCTCTTTGTGTGTGTGTCTTTGTCTACCTATTGCCTTCTCTCTTCTGTCTGTCTTTCATCTTCATCTGTCTGCCTCCTTCTTTGTCGTCTTTCTCTTTAGTAAGTATTGTCTCTCTGTCTCTGCCTGTTGCCTTGTCTCTTCTATCTGTCTTTTGTCTTCATCTGCCTGCCTCCTTCTTTGTCGTCTTTCTTTTTAGTAAGTATTCTCTTTGTTTGTCTCTGCCCGTTGCCTTCTCTCTTCTGTCTGTCTTTTGTCTTCATCTGCCTTCCTCCTTCTTTGTCATCTTTCTTTTTAGTAAGTATTCTCTTTGTTTGTCTCTGCCCGTTGCCTTCTCTCTTCTGTCTGTCTTTTGTCTTCATGTGCCTGCCTCCTTCTTTGTCGTCTTTCTTTTTAGTAAGTATTCTCTTTGTTTGTCTCTGCCCATTGCCTTCTCTCTTCTGTCTGTCTTTTGTCTTCATGTGCCTGCCTCCTTCTTTGTCGTCTTTCTTTTTAGTAAGTATTCTCTTTGTTTGTCTCTGCCCGTTGCCTTCTCTCTTCTGTCTGTCTTTCGTCTTCATGTGCCTGCCTCCTTCTTTGTCGTCTTTCTTTTTAGTAAGTATTCTCTTTGTTTGTCTCTGCCCGTTGCCTTCTCTCTTCTGTCTGTCTTTTGTCTTCATGTGCCTGCCTCCTTCTTTGTCGTCTTTCTTTTTAGTAAGTATTCTCTTTGTTTGTCTCTGCCCGTTGCCTTCTCTCTTCTGTCTGTCTTTCGTCTTCATGTGCCTGCCTCCTTCTGTCTCGTCATTCTCTTTAGTAAGTATTCTCTTTGTTTGTCTCTGCCCGTTGCCTTCTCTCTTCTGTCTGTCTTTCGTCTTCATGTGCCTGCCTCCTTCTGTCTCGTCATTCTCTTTAGTAAGTATTCTCTTTGTTTGTCTCTGCCCGTTGCCTTCTCTCTCTTCTGTCTGTCTTTCGTCTTCATGTGCCTGCCTCCTTCTGTCTCGTCATTCTCTTTAGTAAGTATTCTCTTTGTTTGTCTCTGCCCGTTGCCTTCTCTCTTCTGTCTGTCTTTCGTCTTCATGTGCCTGCCTCCTTCTGTCTCGTCATTCTCTTTAGTAAGTATTCTCTTTGTTTGTCTCTGCCCGTTGCCTTCTCTCTTCTGTCTGTCTTTCGTCTTCATGTGCCTGCCTCCTTCTGTCTCGTCATTCTCTTTAGTAAGTATTCTCTTTGTTTGTCTCTGCCCGTTGCCTTCTCTCTTCTGTCTGTCTTTCGTCTTCATGTGCCTGCCTCCTTCTGTCTCGTCATTCTCTTTAGTAAGTATTGTCTCTTTGTTTGTCTCTGCCCGTTGCTTCTCTCTTCTGTCTGTCTTTCGTCTTCATGTGCCTGCCTCCTTCTGTCTCGTCATTCTCTTTAGTAAGTATTCTCTTTGTTTGTCTCTGCCCGTTGCCTTCTCTCTTCTGTCTGTCTTTCGTCTTCATGTGCCTGCCTCCTTCTGTCTCGTCATTCTCTTTAGTAAGTATTCTCTTTGTTTGTCTCTGTTTTGATCCCTGTCACATTGTCCGGCATCTTTGTTGTCTTACTGGGTCTCATGAATCCTTTTTTCCCTTCACAGCCTAATATTTTCTCACTCCACATCAGTGGCAGCAAAGTCTAGAACAACTTTTCAGACTGTTAGGACAGTATATGATGATAGGGATGATAATCATGATGCTGCACAGTTCCATTCTGGATTGAGACCCCGTGACTTGACTATGCTGTAGGTGTCGTTTTATGATACATCCCGGAATCAACCAGGCCTGAGAGATACGGGCACCAGTTGTTTTAAACCGGAAACATGAACAGCAGCAACCTCGGTGACACATCCATGAAGTGGGATGACGTTCTTCTGTGTGAATCCAGACTTCCCTGACTAGCATATAGCATTCTTCCCAGTTTTCACATATTAGCATATAGCAAGTGGGATGACGCCCTTCTGTGTCTTCCGAGTCTTCCCAGACTAGCATATAGCATTCTTCCCAGTTTTCACATATTAGCATATAGCAAGTGGGATGACGCCCTTCTGTGTCTTCCGAGCCTTCTCAAACTAGCATATAGCATTCTTCCCAGTCTTCACATATTAGCATATAGCAAGTGGGATGATGCCCTTTTGTGTGTTCCCAGTCTTCCCAGACTAGCATATAGCAAGTGGGATGACGCCCTTTTGTGTGTTCCCAGTCTTCCCAGACTAGCATATAGCATTCTTCCCAGTCTGCACATATTAGCATTTATATAGCAAGTGGGATGACACCCTTCTGTGTGATCCCAGTCTTCCCAAATTAGCATATAGCACGTGGGATACACCCTTCTGTGTGTTCCCAGTCTTCTCAAATTAGTGTGTAGCATTGTTCCCAGTCTTCCCATACTAGCATATAGCAAGTGGGATGACACTGTTCTGTGTCTTCCCATTCTTCCCAAATCGGCATATAGCATGTGGGATGATGCCCTTCTGTATCGTCTCAGTCTTCCCAAATTAGCATATAGCATGTGGGATGACGCTCTTCTGTGTCTTCCCAGTCTTCCTAAATTAGCATATAGTATGTGGGATGACACTCTTCTGTGTCTTCCCAGTCTTCCCAAATTAGCATATAGCATTCTTCCCAGTCCTCTCAAACTAGCATATAACAAGTGGGATGGCGCCCTTTGTCTTCCCATTCTTCCCAAGCTAGCATATAGCATGTGGGATAACACTCTTCTGTGTCATCCTAGTCTTTCCAAACTAGCATATAGCATTCTTCCCAATCTTCCCAAATTAGCATATAGCATGTGGGATGACGCCCTGCTGTGTGATGTTAGTCTTCCCAAATTAGCATATAGCATGTGGGATGACGCCCTTCTGTGTTGTCCCAGTCTTCCCAAATTAGCATATAGCATGTGGGATGATGCCCTTCTGTGTCGTCCCAGCCTTCCCAAATTAGCATATAGCATGTGGGATAACACTCTGTGCCTTCCCAGTCTAGCATATAGCATGTGGGATAACGCCCTTTTGTGTGATCTAACTTTTACCAAATTAGCATATGGCGTGTGGGATAACACTCTGTGTCTTCCCTGTCTAGCATACAGCATGTGGGATAACGCTCTTTTGTGTGATCCAGTCTAGCATACAGCATGTGGGATAACGCCCTTTTGTGTGATCCCAGTCTTCCCAAATCAGCATATAGCATGTGGGATAACGCCCTTTTGTGTGATCCCAGTCTTCCCAAATCAGCATATAGCATGTGGGATAACGCCCTTTTGTGTGATCCCGGTCTTCCCAAATTAGCATATAGCTTGCTCAGCTGTGGGTTCGAGCATAGGATCCTCTGGTTGGGGCTGAAAAGTCCCAGAATGAAAATAGCATGGGATGCGATGATTAGGAAATTTCCCAGTCCTTAGTGTGTTGCACAAATCTCTACACTATCGTGACTGGTGGTTCTCATGAGTCACAAGGTTATCTGTCACCTGTCGGCATCACCGGGTCCAGTGTTGGCCGCTGCACTCTGTGACGCAGCCACTCTCTCCAAATGGCTCTGCCCTGACTCTTGTGGACAACTTCTTGAATATTTAGGCCACTGATGTTGGTTATGTTCTCGATGTATGAATTGGAGGTCTGCCTTTCTTCCTTTTTGCTTCTGTTTTTTTTTCTTGAAAATGGCTGCCATGAGGTTGGTGTTCTTGTTGCATGACACATGGCCTGTGTATTTTAGTCTTCTCTTGTTGATGTCTGCTATTAATTTTCTGGTGGAATGAGTCACAAGGTATTAGACTGTTTATATCTTCTGTCCGCTGTCTCTGTGTCTTTTCCTTTGTCTGTCTTCTCTGTTCCTCCTACTCACTGTTGTTTTTTTTTTTTTTATTAGGCTGTGTCTTCTGCCCGTCTGTCTCTCTGTCTTTTCCATTGTCTGTCTTCTCTGTCCCTCCTGTTCACTGTTTTTAGACTGTTTATGTCTTCTGCATGTCTGTCTCTCTGTCTTTTTCTTTGTCCTGGCCATTGTCTGTCTTCTCTGTCCCTCCTGCTCACTGTTGTTAGACTGTTTATGTCTTCTGCCTGTCTGTCTCTCTGTCTTTTCCTTTGTCTTCTCTGTCCTGGCCATTGTCTGTCTTCTCTGTCCCTCCTGCTCACTGTTGTTAGACTGTTTATGTCTTCTGCCTGTCTGTCTCTCTGTCTTTTCCTTTGTCTGTCTTCTTTCTTCCTCCCACTCACTGTTTTTTTTTTTTTTATTTGGCTGTTTATGTGTTCTGCCTGTCTCTCTGTCCTTGCCTTTGTCTGTCTTCTCTGTCCTGGCCATTGTCTGTCTTCTCTGTCCCTCCTGCTCACTGTTCTTAGACTGTTTATGTCTTCTGCCCGTCTGTCTCTCTGTCTTTTCCTTTGTCTGTCTTCTCTCTTTCTCCTACTCACTGTTTCTTTTATATGTTTTTTATTAGACTGTTTATGTCTTCTGCTTGTCTGTCTCTCTGTCCTTGCCTTTTGTTTTTCTTCTGTCTTCCTTCCTCTCGCTGTTTGTCCTTTTTATGACATTAACTGGCATTTTACAATTTGGCAAAGAAAGTGTGGAGTAGCTGTTTAAGGAATATTTTGCATTGATGGGAGCATGTGCTAGTATTAAAACACACACAGACACACACACACACACATTGCCACACACACACACACTTGCACACACACACCACACACACACTTGCACACACACACACACACACACACACCACACACACACACACACACACACACACCACACACACACACACACACACACACACACACATCAAGTGGTATTTTGATAGTTTAGATATAGATTTAATAGCGTTCATTAGAACTCGTACTGAAGTTGCATGTACCAGCATATTATTATCCAGTTAACTTACGCCTGGTAAAATACAGATTGAATAGTGTGGAATCATTTTGTAGATTCATGTCCCATGTTTTTGTGTTTGTTTATGTTTTTCTTGCTTACACTTAGCTACCTGAACAGATAAAATGACACATTTAACTGATGATGTTTCTTGTTGTGATTTTGTTTGGTTATCACTTGTGTGTATTTTTATACATCCATTTATAGTGAGGGCAAGGTGAAACTACTCATTTGTTCATTTTTCAAATAATTTTTGATACAACTTGATGCTGTTTCCCTTCATCATTAAAGGAAAAGTGATATTTTGAATATTTTGACTATTTAATGTTTTTTTTTTCAGTGTGATTTGTCAGAGTATTTTCTGGATGAAGTTTTTATATTTTTTGAGCAAGGATGGAAGAAAAGTGCTCAGAAGCATGCCTTGGACAGTTTCACATATTTTTTGTAACTTTTTTGGGGGGAGGGTTTATTTTTGCTACTCGGATTTCATGATGTGTCCACCTCCACAGTTTTTAAAACATTTTTCTGTGAGACATACGCAAGGACACGGCACCTAACCTTTAAGCATGTTTGTGTGGAGAGCGGGCAATTGGTGGGTTCAGAGGTAGGGCTGGTGGTGATGGTTGTGGTGGTGGTGGTTTTATTGATTTCATTGTGAATGTAACTTACTTGTTGAGGTGTTTTTATTCTGTCTTTGTCCCGGACGAGCCCCAAATAGTCCTGTCTTTGTTCCGGACAAGCCCCCAATAGTCCTTTCCCAATCATCCTTTCTTTGTCCCGAACGAGCCCCTAATAGTCCTTCATTTGTCCCGAATGAGCCCCCAATAGTCCTTCCTTTGTCTCGAATGAACCCCCAGTACTTCTTTGTTCCGAACAAGCTCCCAATAGGCCTTTCTTTGTCCCGAACGAGCCCCCAATAGTCCTTTCTTTGTCCCGAATGATCCCCCAATAGTCCTTTCCTAATCGTCCTTTCTTTGTCCCGAACAGCCCCTAATAGTCTTCATTGTCCCGAATGAGCCCCCAATAGTCCTTCCTTTGTCTCGAATGAGCCCCCAGTACTTCCTTTGTCCTGAATGAACCCCCAATAGTCCATTCTTTGTCCCGAATGAGCCCTCAATAGTCCTGCCTTTGTCCCGAATGAGCCCCCAATAGTCCTTTCTTTGTCCCAAATGAGCCCCCAATAGTCCTTCGGAAGGGGATGAAAAACGAGTCAGACCCGTGTGCCTTCTGGCTGAGCATGCTAAAGATCCCATTGCAGCTGAAAATCGTGAAGAGCAGGGCATTGCCTGGCTGCCTTGGTATAAAACATTGGAGAGATAGGTTGAATTCCCAGGTCCCATCCCTTGAAGACCAATTAGCCTTCTTGCCTTTCTGAAATCTTGGTAAAATAAAAAAGTGAATATGAATTATTGAATATGAATTTGAAGCGAGGGAGAGGGGATGGGTGCCACCGTCATGATGCTGGCCCCGGGAAAAAGTTGAGGTCTCTGCCACCTCACTTCCCTACAACCCCAGGGTTATGGAACTTTCTAGGTAGGACCTCAGGACCTGGCCAGCTCATGGGTTTATGTGCAGGTTTAAGGCTTGTGACATGATCATGCTGGATCTTCTCCATCACATGGCACCTTTGACGTTAGTGCGTATGGAATTCATTCCGAGTGGGAGACTCATCTTGAGAAATTGAAACTGAATTTGAAACTGTCCTGTGAACTGTGTTGTTTCTTGCTTTGTATATTTCTGGTTTTGTGTGATAGTGGTTTGTGTAGATAGGCTTTAGTGATGTAGGAAACATGGCAGTCATTTACAATTGAACATAGAAAAGGTACGTCTTGGGATGGTGGGTTGGATTACCCCATTGACTCACACACCCTGTCTACACTTTTTTTATATTTTTTTTTTTTTTTTGCATTATCAGCCCTGGTTGCAGGGAGCGATGGATATCATGAAGGAGTGAAAGGTGTTAAGTATTCTGTAGCTGGTGGATAGGGTAAGAGTGCAAAAGGGTTAGAGAGGGGGGTGGCTGATATATTGGTAGGGAGGTGAAGGGATGTTCAGTAGGTTCAGGTTCATATTGCTTATCGCCCAGGCCACTTACTAGCACCATATCAGGGCTTAGGGTATTCAGCAAGGTATATGCTGGTATGGAGAATATTTTTTACCAAGAAAAGGGTGTGCATACGAGTCATGTACATTAGGAGAACTTGTGTGCGATTCATCAGCTCTACCAATACAGTCCCCCTGTGGGGATGCTGGGGGCTCTCTCAGCATGAATAGTATCCTCACCTTCTGGAAATTTTTTGCTAGAAATTTCCGCTTTTCTGTCAGTCTCTTTGTTTCTTCCTTACTTCCTTCCTCTTTTGCTTTCTGTCATTTCTTCCTATCATTTTCTGCCTTGCTGGTCCATTCATCTGTAAGTGTTCGATAAGAGTTATATACTTTCTCTTAGGATTGATGACTGGGTACATGTATTAAGTGCATTCTTGGCTGTAGGGAAATGAGATATGCGGAAGCAATTTCAGGTAATTTAGGCCCGTTTTATATATGTTTTAGCATCCTGAGTGATGTTTAAATTTGTATTCATGGAAGTTTTTTAAATCCCCTGTGCGATGATTTGGATGGAGTGGTCAATGTCAGGAGCATCTCCTTAGATTATGTGCACAAATGCATTGATATGTGTAGGCCTACTTGATTTTCTTTTCCCTTTTTTTTCCCCTGTTGAAGTGTATGTTTGGAACTGGTTATAGACCTGATATGGCTCTATGCAGTTGGCTGGGCTTTAAACAAAAAAAACAACTAGTAACAACACGATACAGTGCTTGGAAGGGAAGCGGTGGGTGTTGGGTTTTGTTGGGTGATTGTTGAGTATGTCATGATAACATGGAAAATGCAGTATATTGGACATGGAAAATGCAGTTGGGCCTATATGTTGACATGGAAAATGCAGTTGGGCCTATATGTTGACATGGAAAATGCCATGCAGTAGGGCCTATATGTTGACATGGAAAATGCAGTGGGCCTATATGTTGACATGGAAAATGCAGGATAGCGTGCCTATATGTTGACATGGAAAATGCAATACTTTTTTCCTGGAAGTAAGTGTGTATGCTGGTCTCGTGCGTTGTGGAAGATGCTGATGTATGTGTGTGGTGTATGAAATTTTCTTGCTCTTCGATATGACACAGCGCTGCCCCTGTACAATAACTCCCCCCCCTCCCCACTCGAAAATAATATCACGACTATAACAGTATATGATTTATTTTGTTACTGTAAAGAAGCAGAGCAAATGTGTGTAGAGCTAACTCGGATATGGCAAGAAGAGATGCACGAAAAGTGAAATGCATACAGATGCACTTTCATAGAATTAATATAAAGTGTGTGTATACTTTGTTTTCGTGTGTCTTTGAGTTCTTTGTGTGTTGACAGTCATTATAGACTTGGCAGAGAAATCGATCTGCCATCGTTGAAGTGATTGAAGCATTTGCTTTGCAACGTTTTTCTTCATAGTGACATAGTTGGTGCTTTAATAAACTCAGTAATCATTTTAAACTGAAGTGATTGCTTTTGCTCCTGTACTGTACCAAGAAGGTTATTAGGTCCATTTCGCTGTTTTAACCCTTTAATTCCTACACCTGGTGACCTGCATCCTGCAGAAAGCTGGTGGATAGAGTCAAGGGAATGAAAGGGTGAATAGAACGTGGAACTGTTAGTAAGGTCAGTCAGTATTACGCAAAATACGCAGCAAGCTGTACATTAACCCTTTGACTCCTGCACCCTATTCACCAGCTGCAAAAAAATTAACCCTTTGACTTTCTTACCCTATCCACCAGCTTCCTGCAGGAAGCTGGTAGGGTGAGAGATTCAAAGGGTTACATCTTTGCTGACATGGTTGACAGTGCAGGATGCTGGTGGACAGGCTGCGGGAATCAAAGGGTTAAGTTAAGTTATATACAGACGTACAGCATTCTGTATTCATAGATATTATGATTATCATGATGGCCAGATTGAGATTATAAGCAAATACGAAATTAATATGCAATGAATGTCATTTTAACACGCACACCATCATCTCACCTCTTCAAATCCATTTTGTACTCCGCAAAAGGTAACAGATCAAGAACACCGTAATCAGTTAAGCATGCATTTGTATACTGTTGTGCACTCATCTTGGAGAAAATTGTCTCTCTTGATTTGAGAAGTTGTTGTTGTTTTAATATAAAGTGGTTGTTTTAATAAAATGGTTGTTTTAATAAAGTAATGGTTCTCTCCATCGATTAATTCTCATAAAATAGTTTGCGTGTGGCTTGTCGTTCATGAGGAATGATGCCGGTTAGTTTGTGGTTTGTCACAGCGGAATGTTTGATGGAAGATTGGGAGATGTCATCATGGTTCAGCAGCATCCATTTTTGTTTGTTTGTTTTGTTGTTGTTTTTTCTCTGTTTCTTCGATTTTCTGATTATTTTCTTTTTGTCTGTTTTGTTTGTCTTTTTCGCAGTATGCCATTTTGCGCACCTAACCATTTTTATTTTCATTTAAGAAATGTTTGGTCAAGTGTAACTGTGTTGCCATGGGATCCTTAACCCTTTGACTCCTGCACCCTGTCCACCAGCATCCTGCATTGTCCATGCTAACAAAGCAAAAACTTAACCCTTTGATTCCCTCACCCTATCCATCAGTGCAGGAAGCTGGTGGATAGGATGAGGGAGTGAGGTTAAGTTTTTGCATTTGGTGGATGAGGTGCGGGAGTCAAAAGGTTAACCTACTTTCTGATGCATGCTCAATATTAGCTGTCTTGAGCGCAGTCTCGGCTCGCAAAATAAATGCTGGCCTGTTTGCTGTCTATCTTAATGTCCAGTCATTCTGGTGATGTCAGCTGAGTGTTGCATTAAAAATGGAGGTGATTTGAATGCTTTAACTATATTTAAAATTTGATTTGTTTTTTAATAGATATTGGTATTATGCTTATAGTTTAGGCTGTTTAGGACTTGTTTATCAGACAAACACATCATAACCACAACATTGATCACTGCATTTTCACTTGCTCCATTCAAGATACCTGTAAGTCTGGTAAATTACAATATCAGTTTGGTTTTAGTTGGCAGGTCAGCATAACTTTATTATGAAGACCTTGAAGTTTTATTTTTGTTTTTTAAAAAAGTGTTTTTTTGCTTTGTACAGTATTGCACGAGTATCTTCTCAAGAGTTTTCTCTCTGCAAAGGACATTCTGTTCTTTCATGATTAAAACATTGTACAGTTGCATTTCAGTTGATACCCCATTCACACAAGATCATACACAATATGTATTACAACAAGACCCTGTCATATCTTTCTTAGATTTTAACAGTGCAAAATCCAAAACATGTGCGACTGGTCGTGTTCAAGCAAACAGGAACCAGAAAAACATGAAAATAAAATCAGAACGCGTATTTACTACAACCAGACAAGATAGGCGCAAATTTTCGGCCAACCAGCCTTTGTCAGGCATAAACTTAAGATCACAAAAGAACAAACAACAAATACAAAAATTGAGAGAAAGAGATTAACTCTTTTCCCACCATGGTCGACAACTTTTCAGCGGGTACAAAGCTTCTGTCAGCTCCACTGGTGAATATAGGCGGCTGTGCTATCTTTAAACTTTATCCAGTGACCTACTTTTTTTAGCAGTGAGGCCGAAGTGTGGTTTCATTAACTGTCGGAATTTACGTCACGTTTTCTCGAAGCGTTTCCTCCAAAATGGCTGCATATCGACATCGGCGGTTTACAGCACATGAAGTTTCCTGTGTTTACCAGAAGGAGGGGAGTACATGTTGACACAACTGACTTTTCTCCTGTTCAATATTTTCAGCTTTTTTATAATAAACCGTATGAAAAAAAATTGTTTTTCTTTATAATAAGATTATCTGTGGAATAATCAATCAAGCACATAACCATAAGAAAGTATTCATATATAAGTACAACATCTGCCCTTTACACAGCAAAAAAGGAAAGTGAAAATCTTTAATAGTCATTGAGATACAAGCTTTTAAAAATGCATACTGCGCTGCAAAATTGGCTGCCCAAAACATACTTGGCACTGAGGAGTGCCGTTTCTGGGGAAACTTGGCGGTGAAAGAGTTAACATTTCCTGCTGCTTCGTGCCGTGGGAGGAAATGACAAATGAAATTTTCTATATTTGTTGTTTGTTCTTTTGTGATCTTAAGTTTACTCTTGACAAAGGCCAGTTGGCCGAAAATTTGA
>JAPXFY010000028.1:25735716-25738163 GCA_030674185.1 Monoplex corrugatus
CAACTTTTACGCACATGGCATCACAGCAATATTTTTATTCAAATAACTTGAGGTTGAAGACAGAACACGGCTTCAACTTTAGTAGAATAGTCGCCATCTTTACCATGTAACCCCTATCAAAGTATCAATTTGCGTTTATACAAAATACGATTATGAATTGGTAGTAACATTTTGAATTGAAGTAAATGTGAATGGTGATAGGTGGAGATATTTTGATGATGTCAGATATGTTTTGTGCTGGTCAAAAACAGTTCCACCCACCCACTGCACTCGGACATTGGATTGGTTAAGAAGCCGTTTAGAGGTCATCAGGATAATTTCCTTTGGCCAAAGTTTGCGTTTGTTCGGGGGGTGGGAAGAATGTTGAGAGTTCCATGGACAGCAAAGAAAACAAATGAGACCGTCTTGATGGAGGCAGACACAAGTAGATCACTCATAAGGAAGATTAGGAAAAGACAGGCAATATTTATAGGCCATTTTATGAGGAAGGGGGATTTGGAGCACTTGGTCACAATGGGAAAGCTGGAGGGAAAGCGAGCACTGGGTAGACCCAGGGAGAAAATGCTGGACGGACTTGCAGAGTGGCTGGGAACGAGGGGGGTGGGAGAAATGCTAGGGGCAACGAGAGATAGAGACAGATGGAAGCCCATGATCGCCAACGCCATACGGCAGGGCACCTGATGATGATGAGGGGGTGGGTTGGGTTGGGGGCATTCTGATGGTATTAAAACGTCTGTAAAGTTTGTGTCACTGCTCATTGTATTGACTGTATTTGAACGAGTTGTGAAATGATGCCTTTCTTGTTTGGCAAGGAAAATGCCATATTGAAAGACATCTTGCTGTACTTTTGCTTAAGATTTGTATTCAGATATCTTCAAAAGGGGTTCTCACCTGTAGGGATACCGTAGTTCTTTCAGTAAAAATAATATCCCCACTTTCTGGACATACTATGCTAGAAATTTCCTCTTTTCTGTCACTCTCTTTGTTTCTTTCTTCCTCCTTTGCTTTCTGTCATTTCTTCCTGCCTTGCTGGTCCATTCACCTGTAATGTGTTCGATAAAGTCTCACATACTTTCTTTTAGGATTGATAATTGGGTACATGTATTAAGTAATTTTTTGCTCTGGGGAAATGAGGTATGCGGAAGCAGTTTTAGGTAATTTATGCCTGTTTTTGTGTATGTTTTAATGTCCTTAGTTATGTTTGTATTCAGGTGTGTTTTTTAAATCCCCTGTGTGATAAATTGGATGGAGTGGTCAACTTCAGGGGCATCTCCTTAGATTATGTAAGCGAATGCTTTGGTATGTATACTTGATTTTCTTTCTTTTTTTCCCTGTTGAAGTGTTGTGTGTATTTTGAAATGGTTATATCCCTGATATGGCTCTTTGCAGTCGGCTGGGCTTTAAATTAAACAAAAATGACAATGTCAAGAGGGATTCACTGCGCTCAGAGAATTCCATGTCCTTGACCTAGACGATGAAATCTGATGGAGATCACCTGTTTAAGTCCAGGACGTTGTGTAAAACTTCGTGTGTTGGCAAGATTTTGAAATGGAGACAGGGAGGAAGAAGTGTGTGTGTGTGTGTGAATGGGGGGGGGGGGGAGCTCATGAAATACTCAAGCTGACACAAACCAGAATCATTGGAACGTTCAGACAGGCAGTGAACAGGCCAGTTTTCATGCTGCTGTTTGCGGTTCAGTTCTAGACATCAAATGATTAGACCATGGCTGCATGATAAAAAAATTCCCAAATGTTGAGGGAACTATGATAAAAGTTCACAGATGTTGAGGGATCTATGATAAACGTTCCCAAATGTTGAGGGAACTGTGATAAAAGTTCACAAATGTTAAGAGCGTGGATCTATGATAAAAGTTCCCAAATATTGATAATGTGGATCTATAATAAAAGTTGGCAAATGTTAAGATCGTGGATCTGTGATAAGAGTTCCCAGATGTTGAGAACACAGATCTATGATATAAGTTCCCAAATGTTAAGAACATGGATCTATGATAAAAGTTCCCAAATGTTGAGAACAATGCTGCATGATAAAAAGATCCCAAATGTTAAGAACATGGATATATGCTAAACGTCCACAAATGTTAAGAATAGAGATTTGTGATAAAAGTTCCCAAATGTTGAGAACACATGTATGATAAAAGTTCCCAAATGTTGAGAACAATGCTGCATGATAAAAAGATCCCAAATGTTAAGAACATGGATATATGCTAAACGTCCACAAATGTTAAGAATAGAGATTTATGATAAAAGTTCCCAAATGTTGGAACACAGATGTATGATAAAAGTTCCCAAATGTTGAGAACAATGCTGCATGATAAAAAGATCCCAAATATTAAGAACATGGTTACATGCTAAACGTCCACAAATGTTAAGAATAGAGATTTATGATAAAAGTTCCCAAATGTTGAGAACACAGATGTATGATAAAAG
>JAPXFY010000028.1:25750763-25753263 GCA_030674185.1 Monoplex corrugatus
TCGTGAAGAGCAGGGCATTGCCCGGCTACCTTGGTTAAAAAAATACATGAATAAACATTGGAGAGATAGGTTGATTTCCAAGGTCCCACCCCTTGAAGACCAATTAGCCTTCTTGCCTTTCTGAAGTCTTGATAAAAAAAGTGAATATGAATTTGAAGCGAGGGATAGGGGATGGGCGCAACCCTCGTGGTGTTGGTCCCCGGGAAAAGTTGAGGTCTCTGACACCTCACTCCCCTGCAACTTCAGGGTTGGAACTATCTAGGTAGGACCTCAGGACCTGGCCAGCTCGTGGGCTTATGTGCAGGCTTAAAGCTTGCAAAGTGATCATTCTGGATTTTCTCCGCCACGTGGCACCTGTGATGTTAGTGCATATGGAATTCGTTTCCAGCGCGGAGACGTCATCTTGAGAAACTGAAACTGAAACTGAAACAGTGTGTCATAGGCCCCCATTGCTCTCCCTGTTTCAAGATCTTGCCGGCGCGTAAGTTTTTTGCGCAGGCTTAAGGAGTTTGCCAGACAAGTGCTGGCAGATGACCAGTCCCCGTGGTGTAGTGGTTAGCACAACAGACTACTGACTGGAAGGTTCGAATCCCCATCAGTCCCTTCAAAACTATATCATTGTGGATATCAACTAAGTAACATAACACTTGAGAGTCACGGAGTTATCTCCCATGTAGAATTTCTCAAACCCAACACAGTTTGCGCTATCCATTCAGCTAGCATAGACGCAGCCACAAAACATAAAGTGGTAAGCTCAGAACATTCCTTTGGTATATCATTGTGGGTTTTTTTTTCGGCTCTAACTGGCTCCTACCCAGTGTTGGGCGTGCTATGGGCTCATTGGGAAGTCTGGGACCACACAGTCGAGTCTCATCCACTTCATGGATGCGTCATTGAGGATGTTGCTCAAAATCATCTGACCAGCACCCGCAGGTAACTGTATCTCTCGGGCCTGGTTGACGCCAGGGTATATTATGATAGTAAGCGTAGAGTACAACCCTGTCACACAGTCTCAGTCTTTGATTGAACTCCATAGCGTCATGATTATCATCCTCATCGACATCATCATCATCATCGCGTTACAAAAACTGTTCCAGCTTCTGTGGCCATTAAGGTGGCGTAGAAATTGGGACGAAAAAAACAAAAACAAACAAACAAACAAAAAGTGAGCACAAAGGTAACTTCCCTGGGTGCGATGATCCTTAAAAAAAAAAAGAATTCCGATTGCAATTCCACGTCTTAGCCACGTGAAGGTCCCGTCTACCAAATATTTAAAACCAGTGTACGGTGCGTGACTGTATGCCGTGTTGGAAATGAACTGAAATACCAAGACTTCAGAAAAGCAAGAAGGCTCATGGGTCTTCAAGGGTTGGGACCTGGGAAATCTACCTATATCTCCAATGTTTTATACCAAGGCAGCCGGGTAATATAATGCCCTGCTCTTCACGATTTTCAACTACCCGTGGTATCTTTAGCGTGCGCAGCCAGAAGGCACACGGGTCCGACTCGGTTTTTTTTGTTTTGTTTTGTTTGTGTTTTTTTATTTTTTTAAAATTTTTTTATCCTCTTCCCAAGGACTAGACGTTCAATTAAGATTTTCCGGTCAAACTAAGGAGAAAAGTCGAGGCCTCTACGGGGAGCGAACCCTGGAACCTTGAGTTTAGTTATTGGCAGGCGAATGTCTGAACCCATTCTGCCATTGATTGATTGATTTGGTTCAGCTTTTACGTCGACACCCATCCCAGGCGATACGGCCGACCGGGGATAACCATCCCAGGGAAGTGGGGGAAGGTGGAACTTATCTAATCCTATACCGACACCACCAGAACAACCATGATGTTAAAACGGGACAGTGAGAAGGCCAGTTTTAATATAGCGCACCCCAAGATTTGAACCCAACAACCATTAGCATGTGAATCCGACGCTCAAACCAACTGAGCTACTTGGGCCCGCCATTCTTCTCTCGTACCAGTTTTGAGGACCCACTGGGTCGTCATAGTGAGGATGATCGAAAGAAGGAATTTGTTGACGTTGCTTTGGTCTTACGGGGGAAATGTATGAATCTCGCCAGCGCCATATGAAATCAATAGCGTTCAAATTCTTTTCTGCCATTTTCAATGCCCTGTGAAAAGGGTTGTGGCTTCTGCTGATAAAAAAAAAGTTTATGGCTTTGAGTCAACAATTGACAAAGCGTTCCAACGCGGGCGCTTGTGCACACTTAGGCACGTACAGACGCACACGCGCATGCTCACGCACACACACACGCGCGCGTATACGCTCATATACGTACATGTACATGCACACACGCACGCATGCACACACACACGTGCGCGCGCGCGCGCACACACACACACACACACACAAATACACGAACACACACGCACACGAATAAACAAACGTACATCACACAATAAAACACACACGAGCGCGTACACACGCACGCACACACACACACACACACACACACACCACACACACACATATATATATATACACACAC
>JAPXFY010000028.1:25763263-25765763 GCA_030674185.1 Monoplex corrugatus
TTGTTTTGGACCGTTCTGCCTGAACACATTGCACAAGCCAGATGGAAAAACCATTATGCATGTGCAAGCACTGCTGTTTATGTGTGAGATGCTGTCTCTTGTTTGGCTTTATAAGAAGACATTCCACCAGTAGTAGGCCTGATCTGACAATGCCTCCACGACGAAAATTGAGCGAGTTTGAGAGGGGACGAGCTGTTGCATGGTTCCAAGATGGTGTTCCCAAGCGAGAAGTGGCCAGGCGATTTCAGGTGTCCATCTCGGTCATTGTCAGACTGATTCCACGCTTCACAGCCACTGGGAGGGTCCATGAAAGACGCAGATCTGGTCGACCGAAGAAGACAAACCCACGTGAAGATCGTCTCATTGAACGACAAGCCCTGCAGACAAGAACAGCCTCTTCCAGCATCATTCGAAGGCAGCTGAGGGTGGCTACTAACATCAACATCAGCCAGCAGACCATACGGAACCGCCTTCATGGGTTTAACCTCCGTTCTCGTCGCCCAGCTGTACGGCCAGGCTTAACTCCAGCCCATAGGGCAGCACGCCGCGCCTTCTGCAGACGTCACGTGAGGTGGACACGTCAGCAATGGTCCCAGGTCCTGTTCAGTGATGAATCACGCTTCACCATGAACCACAACGACGGTCGACTGAGGGTCTGGAGGTGCCCAGGGCAACGCTTTATTGACACCACTGTCCAAGAAAAGGTGGCCTTTGGTGGAGGTTCTGTAATGGTCTGGGGGCCTTCAGCCTTCACCACAGAACACCCTTGTATCATGTACAGGGTAACCTGACTGGCCTCCGATACCGGGATGAGATCCTTCGACCGCTGGCTGTGCCTACACTGCAGCAGATGGGACCGACGGCTGTCTACCAGGATGACAACGCTCGCCCCCACAGGGCAAGGGTGGTCAACGACTTCCTGCAGCAGTCTGGAGTCAACAGAATGGAGTGGCCAGCATGCAGTCCCGATCTCAACCCGATTGAGAACCTCTGGGATGAGCTGGATCACAAAGTGAGGAGCAACCACCCCCCTCCCAGGGATGCCCAACACCTCTACCAGATGCTGCAGGCTGAGTGGCAGGCGCTTCCACAGAGGATCTTCACCAATCTGTCTTGTGATTTCAATGACTTTGGGAAATCAAATTTCGATACGTACCCACTTTGATCAAATGTACACACCAAACGATTGCTCGAAATTGAAGGCAATTGTGTATCGTTATCACTAAAGCATGGAATTAAATGTTTGCCAAACTTCAACGCATTGGCTTTCTTATTTTGAAAGTTATGAATTTTTGTGCAAGTGATCCTTAACTTTTTGTGCGTAGCTTATATATGTGCAAAGGCTCGTCACTCCGTGTTGGCTGTGATCCTCTCTCTCTCTCTCCCCGAAATCGACAGCTGCTTCATGAGATCATAGACATATGCTGATGACACCCAACTTCAAGACAGTGACTCACCTGACAATATACAGCGCCTCTTGACTCGCACCACTGAGTGTTACTCGGACATTAAGAACTGGATGACATATAATAAACTTCAGCTTAATGACAAGACAGAAGCTATCCTCATTGGCACCCGTCAGAAACTTTCTCAGCTGCCTCCTCTTTCTCTCCCATTATGTAACACATCAGTCCCAATTTCTGATTCAGCTAAAAACCTTGGGGTCTGCATTGACTCTACCCTCTCCATGAACAACTTTGTTTCTCAAACTGCCAGATCTTGCTACTATCACCTCCATCGTATAAGCCTGATCAGGAAGTAATTCTCTGTCGAAACAACTGCAAAACTCGT
Organism: Monoplex corrugatus; assembly: GCA_030674185.1. NCBI lineage: Eukaryota > Metazoa > Mollusca > Gastropoda > Littorinimorpha > Ranellidae > Monoplex > Monoplex corrugatus. The sequence continues at coordinate 25,765,055 of JAPXFY010000028.1, forward strand.
TCTCTCCTTCATAATGTCTCGCATTGCTCGTTCTCTCCTTCATAATGTCTCGCATTGACTATTGCAATTCACTCCTGTCTGGTCTTCCTGCCTCCACCATTCACATCCTACAGCGCATTCAAAACAATGCTGCACGCCTTGTACTCAAAAAGAAAAAAGCTGACCACATATCTCCTCTCCTGGCACAACTTCACTGGCTCCCTGTATCAAAGCGCATACAGTACAACTAGACACCATGTGCTACAAAAGCCTCAATAACGCAGTCCCCGATTACCTGTCAAGCCTACTTAAGATATATGTTCCCTCACGTACCCTCCGCTCTGCCTCCGATCCTCTGACTTTTCGCTTTCCACGCACTAAGCTCAATACCTATGGTCCACGAGCCTTCTCTGTTTCTGGTCCACTTTCCTGGAACAAACTTCCTCTCTCAGTCCGTCAGCAACCTACTTTTGTCTCCTTCAAGTCCGTTCTCAAAACTCACCTTTTCTCCTCTGCATAAAATCCAGACCTCACTCAATCCCCTCTGCAGCCTGTCTCCACTCGGAGGGGAATCGCATTGTAATATATAATAATTTATTGCATATAATATGCTCTCTATAATTTTCCATTGCTTTTATTCTTTCTCCCCATTTATAGCCGTGTGCGTGTGTGTGTGTGTGTATGTGTGTGTGTGTGTGTGTGTGTGAGTGCGTGCGTGAGTGCGTGTGTG
>JAPXFY010000028.1:25775763-25780763 GCA_030674185.1 Monoplex corrugatus
GGTGAGACTCTGGAGAATACACTGTTGTCTTTTTGCTATACCCTGTGGTCTTTTTGCCATATACCATTGTCTTTTTGCCATGCATCATTGCCTTTTTGCCATATATCACTGTCTTTTTGCCATACATCATTATCTTTGTGCCATACATCTTTGTCTTTTTGCCATACATCTTTGTCTTTTTTGCCATACATTGTGGTCTTTTTGCCATACATCACTGTCTTTTTGCCATACATCACTGTCTTTTTGCCATACATCATTGTCTTTTTGCCATACATCATTATCTTTTTGCCACACATTACTGTCTTTTTGCCATACATCATTGTCTTTTTGCCATACATCACTGTCTTTTTGTTATACATCATTGTCTTTTTGCCATACATCATTGTCTTTTTGCCAATCACTATTGTCATTTTGCCATACACCGTTCTTGTTGTCATACATCATTATCATTTTGCCATACATCATTGTCTTTTTGCCAATCATCATTGTCTTTTTGCCATATATCATTGTCTTTTTGCCATACACCATCATCTTTTTGCCATTCGTCTTCCGTCTTTTTGTCATACATTGTATTCTTTTTGCCATACATTGTGGTCTTTTTGCCATACATCACTGTATTTTTGCCATACACACTGTCTTTTTGCCATACATTAGTGTCTTTTTAACCATACATCATTGTCTTTTTACCATACATCACTGTCATTTTGTCATACATTATTTACTTTTTGTCAAACATTAATGTCTTTTCGCCTACATCATTTTCTGTGTATCATACATCATCGTCTTTTTTTGTCACATATTAATGGTTTTTTGCCATACATTAATGTCTTTTTACCAATCCCCTCCCTTTTTTTTTTTTTTAATGGTGATTGAAACATTGTCTCTTTCTTGATCTATCTCTTTGAAATGAGAAATGTTTTCATACTTGCCGGAGCGTGTGTGTGTGTGTGTGTGTGTGTGTGTGTGTGTGTGTGTGTGTGTGTGTGTGTGTGTGTGTATGTGTGTGTCTGACTAACAAATATATGTGAACAAAACTGTTTTAGCTCCCATTGAAGGGATCTTTGCTAAAGCGGTTAAACTGAAATTGTTTTAACTCTGATTTTGTGCAGGTGGCAAGTACGTCCCTCGCGCCGTTCTGGTGGACCTGGAGCCTGGCACCATGGATTCGGTGCGTTCAGGACCCTTCGGTCAGATCTTCCGACCTGACAACTTCGTGTTTGGCCAATCAGGAGCCGGCAATAACTGGGCCAAAGGTCACTACACAGAGGGCGCTGAACTCGTCGATTCCGTTCTGGATGTCGTCAGGAAAGAGGCGGAGAGCTGTGACTGTTTGCAAGGTCTGTTGTTTGGTGTTTTGCTGTCTGTGTTTCGTTAGGTTTTGTTATGTTGAAGAGTTGGTTATGTTGCAGTTTAGCTCTTTGTCGTTATCCTAGACAAGTGTGATTGCCTGAGTTCAAGCAAACAGGAACCAGGGGAAAAAACACGAAAAAAGAATCAGAACGTGTATTTAAATTAATACAACCAGACAAGATAGGCGCAAATTTTCGGCCAACTGGCCTTTGTCAAGCGTAAGATCACAAATAAACAAACAAACACCAAATACAAAAATTAAGAGAAAAAGACTGAAACTTCCCTGCTGCCTCGTCTAGTGGTGTTTGTTTGTTTGTTGTTTGTTTGTTTGTTTGTTTGTTTGTTTGTTTTGTTTGTTATCTTACGCTTGACAAAGGCCAGTTGCCGAAAATTTGCTTCTGTCTTGTCTGGTTGTATTGACTACGTATTCTGATTCTCTGTGGTTATGAAAGGTTACCTACCTCCAGATTAGTAGTGAGGCAACCATTCTTAACTTGACAGATCCAAGTGACGGATGGCATAAGGCTTTCAGGTACTGAAGTTAGCGGCGAAATATGCAAGATTTGCCTGGACGAATAAGCAGTCCCTGACCAATTGGTGATGATGTCGCTTTTATCAAGTGGAAGGACAGGAGAAATGGCCGACTGCAAATGCTCTGACCACCAAGATCCATGGTAACCAGCAGGATCTGGAGAAAGTGACCACATTCATCGCCACACGTTGCCTGACCATTGTAGATGGCAAACGAAAGAAAAGGCTGCCTCTGGATTGTGTTAAAGGACACGATGTAATTGGTCTCAGTCTTCACCAAGCCCTAACCCTCAGACCCTCACCTTTAAGCATCGATTTTCTCTGTGAATAGATTACTAACCCATAGGGTGACCGTGAGTGGTAAGACCAGGTTAGTGTTAGGGTTAATGTTGTCAAAAGTGGTGAAGTGTGGACACGTATTAATGCGCGGAATGTGCAGGAGCGAAAAAGACCTAAACTGCGACATTATAAGAAAACATTAAAGGAAAACATGTAGAAAAACAAGAGAGAGAGGAGACAGAGAAGAGAGGGGGACAGAGAAGAAGAGAGAGACGAGAGACAGAGAGACGAGAGACAGAGAGACGGACGAGAGAGAGAAGAGAGAGACAATAGAAGAGAGAGAGAGAGACAGAGAGAGAGACAACGGAGACATAAAAGAAGAGACAAGACAGAGAGAGAGAGAGAGAGAGAGAGACGAGAGAAAAGAGCAGACAGAGATAGACGAAAAGAAAGAGAGCAAGAGAGAGAGAGAAGACAGAGAGAGAGAGAGAGAGAGAGAGAGAGAGAGAGAGAGAGACGTCGACGTTTTATTGGAAGGTAAAGGCATCAGTGTCAATGTTATATGAACCTAGAAAGAAATGCCTGAAATACGCTCTTGTAAGGACGGTGTCGGGAACCCACTTTTTTTAAAAGTATGATTTGAACTGTTGTAATATCTGCCATAATCTTGAAAACATAATGTTTCCTTTCAACCGAAACTGCTTTAAGGTCACAGTGACCTTCAACTAAAACTGCTTCAAGGTCATATTGACCTTGAGAAGTACAAAATCTGGATATTCTGCATTAAATATTCGTATAAAGAGGGAAATAGTCAGAATGCCTTGTTGATTATTTCTCTTGTTTTGTTTTGTTTTCTTTTGTTTTGTTTGTTTTTTGCTTTGCCATATTATTTATATTCATCTCTAATGGTAGTATACCTAGTAGTATACTTAAACACAATCCTCACCTGCACTGATTTGTGTGCAGGTTTCAGCTGACTCACTCTCTGGGTGGCGGCACCGGTTCTGGTATGGGCACCCTGCTCATCTCCAAGATCCGTGAGGAATACCCCGACAGAATCATGAACACCTTCTCTGTTGTCCCCTCCCCCAAGGTGAGAGAAAAACAAGCATGCATGCACACACAGACACAAAGACACACACAGACACACACACAACAGATACAACAATACACACACACACACATATATATATATATATATATATATATGTATACATATATATATATATAACAGGTGCAAAAGTATACATAGACACACAACTCTTGCTTTATGATACAACAAATGTATGATATTACGTATGATAAATATATTATGACACTGAAAATATCGAATAAGAACACACATATAAACTTTACAATTAACACTATACACTTGCACCCCCCAACATATACATTATATATCAATACTAACACACACACAACACACAACACACACAACACCCACCCCCCCCGCATACAACACCACATACACAGACCGCACGACACACAACATACACACACATACACACACACGCACACACAAGACACACACACACACACACACACACACGCACGCACCCACGCACACACGCACACACACACACACACATACACACACACACAAACGTTCACGTATGCAGGCACACCCGTGTACGTACAGGCTTGGACACAATGGTAAAGCCATACAATTTTTGAGATCTTTATACCCTCAAGTTTAACGGTGTCTATCTGATATTATACTATTGTTATCAATATCTTATTATCATTATCATTTGTTACAGTTATGAACAACAAATTGTAGATAACGTATACAACTGTAGTTTTCAGATGAAGACACAGTAGTGGTGCCATACAAAGCAACAGATACTTTCACGTGTCTGACACATTAGTGTGACCAGTCTATAGATACGATCAAACAGTGAATTTCAGTTTTCTACATTGTAATGGTACCATACAAAAACACAGTATTTTAGGGGTGTAGCACGTGAAGACCACCAAACAACCTATAAACATGTCAAATGTTCGTTTCAGGTTTCTGACACTGTAGTGGAGCCATACAACGCCACTCTGTCAGTTCACCAGTTGGTGGAGAACACAGACGAGACCTACTGCATCGACAACGAGGCTCTGTACGACATCTGCTTCCGCACGCTCAAACTCACCACCCCCACCTAGGAGACCTTAACCATCTGGTCTCTGCCACCATGTCAGGTGAGACAGACAGACAAACACACACACACACACACACACACACACACACACACACACACACACACAACACACACACAACACACACCACACACACACACAGAGTCTATCAATCTATGTCGCAATAGTTCATCATAACTCTCAGTATTTTTCACAACTCATGTTAGTAATGTATCCAAAACAAGTGTGACTACCCACGTTCAAGCAAACAGGAACCAGAAAAAAAACACGAAAAAAGAATAAGAACGCGTATTTAATACAACAAACAAGACAGGCGCAAATTGTTCGCCAACTGGCCTTTGTCAAGCGTAAGATTACAAAAACAAACACCAGATATCAAAAATTAGGAGCAAAAGACTGAAAACTTCCCTGCTGCTTGGTCCAGTATCTGGTGTTTGTTTGTTTATAATCTTACGCTTGACAAAGGCCAGTTGGCTGAAGATTTGCGCCTGTTTTGTCTTGTTGTATTAAATACGCGTTCTTATTCTGCTTTCGTGTTTTTTCTGGTTACTCTGTTCTGTGTTTTGCATTTCGGAGGTTTGCAAGAACGTGGGTAGTCACACTTGTTTTCGGAATTCGTATTACAGAAAAGTGTAAAAAAGGAATTCTACCTTATCATTTTACAGGTGTGACCACCTGCCTGCGTTTCCCTG
>JAPXFY010000028.1:25785763-25793263 GCA_030674185.1 Monoplex corrugatus
ATCATGGCCCTCCATATGTATCTATCCCTTGTTGCCGCAAGCACATCTTCCACCCTCTCTGTCCCCAGCCATCCCGCGAGTCTGTTCACTATTTTATCCCTGGGTCTACCTGGTGCTCTCTTTCCCTCCAGCTTTCCTGTTGTGACCAGGTGCTCTAATTCCCCTTTCCTCATAAAATGGCCTAGATATGTAGCCTGTCTTTTCCTAATCTTCCTTATGAATGATCGTCTTTTGTCTGCCTCCATCAAGACTGTCTCGTTTGTTTTCTTCGCTGTCCATGTACACGGGAAAAAGAATGGAAAAGATGGAATTTAAAGAAGGAGACTCACAGAGTGGAAGCGAGTGCCAGTTTCAGTTTCAGTTTCAATTTCTCAAGATGACCTCTCCGCGCTGGGAATGAATTCCATACGCACTAACGTCACAGGTGCCATGTGATGGAGAAGATCCAGAATGGTCACGGCAAAAGCCTTAAGCCTGCACATAAACCCACAAGCTGGCCAGTGGCATTTGATGGAGAAGATCCAGAATGGTCACGGCAAAAGCCTTAAGCCTGCACATAAACCCACAAGCTGGCCAGTGGCATTGATGGAGAAGATCCAGAATGATCTCGGCACAAACCATAAGCCTGCACATAAACCCACAAGCTGGCCAGTGGCATGTGATGGAGAAGATCCAGAATGATCTCGGCACAAACCATAAGCCTGCACATAAACCCATGAGCTGGCCCGGTGCATGTGATGGAGAAGATGGAGAATGATCATGGCACAAGCCTTAAGCCGGCTAACGTAAACCCGTGAGCTGGCCAGTGGCATGTGATGGAGAAGATGGAGAATGATCTCGGCACAAGCCTTAAGCCGGCTAACGTAAACCCGTGAGCTGGCCAGGTCCTGAGATCCTACCTAGATAGTCCCATAACACAGAGTGTTATGCTTATGCGTTTGATTGTTGCAGGCTTTCCTCCACTGGTACACTGGAGAAGGAATGGACGAGATGGAGTTCACAGAGGCCGAGTCCAACATGAACGACTTGGTGTCGGAGTACCAGCAGTACCAGGACGCCACGGCCGAGGAGGAGGGCGAGTTCGACGAAGAGGAGGAGGAGCAGGAACAAGCCTAAACTGACCAGTGTTGTTGATGTTTTAATTTTTTTTTCTCTCTGTCTTCGTCTTCCTTCAGTTTTGCACACCACACCTAAGTTTCTTCCATTCTTCTGTTGCCAAAGAAGCCGAATAAACTATCTCTATCTCCCAAAGATTTAGGTCAGACAGCTGCTCAGTATTATTGGGCAGTTCTCCAGATGAATTGAGTCACGTGACTGCTTGGTATTATTGGACAAACAGAATTTTTTCAACAACGACAAAAAGAAAACAAGAGAACATTTCAAAAGTACAAAAAATTCGCACGTCATTTTGGTTATTATGAATCAAAGCCTAAAGATAGAAGTACTAATACAAAAAAAAAAAGAAAAAAAAAAAGAAAGAAAGGACAACCTGGTAAATAATAAAAATTAAAAAAAAGCGAGAGCGTGTAAATGTCTCTAATAACCTCATGCGTTTTTGTTAAGAAAGACAAAGACTTCAGTACTGCACGCGTACAAAATTTCGTAGACAGAAAAGCGTGGGGTAATTTAAAAATGGCTATTCAAAATGGAAAGAAACGAAGAAGAAAAAGTAAAATCCAAGTGTTTTTTTTTCTTCGAAGAATTTAAACTGAAATGAGGATATGTGCTAATACTTTAAACTTTCCAACAATAATTACAAATATATGGGAAACGGATAAGACTGTGTTTGATTCTGCCGTGATCTACAAGCCAGTATTAATGTACATGTAGCTAAATATGTATGTGTGGTTGTTACTTTTACCTCTGCTGCTGAGAGAGAGAAAAAGAAAGCATCTGAAAGCAAAACGTACTGAGCAACCACCAACTGTGTATAAAATGCTTACAGATATTTCAAGTAATGTAAAAATATTTAAGGTTCTTAAAATATCAATAGTGACGATCCAAGGACATTTTTAATTTCCAATTCGAAAACAGAAAGTGACTGGAATGCTAAAAAAAAAAACCAAAAAACCCGTCATCATTAAAATTGTGTATAGCATTTAATAACTTGGAATTATTATGGATAACATCTCGTTGTTGCGAATAATGCATCCATACTTGAAGGGGATCAGTTTTGTTATCATCCTCTCTTTAGATTTGCTATAGAAACGGCAATTTCTTTCTGTGATTTTTTATTTCTGTAAAGGAATTCTATGCAAATTATCGTAGCTTTCCTCGATTGTTTTGGTTTTTTTTTTTTTTTTTTTCAGTATTGTGTACATTCCATCCAGATCAATACACTGTTGCTCAGTGACCGTACTGCGTTTTGTGTTGTTATTATTGTTGTTAATACGTGAGTAAGCAAAAGGAGTGAGACACACACACACACACACACACACACACACACACACACACACACACACACACACACACACACACACACACACAGAGAGAGAGACAGATAGACAGAAACAGACAGATAGAAAGAGAGACAGACAGACAGACAGACAGAGAGACAGAGAGACAAAAACAGACAGATAGAAAGAGACAGACAGACACAGAGACAGACAGAGAGACAAAGACACACACAGAGACAGAGAGACAAGAGAGAGAGAGACAGAGACAGAGACAGATAGACAGAAACAGACAGATAGAAAGAGACAGACAGACAGACAGAGAGACAGAGAGACAAAGACACACACAGAGAGACAGAAAGACACAGAGAGAGAGAGAGAGAGAGAGAGAGAGAGAGATGAGACAGAGAGAGACAAAGAGATAAAGACAGAGAGAGACAGAGGGAGAGAAATACAGACAAAGAGAGAGAGGCAGAGAGACAGAAAGCGAAAGAGACAGAGACAGACGCAGATAAAGACACAGAGAGAGAGAAAGAGAAGAGAGAGAGAGTAATTAAAATATTAAAGAAAATAAGAATGAAATACTACTGCAAGTAACTGCAGCAGCAACAGCAAAATCAAGAGCAGAACACACACACACACACACACACACACACACACACACACACACACATACACACACACACACACACACACACACACACACACACACACACACCACGCACTAATTCCCCTTTCCTCATAAAATGGCCTATAAATGTTGCTTGTCTTTTCGTGATCTTCCTTATGAGTGATGTACTTGTGTCTGCTTCCATCAAGGCTGTCTCGTTTGTTTTCTTTGCTTTCCATGGAACTCTCAACATTCTTCTGAAAAACCACATCTCGGCTGCCTCGATCCTGCTCTGGCTTTGCTTGCTGACTGTCCATACCTCGCATCAATACAACAGTATTGGTTCTATATAACATTCAAGGACTCTCTTTCTGATGTTAACATACATATTATGAAATAATTCTCCCAACATGCCACATTTAACAAACATAACAATGCACTCACATATTCCTCCAACAAAACAATTTACCCCCTCCCCACCCCCACCCCCCTCCTTCTAAACAATAACAAACTTTGAACTGATGATCTCCGTAACAAGACTAATTCTTCTACTCTATAAACAGTGTCATGAGACACTGGGGCACCACTCAAGAGAACTGTCATTCCTCCAGCTATGTGAGTTGTGTGCGAGCTGGTCGTGCAAATGGTTTCCTTGTCCATTAGTAATTCTCTCTCCCTCAACAGCTGCCTGGAGGACTGATGTAGCAAGGCCACTGGATTTTGTTACATGGCCATACCTGGTGGACTGATGTATAAGGCCACTGGATCTTGTTACATGGCCATACCTGGTGGACTGATGTAGTAAGGCCACTGGATCTTGTTACATGGCCATACCTGGAGGACTGATGTAACAAGGCCACTAGATCTTGTTACATGGCCATACCTGGTGGACTGATGTAGTAAGCCACTAGATCTTGTTACATGGCCATACCTGGAGGACTGATGTAGTAAGGCCACTGGATCTTGTTACATGGCCATACCTGGAGGACTGATGTAGTCAAGGCCACTGGATCTTGTTACATGGCCATACCTGGAGGACTGATGTAGAAGGCCACTGGATCTTGTTACATGGCCATACCTGGTGGACTGATGTAGTAAGGCCACTGGATCTTGTTACATGGCCATACCTGGAGGACTGATGTAGTAAGGCCACTGGATCTTGTTACATGGCCATACCTGGAGGACTGATGTAGTAAGGCCACTGGATCTTGTTACATGGCCATACCTGGTAGGACTGATGTAGTAAGGCCACTGGATCTTGTTACATGGCCATACCTGGAGGACTGATGTAGTAAGGCCACTGGATCTTGTTACATGGCCATACCTGGATGGAAGCACTGATGTTAGCAACACGTAGTGCCACTGGATCTTGTTACATGGCCATACGGACGTAGTTTCTTTTCTTAGATATCGACCAGATCAACATATGGTTCAATGTGCTGCTTGATTTTTTGTTTGTTTTTTTTGTTTTTTTGACGCACTTGGTGATATAATAAAGGGTTGGAGCTAAATAGCAAGAAGACTAAAGTCATGGTAATCGGTAAAAAAAAAACCCCACAAAAAACAACAACAAAAAAACAACCAACCAAACAAACAACCCTTCCTTCCCCCCCCCCCCCCCCAATAAATCCCCTCGTGCAAAATAACAGTAAAATGGTACAACCTTGAGACAGGTTGATAAGTTTAAATATCTGGGAACGGTCATCTCACCAGACGGCAGGTGCACATCAGAAATGGCCAGCAGAATCGGCCGAGTTCAATAAGATGAAAAGCATTCTTACCAACAAATGCCTCTCATTTAACATCAGGAAGAGAGTTCTTGAATGTTACATAGAACCGATAATGTTATACGGTTACGAGGCGTGGACAGTCAACAAGCAAAGCCAGAACAAGATTGAGGCAGCCGAGATGTGGTTTCTAAGAAGAATATTGAGAGTTCCACGGACAGCAAAGAAAACAAATGAGACAGTCTTGACGGAGGCAGACACAAGATCACTCACAAGGAAGATTAGGAAAAGACAAGCACATTTAGAGGCTGTTTTATGAGGAAAGGGAATTAGAGCACTTGGTCACAAGAGGAAAGCTGGAGGGAAGGAGAACACCAGGTGGACCCAGAGAGAAAATATTGGACGGACTTGCAGGGTGGCTGAGGACAGAGAGGGTGGAAGATGTGCTTGCGACGACAAGGGATAGATGCATATGGAGGGCCGTGTGTTTATTGTGTTTATTGTGTTTATTGTGTGTGTGTGTGTGTGTGTGTGTGTGTGTGTGTGTGTGTGTGTGTGTGTGTGTGTGTGTGTGTGTGTGTGTGTGTGTGTGTGTGTGTGTGTGTGTGTGTAGGTGGATGCTGTGTCTGTGTGTAACTCTGAGTTAGTTAGGCCCTGTGTCATATCATCCGATCATGCACCGAAAATGACAACACACAAAAACAAGTCTGAGGGGACGAAGAAAACCTTTGGGTTCACAGAAACAAAACAAAAAAACAACAAAACAAACAAAAAAACAAAAACAAAAAAATTAAAAGACCAAGAACGCGTATTTGATACAACAAGACAAGACAAGCACAAGTTTTCGGCCAGCTGGCCTTTGTCAAGCGTAAGATCACAAACAAACAAACAAACACCAGATACAAAAATCAGGAGAAAAAGACTGAAACTTCCCTGCTGCTCCGTCCAGTGGGAGAAGAGAAATCACTTCTCTTCGTGCAATGAGACAATGATAGACTGTCGTGCCAGTGAAGACACGTTTTAAGTATTGTCACAGGGTTCTGAGAAATCGCTGCTCACACATCTTTCTGAAAATGTATTGAATTTAGACTTTTTTTTTGTGTCCGTATAACCTTGAACTTACCTTCCAAATTTATGCTTTCCTGCTGCTCTGTCCAGTCTTTTTCTCCTAATTTCTCTCTCTGTCTCTGTCTCTCTCTCTGTCTCTGTCTCTCTGTCTCTGTCTCTTCTGTCTCTCTCTGTCTCTCTGTCTCTGTCTCTGTCTCTCGTCTCTGTCTCTCTGTCTCTGCTCTGTCTCTTCGTCTCTGTCTCTGTCTCTCTGTCTCTGTCTCTCTGTCTGTCTCTCTGTCTCTCTCTGTCTCTCTGTCTGTCTCTCTGTCTCTCTGTCTCTGTCTCTCTGTCTCTGTCTTCTCTGTCTCTCTGTCTCTGTCTCTCTGTCTCTCTGTCTCTGTCTCTCTGTCTCTGTCGTCTCTCTGTCTCTCTGTCTCTGTGTGTGTGTGTGTGTGTGTGTGTGTGTGTGTGTGTGTGTGTGTGTGTCTGTGTGTCTGTGTGTGTCTGTGTGTGTCTGTGTGTGTCTGTGTGTATACGCGTATGTGTGTGCCTGTCCTTTAGATATAATAGACTGTTTTGAATTGATTTCAGTTCATTTGAATTTTCCGCCTGTGTCAGCATATTTGCTGGCACATTTCTCTGTCTGGATCACATAAAACTTTCCCCTTCAATAAATTATTTGTTTTCCATGCAGCTCTATGCCGGTGGTGGAGACAGTCTAAGGCAAGGGAAACAACCAGACTTGCCTATGGGTTTTAAGTATATATAATTGCTTCCCCTCTGATCATTTTTCTGTGTTCATATTGATCGTGGCGACAATGATTTTTTTTTTTCAAATGGTTTCGTTGTCGTTGTTTATTATCTAATCCATATTTGGAGTTCACACGTATGCACACACACATACATATTCTCTCTCCCTCCCTCTCTCTCTCTCTCTCCCTCTCTTTCTCTCTCTCTCTCTCTCTCTCTCTCACACACACACACACACTCACACGCACACACACTCACACGCGCACGCACACACACATAATACACACACACGCACACACACATACATATTCTCTCTCTCTCTCTCACACACACACACACACACACACACACACACACACACACACACACACACACACACACACACACACACACACAAGCGTACAAAGAACATTAACAAGAACAGTTTCACACGATTCACGAGGGTATGAACTTAACAACAAACAACAAACAATAATAGAAATGAATTCTCATGCATCTGGCCCGAAATTCAAATTGCACACACACGGCGAGACTGTTGTTACAAAATCAAAACAAACAAAATGCTAAATTTGTAAAAAACTAAACATAACCATGGAGCAATTTGAAGCAGAGTTTTTTTCCACAGAGGACATTAGTGTTTCTTTGCTGTCCAAAGTTTTACTACGTTTCAATGCTACAGAACGTAAGACAATTCTAGATATAATTATGTATATATGTGACTTTCCACCACGAAATGAGTCACTTGTCCACTTCAGGCAGTTTTTCACTGCTTCTAAATGTACATTTACTGCTCTTCTAATAAAGAAAACCATTTAAAATCGGACAATAAATACCTGAGGTACAGCCTTCCAAACAAGGCACTCTTCGAAACACAGTTTTGAGAAAGTCAAGAAAAACAAAAGTGAAGTTCAGCATCTACATGTTGGGTAGGATAATGCAAATAGCTTTTTCACTAAGAAAGAACCACAAT